>CM022404.1:35516049-35867413 GCA_011833715.1 Carcinoscorpius rotundicauda | reverse complement strand
AAAAAAAAATCGGTAAAACGTAATCAGGTACACAATCTTTTAAATGTTACATGTCAGGTAAATTTTGAAGTACACAAATTGCTTTTACTATACAACATACAACCTTGTGTATTTGTTACAGAAAATCAATAAGCGTAAATAGTTATCTCACGTCTTGTGAAACAGGCCGTTAGATGACGCTACATATGTGTCGGTCTGAAGCGGGAAAAGAATGTTGTCATCAATGATAATGACGACATATTGCACCCCAGTGGTTCAGCGGCATGTCTGTGGACTTACAACGCAAAAAACTGGATTTCGTTATCCGTGGTGGGCAGAGCACAGATAGACCATTGTGTAGCTTTGTACTTAATTCAAAACAATGACATATTTCCAAAATTTGTCACCAAATGGCGTGCTCACAGCTCACTGTGATGTCGTTGTTCCAGAAAGTGTCACCAGAGACTCGTTTCTCGAGCGCCATGAGTTGTGTAACGACGTTATAATCCGTGGTGCCTTCTCTACCCACAACAGCCACTTTTAAATATATATTGACGTTATAGTTCCACAAAGTGGGACTGGCATAAATTTGGTCAGCATGAGTATAACTAATACAGTTAGTTTAAATAAACTTACAGTTTGTCTCTTTAATTATAAATCTAGCGACTAATAATTTTTAATAACATGATTATAATATTTCTTTTTTGAACAATTTAATACTTTTCTTACTATAAAGATTTTGGAATTTAATACATAAACGACATGACTATTAACACATGTTCCATCACCTGTGATGTCGAGAAACCCACTTGTAGAGAAATATACGCAAAAACGGCTCGTTTGAGTTGAGAAAATATTTTACTTGGAAGAGCGAACAACGTTTCGACCTTCTTCTTACTGTACTAGTATGGTAGTGGTGTATACTGGTACAGATATGTAGATGACACGGTTGCGGAATTCAGATCTACAGAACACATACTTAATTTTTTCAATCACATTAACTCTATACATCCCAACATTAACTTCACATGTGAACAGGAAGAAAGCAATCAAATATCATTTCTTAACTTCAAAATTACAGGAACCGACACACAATTCAAAACAGAAATCACCCATACTGGACTATACATTCCTTGGAACTCAGCACATGAAACAAAAAAAAACTCAACATAGTAAGAAACCAAATAAACACAGTCATAAAACTATGCTCACTAGATAAAATATTAACGATGAATTAGACAAAATAAAATAATACTTCATCAACATCAATAAGTTTCCTCCACAAATCGTAGAAAACATTATAGTACACACCTAGACAGAAAGCAAAATCAACCAACAAAAGTAAATATATCTCACGAATCAAAAAATCACGAAACCATATACTGCTGTATACCATATATTCCTGACATCAGCAAACAAATAACCAACATTTGGCAAAAACTAGTAACAAAATATAACATTCCAGTTAATACTAAATTTATTCAAAAACCAGGCACAAAACTAAGGTCTATACTATGTAAGAACTACACTGACAAACACCACACCAACATTATTTATAAAATACAATGTGATAACTGCCACGACTTCTATATTGGAGAAAGAAGTAGAAAAATGGAAACCAGATTCAAAGAACATAAAAAGTCACCTTCACACGTTTTCGAATACTGCAAGTCAAATGGACACAACATAACCATAGAAAACACTAAAATACTAAATAAAGAAACAAACATAAACAAACGCAAAATTAAAGAAGCCTTACTCATACAACAACTTAAACCCAAAATAAACCAATATAAAGGAACGCCATTATACCTATATTAATATTATAGATAAAATTATATATTCAAACATCTATCCCCGCCCTCTACATTGCGACATTCAGTTACACAACCCCTTCCAAATATGTGGTCAGCTTCCGGGAAGTTACCTCTTTCTTTGTGAATCTGACGATGACCAAAGAAGGTCTCAACCCAAACGAGCCGTTTTTTGCATATATATTTCTCAACAAGTGGGTTTTCTCGACATCAATGATTTGGAGGGATATTTAAAGATGTTTCTAACCTGGCCAATTTAAAACACTTCCAATTGTATTGAAGCTGTTTTAAATGACAGAATTAACAGAAAGAATTTTCTTAGTATTAATTTCATGATTTTTTCTGATCTGTTTACTTATAAGGGAAAAAAAATTCCTCATGTTCAAAGATAACTTTTCATTAATTATAAATTTAGGTAACGTCCGTCCAGTGGACTAGTACTCTAGCTAGTATACAACAATATTTTCTTCATTACCATTCACGCCGTCTTCAAACATTTAATAAATTTTTATTCTGCAGTGTTGTATCGCTTGTCTGTCTTTATGTGTCATTCACTTATAAAGTGGGGTCGTGCTCATCCAATTTACTAGTACAAAGACTTAGCAAAAGTATGATTTAAGGACTTAAATTCTTTTTATCTTATAATTACAATGATAATTGACATATATAGGTAGTCTAAGTAGTATAGGATACTAAACTGTCCCTTTTTTCTCAGATGAAATACTTTTTTGTTGTTCTTCTTTTTCATTGCGTGAAAATTTGAATTTTATTATGAACCCCAGCAACAAGCTTAAGTTCATAAGGGAAGTAATGAGAGTCGACTAGTAATTCACAACTTACCCAAGGATAGTAAGTTCTTTATTTATATTTGTTTTATTTAGTTTGCTGTTTAGCAAAATCCGACATTCGCCAATTGTTTTTGCTACGATAATTGCAGAACTTTGATGTATCTTATCTGATATCCAAACACCCCTTTCGTCATGCCAAATTTAGAAACAGCAGAAATTCGTTAAGGAATTTACATTTATGTTAGCTAGAAGAAAGTATTGGATTCTTTTACGGTCCACAGAAAGTTTAAAAATGATTCATTTCATTTTTTATAATTGATTTTTGTTTTTATTTGGAATTTCGCATGAAGCTACTCGAGGGCTATCTTTGCTAGCTGTCCCTAATTTAGCAGTGTAAGACTAGAGGGAAGGCAGCTAGTCATCACCACCCACCGCCAACTCTTGGGCTACTCTTTTACCAACGAATAGTGGGATTGACCGTCACATTATAACGCCCCCACGGCTGGGAGGGCGAGCAAGTTTGGCCCGACTCTGCCGCGAACCCGTGACCCTCAGATTATGAAGAGCACGCCTTAACGCGCTAGGTCATGCCGGGCCTCATTTTTTATAAAGCTTCATTATTATTGTGTTTTTCTTCCTCTTGCGTCTTAATTTAAATCTATATTCTCGATGTTGATAAATGTCGCAGCGCCATCTCGAAGCTAAACGGCTTCCAGACAAACCTTGAATGTCAGAATACTGAAATGAAAAAAGCAGTCATGGATTAAGAACCACTATTGGAACTCGGTAATAAGACCGAGTGCTTATTACTCTAAGACTGCTTTTAATACTTGTACACACAGATAGCCCATTTTGTAGCTTTCTGATAAAAAACAAACAAATGAACATGAAGGAAACTTATTGCCCTACAATTTTCTCGATATTTACAATAAGCTAACTTAAATATGCATCACGCAATTTAACATCCTCAAACTTAAAGCTGTAAATACCAAAATCCTTTTTCATTTCAATTTCTTCTGTTCTTTTATGGTGCCTGGCGTGGCTTAACGCCTAAAGGCGTACGCTTCGTAATCTGAGGGTCGCCGGTTCGCGCCCGAATCGCGCCAAAGATGCTCGCCTTCACAACCGTGGGGACGTTATAATGTGTTTAGTCAATCCCACTTTTCGTTGGTAAAAGAGAAGCCCAAGAGTTGGCGGTGGGTGGCTATGACTAGCTGTCTTACACTGCAAAATTAGAGACGGCTACCACAGATAACCCTTGAGTAGCTTTGTGCGAAATTCCAAAACAAAAAACAAACAAATCTCTTCTTTATTGCTTTTGACATTCTCATATTTTAAATATCACTTATAAATAATTGTTTACATTTTGTTCTCATCAGTACAAGAGGAATGTGATATTTTCCACATACTATCCCCCAAATCATTAAAGTTGTAAATATTTTGCCATATATAAGATAAACATTCCCCATTTTACTCATTAAAAATCAGTCATGGAGCCAATTAGTTTGTCTAAAATTTGGATAAACGAAAACGAACACGTACAAAATTAAAAAAAAAAATACTGCACCAATCAAATGATCTACAAGGTACAGACTGTAATGTTGGATATAAAATGTACTGTAAGTTTTGAAAGTGACTGCTGAAGTAGGATACACATTGCAGTGGAGATACACTGTCTATTAGTCTTAACTTCCGTTCGACAACTCTCATGAAGAAATTCATAAATAACAAATTGAAATAGAAATTAGGAGAGCAAGACGTGGGTACTCAAGCCCAGACCACCCTACATCTATATCACCCTTCACTACTTGCAGACACTTTTGGAAAGATGATAGTTCTCCAAAGCCGAGAAGAAGAAAATGAAAACATTAAGATACTACCACTTGAAAGTAAGATAAACGTACTTCAGAAAAGTAGGCATTATAGCTCCCTCGTGGTGGTAAGGCACTAATTAGTACCCCAGTAGACTAATTATACTTGTATAAAAGGATCCAACCAGTTATCTAAACTAACTAGTATAGCTCCCAACTACCAATCATTAAGTCCATCCACCATAAAATCTAATTTTCAGCCATTATTGAAAAATGAAATAAATTTGCATATAACTTGAGCGAAGTTTTTAAATGATCACAATGTTTCAGTGAAATATCTTCGATTTTTACTTGTTTATATATTTTAATACATTTTATTTAATATTATATTTAATTAAGACTTGCTTAGATGCTCAAAGTTATTTTTTTCCAAATCTGTTATTCATGAAGTTTAATTTATCATAAAGTAGTAGGTTAGACATTATTATCTGATATTTGTGTTACTGAAGCTCAGTTTTGTACTTAGCTACGCTTACTGAAAAATAGTTTAGTTAAAATGTAGATAAAAATAAGATGGAGTTTGAAAACAAAAACTTTTGAGTGTAATTGTGAAGTGAAAATTTATAGTAAGTGTAGTGTCAGATTACTCAGCATTCAATTAAGTTTTACGTTGCTACGAAGTAGTATGACATAATTCTACAAACAAAATAAAATCATAACCTATATCTCCAGTATGTAACTTTATTAAGGCAATATATCGCTACAGATATCCTACAAGTTCACTGACCCAGTTAAATCAAACTTGGAACACTGTCATTCGTAAATCGAACATAAATAAACGTTTTTAAAAAACTCATATTACATTAAAATAATATTAAGCATTTTATAATATATTTTGTTAAGATAAAAAACATTTAGAACGTGAATTAAGATAAGAGAGGTGTTAACGGAAAAAGAAACAATAAATAGAAGAAATTGGGAAACGTAAAACTGAAACCTTAGTTAATAAATACTTATGAAATATCGAACGATATAATTACATTCTGGATATTTAGGTCGTAATTTTACTTACGTTTATGGAAACGTCTCATAATAAATTCCTGTTAGGCAACCATAATGGTGTAGTTCCGGATGTTGTCACCAGAGGATATTTTATACATTTTGATATGTGGAACTTTGAAGTACTCTCTGTAAACATTCATGAAATATAAATATATGTTCAGATATTGTTTGATTTATGTTTTGATAAGACATGATGAAATAAAGCCAATAAAACTATGAATAAATGTTTAAGTATGTAACGTATTGCATTCTAAATCCAACTATGTTAATAGTTTACTTATCGGTTGACACATGCTATTTATTTAGTATTGTTATAAGTTCAAACTGTTCGACATTATTTTAATATAATATGTACTTTCTACACTAGCGTATCAATGCTTGATTAGCGAATTGTTGAGTTCCAATTTAGATTTAACTGGATTAATGAACTTGTAGTATTTCGGTAGTTCTGGAACAGTGAAATATTGATATAGATCGTGATTATATTTACACTTATAGAAGTATCTCATAAAACTTTCAGTTTATGTTTTACAAAATTAAGAATAATAATTAATAATTAAGACATAATTATTTAACTAATAACATATATATGGCATGAATTACAGTATATCACATATACTGAAACCTGGAAAATATAAAATAATACATTGATGAAAACACCAAAAGCTTATATTTATATTTATGTTAGAATCGTGACTGTTTTCTAGAATTGTACCTTTCCTAAAACGTATAATTACGCGGATTTGTTTCATTAGTGACTTTTTATTTTAGCGTATCTTACCAAAGAGAAATTTGAATCATGATGACAATATAAACGTAAATACAGACAATAATTTTTTTATATGTTAATTTATATTCGTATTTCAGGTGCACTAACAAACATTATTATTTTTATGACACCTGCAGAATTCGTTATTTTATAATGACTTCATTGTTTAACATTGTCTACAATACATATAATTTGTTGTTGTCTTAAAAATGAAGTAGGAATGAAACAATAAGTGTCTGTATATTTACTACGTTGAAAGATTAAGAAACCCTCAAGAAACTCTTTTATATCAGTTTGATAAATGTAAGGTTTTCTGAACTAGACATCTTCACCTTGTGATTTGGTTCATTTTTATTTACTAATAAAATATGTCAGTGTTACCTAGTGAATTGTAAAGGAAACAAATGTAGTAGTAAACATTGTAACACAACATATTTATAACATTTACACTTGGCATTAGGAAGTTTATAACTTCACAATTCAAAATTTTTGATTTAATGAGATCTTTAAACTTGAATGTTTATATCTAAATTTATATACTGTGCTTTGTTTCCAGAAAGAGAGCTTTTTATTTAGAGCGAACTCTGGAGGATAGACTTATACAGCTGTGTTTAAAATATTATATATCTGCAAGTTTAACTAACATTCAAAGCTATGGTAATTTTTTTCTAAATTATCACAGGAAATTACGTATTTACCAACTCAGACTTGTAATTTACTCAAATTATTAATTTTGAAATAACTGATGAAATATTACTATAGCTTCAAAGCTTTAACATTTTATTTTCGTAAAACACAATTAACAATTAATAACATATTTGTCAGTGTAGTTTTTACATAATATCGACTTTAGTTTTGTACCTGGTTTCTGAATAAATTTGGTGTTTACTGGAGACTCGTAATCTGAGGGTCGCGGGTTTGCATCCCCCTCGCGCCAAACATGCTCGCCCTTTCAGCCGTAGGGGCGTTATAATGATACGGTCAATCCCACTATTCGTTGGTAAAAGAGTTGCCCAAGAATTGGCGGTGGATGGTGATGACTAGCTGCCTTCCCTCTAGTCTTACACTGCTAAATTAGGGACGGCTAGCACAGATAGCCTTTGAGTAGCTTTGTGCGAAATTCAACAAACAAACAAGTTTACTGGAGTGTTGTGTTTTGTTGTATGTTTTCTCCAAATGTTGGTTATTTTTGCTGATGATCGGCAACATATGGAATTCAGTGCTGAATTCCAAAGAATGTATAATCCAATATATAGTGATTTTTTTCGGTTTTTAATTGTGTATCAGCTCTAGTGACATTGAGGTCAAGAAATGCTGTTGATTAGATGTTATTTGTTCGAAGGTGAACTTAATGTTGGGGAGTATCGAGTTTACGTGATTGAAAAAACTAAGAGAGTGATCTGCAGATGTGAATCCAGCAAGTGTATGATCAACATGCCTGCATAAGCATAGCTATAAGTGTAAGGCTGAATTTACGGTTTGAGGTTCAATCTGTGTCAAAAAATGTTGGCTAGTGCTGTTGGCACAGGATTCCCCACACTTATTTATTTGTAGGTAGTTGTGGTTATTGAACATAAAGTTAGTTTTGGTGGTAGTGAATTATATAAAGGTTTCTAATTGGTTGTTGAGGATGTGTATCAATGGGTTGGGGTCTTGGTTATAAAGTACTAAAGCTACCTTGCAGGCTTCAGTTGCTGGTACTTTTGTGAAGACATAGATTACCTCAAAACTGACCGTTAAATCTTTATGGTATATTTGATTAAAAATAAATTTAAGGTGTCTATGAAAAGGAAGCCGATTGATGTTAGATATCTAGAAAATCCCAACCCTCTATATTTACCAAGGTTGTAGTTAAATGATTCATACGTCGACTTTTTGGATCGTAGTGGTCAATCGGGTTTGTGAGGTTTGGGGAAGTCATATAATTGCGTTGTGCGTGCGTGAGAATAAATGATTTCTGATATTGTGTAGGTTCTTTCTTTTGAAGCAGTATTTTGTTCAATTGTTTTTCAAGTGTTTTTGTTGGATTTGTGTTTCGTAAATATTGTTCATTTTTTGATTGTATTCATTCGTGTTCATTATAACTGTAGCATTGCCTCTATCTGTTTTCATAATTTTGATATTGATGTCTCGTTGTAAGTTGATTAGAGAATTCATATATTTTTGTGTGAAAATTCTTTGAAAAGGTTGTTTAAGACACTGTATTGAGGTGTTTCGGGGAAGTAGATGTTTGGTTCTACCTGGAAAGATAGATTGTTGGTTGTCGAAGTTTTCTTCTTTTCTGGTAGTTGTTTTCCGTTGTTTTTTAGTGTTTCCAATTTGTGTAGAGTGGATCACCAGTCTTTTAGCTAGGTCTTCCTGGCAGACTTTAATTTTTATGGATGGGATATTTCTAGGTGTTACTGCGAAGTCGAGTCCTTTGTTGAGTAGATATATATCTTCATTGTTTAATTTTCGGTCGGATCAATTAATTACAAATTTTTTGGTGGTTCGTTGTGCTGGGGTCTTTTTGTTGTAAGCACCTTATAGTTTCTTGTTGCGGTTGACCCTCTTTTTCTTCTCGTTCTTACTGTTTTTTGATTTATTTTGAATTGCATAAGTTCATAAATATCTGGTTGAATGCAGTAAGCCAGTCAATAGTTTAGATTTATTTTTAGTTTCTGCAGGTCACTTAGTTCCTTATATTTCGATTTTAGCATGGCTTTCACTTGTTTTTTTCTGTAAATCATTGTAATTAATGTTTGGTAAAAATTATTAGATAGTTTTGTGTTTACCAAATTAGGGTTTGGTTTTCCTTTCTGCACTGTTGAATGAAAGAAGTGTTTTTTTCTGTTGACGATTTTGTATAGATAATACAAAACACAAAGAAACACAAAAGACTTACACTTCTTGTATAAAGGCTTGTATCAACAATGTCCATAGGCTGTGTAAATTTGAAGAATAAAGGCTGTGTTGACAGTAATCTGGCCACGGTTTTTCAAATTGAGGTTGTATGTGACATGCACACCGTTGTTTTTTTTGTTGTTTTTGAATTAAGCACAAAGCTACACAATGGGCTATCTGTGCTCTGCCCATAACGGGTATCGAAACCCGGATTTTAGCGTGTAAGTCCGCAGACATACCGCTGAGCCACTGGGGGGCGACATGCACACCGATGGCGGTTGATGGACGGCTGGAGTGTGTCCTACATTTGTAAACTACTTACTGTCAGTTGACAAGTATCTTATTTTTTACTATTTTCTTAAGATAACATATATACAAATGAAATATCAAGGTAAGATATAACAATCATGTACTTTTATAATTAATTATCCATAGAAACTTAGCAAAAATAATTAACAAGTTGAGACGTATTCCAATAACGCCCTATTTAAAACTGGTACATAGAAAATAATTAGTTTCATTTAGTTGAGAAATATCTACTGTAATTTTACATATTTTCTATACATTTTTAACGTATTTAACTCTGACGATATCGAATAGTATCTAAGAAGCAAAAGTTATTTATTTATTTTTTTGCTTAAGACAATCGAACATCGAAAAAATCATGACAAAACTCCCCAGGATTTCAGTCAGTCTTGGCCACAGTGCAGTATGGGTTTTGGATCTATGAAAGAAGATTTTTGGCTTGGTTAGAAAGTTTCTTGGATAGAATAATGTGTGTAAGTTGAAGTTAGAATGTAAGTAAGCAACTGCACTTTTGTAGTTTGGACTACGTGTAGTTTTGTACAAAACAATACTGTATTGTGTTTTTGGTGTGTACAGAACATACGTAGAAATAAACCACAATATTATATTGAAGTAATATATATTCTATATAATTAATAACAATATGACACGTAAGAATATGGTACTGGAAAAAAATGTGTATTAGGTAATATACAACCCAGAACTTTGCGAAAGTAAAGAGTCACTCTTTCCACGTTTTGACTCCGTTTCCCATCACAGAGAACTTTGTATTCCTCCATTCGAATATTATTGATGTTGTAATTTAAATGTTCGCTAGATGAAGATACGGGTTATTAAGATTGAGCCTAAAACACAAAACATAATATAAGTATAATAGTAATGTTTATTATATAACAATGTTACTATTTCGCACACTGGTATGGTGACTCATTAGGTCCATACTCATTAGTTTAGCATTTAACTTTTTGAGTTTGTTTTTCGTTTTTTACGGACGTTTTCTTTCTTTACCCTAACCTCACCCTCTGTAAATGTATTTTCACCAAATATTATATGATGTTAACTTGGCCCAAGGGAAATTACATGCAAATTTTAAATTTAGTGTGTATTGTTTTTTATGAGAGATTCTTTTTCTTTACAGTAACATATAGTGCATCAACTTTATGTCCTGAGAAAACCTTTCGTAAAATATGAATTTACATAACTTCTGTCCCAGTAACGAGAACTTCAGTTAGTATATTATAAATTCTGAAATTGTTTGTTTCTAAATACATATCGATATAATTTTGGATTTAAGGAAACGATAAAACATTTACGTTAACAGACCACAAGGAGTTAAACTTTAGGGTGGATTAAGAAGACCACAAAGGGTAAAGAGCCTACGCTAAATGTTCATCCTTTGTTATATTGAACATGAGAAGAAAATATCAGGTGTTCCTTGGCAACTATAGCTGCCAGGCCGCTAAGAAAATTTGTTCAGGATTTTATTCTACCAAAGACTTTACATTACCAAATGAATATCTTTGGCTACAGTGATACAAGAAACATTGAAATTATGTCCAGCTTTTCGAAATTTACGGTCCTATGTTTGGCGTAAATGAAATAATTGCTCGTGACCATTTATAATATTACATACGTTAAATGCTAATTTAAGATTCTAATTTATTTATTGATACTCTAACCACATGCGAGAGATTTCTCAATGTAAACTATCGTAATTATAATGACAATGAAAGTAAAAGTTTTATAAACACAAATTCTCAGTTTCACAAAGTACATCTTTTTCAAAGGCTGAACTTTCTATATTCATATTGTCTTGGTTATCCGATTCTTTGCGAGGCTGCGAATAGTTACAGTGAGTGAAATATTAAATATCCAAAACATGAATGTATTAAATAAGAAATATGAATTTCTTTTTCCACCAAATACGCGGATGCATTTTCTTTCCAAACCACATGACACTTTCGTGGAATCAAATGTTATGCTCACTTTCGTGGAATCAAATGTTATGCTCACTTTCGTGAAATACGAGATACGAATAGAGTATTTCTATACTATCTTATAATATTGTATCAATATATTATTCTATATTTTTCTGTTACTAGAATATTGAACGAAAATTGGCCAAAATGTCCTACCTATAAAGTCTGAGGTTAACAAAAAACTATAAAACAAAATATTGAAATAAAGGTTTAACTCCACTTTGCACCCAGTAACACTGCAATATGTCTGCGGAATCACACTGTTTGAAATTACTTATGTAAACTGCTTGTTAACAAAAGTTTGTATCTCACTTCTCCTTCTAATATTTATTTTGAAAAGAACCCACTGTATCCTAAAGTATGTTTAGGAGCTCACAAAATCATGTAGGATGAAAAAAATCACATTAAGACAGAGATATAAATCTTACAAAAAGTGTGTTTTTAAAAGTTGAGTCCTTCTTTACTAAATAGTAAATCACTTTGTTTTTTGAAATTGTATTATTTCTTGATGAGTAGACAACATAATATGAAATTGTGATATTAAATAAGGTCGTTTTAATAGATAAAGTTAACAATTAACCAGATGACGCTCGACTCATATTCTGAGAACTGCAGGTTCGAATTCCTGTCACATCAAACATATTCATCCTTTGGCCGTGAAAGGTTCTGATGTTATTATTCGTTAGTAAAAGAACAACCCAAGAGTTAGCGGTGGGTGGCAATGACTAGCTGCCTTTCTTCTAGTCTTATGTTGTTGTTTTGAATTAAGCACAAAGCTACTCGGTGTGTTGTCTGTTCTATACCCACCACGGGTATCGAAACCCGGTTTTAGCGTTAGAAGTCCGCTGACATACCGCTGAGCCACTGGGGGCCTCTTCTAGTCTTACACTTGTAAGTGAGGGATTGTTAGAGCACATAAACCTCTTGTAGCTTTCCGCAAAATTCAAATAATATTAACAATTATTTTTTATGTATCTCAACAGGTAATGCATTTAAGTACCACCACGGTTCACATTTCTCAACAACAGACAACGATGATAACTCGAAAAGGTGACCTTCAGAAAATGGTTGTGATGTTAGATGGTGGTTTAAAACGTGTACCTACAGTAACTAAAACTGTTTTTACAATTTGAGCAGCAAACTTTCAAAATCTTTGAGGAGAATTAGTTGAAACTCTTTTGTTGGACATTATGTTTCACTTTAAAAACATCGATGAAAATTAGACCAGCTGAATTTTCTTATACTCTTTAAATTAACATTTCTTGAGATGCAGTAAAAGTTGATTTTGAAATACATAACACGAATGATCAATTGCTTTGTTTCGGTCTTAATATTTAACACTATGTTACCTGAGAAGAACTGGAGTTAATAAAAACGTATCAAACTTATCTACCTATCTATACAGAGGAATACATAATAAATTAGCAGTTTTCCAGAGTTGACCACTACTACTTTCTACATTTCATGATATATTGTTCTCGGTTTACTGATTATTGCAGTATGTAATTCTAATGAGTGATTGTAACATGATGCTTTACGTCACTGACGACTCCGTTTTCATATTACTTTTTTCATATTTCCCTCTCACACTTCACTGGCATTTCTCTGACATCTCCATTGTTAAATGGTAGCGTAGTGGTTATATTTATTCTCTTTTGAAATAATTTGAAAGACAAATGATACCTGTTTAAAAACATAAAAATAATTGAATTAAACAACTGACAAAATTATCCAAAACTAGCAAGTTGGTAACTTCTCACAAATCAGGCGTACCTCAAAGATCAAGATGCTAAAACTTTGGATCCCAGATCTCTCATTTGCAAAAATACGTTCTTTGTCACTCGGTAAGAGTTAAAGTGTGGAAATATTTTACTTTAACAATCCTCAATTTAGTTTTGTGTTCGTTAAGAAAATTGGAATTTTTGTGTCGGTGTGTTTAAGCCCCACAGTGACAAAGCAGCGTATCTGCGGACTCACTGTTAGAAACTGGGTTTCGATATCCGTGGTGGGCAGAGCACAGATAACCCATTGTGAAGCTTTGTACTTAATTCTAAACAAATAAGGCCCCGCATGACGAGCTGGGTTAAGGCATTGGACTCGTAATGTGAGAGTCGCGGGTTCGAATTCCCGTTACACCAAATATGCTCGCCCTTTAGCCATGGGGGCGTTATAATATGGCTATCGATCCAACTATTCATAGGTAAATGAGTAGCCTAAAAGTTCGTGGTGGGTGGTGATGCCTAGTTGCCTTTTTCTTGTTTTACACTGCTAAATTAGGGAGGGCTAGTGTAGATAGCCCTCGAGTAACAATGCGCGAAATTCAAAAAGTAAACAACAATCTAAACAAAAAACAGTTTGTGTTCAAATAATAAATTATTTTGTCCAGGTTTCGTTGTAATGTTGAAACACTATTCACATGTTAACTATGATACAGAAGTTCCTGGTCTTTAGCAGATAAGGAAGATGACTGGATTTGGAGCAGTGACACCAGGTTTGTGTGATTATTTTTCGTGATTATGCCCTATTTCTAAGAAAGTGTAAAGAGGGCAAAACATATAACGGGAGCAATTATTTCTCCTCTTTTGATAAGTACTTCACTACATAGACAAATTGCTTTATCACTTTACTATTGTTGATTGTTTACTATCAACTAATAGAGAAGAGGTACAGTGCTAATGAAGAACAAATGTATTGTCTGTCTCATAAACAGACGAAATAGCGACACCACAGTTTTTACTTACATATTAAAATTATTATTCTCAAAAAAACAATCCTATCATAACTGCTGACAAATTTTACATATATTCTCACTGATTTCATGGAAATGTTATGTTCTTAATTAGATACCCAATAGATTATTGTGAGTACTTAACTGAACATGTACACACATTTCTATTTATTGCTCTATTTTTAGGCGAAATATGAATTTATTTTATTTTAAACTTACTTTAGTTATAGAACTTTAGTAAAATGCTTCAACTTTTAAATCACTTTATATGACAAAGAATATAAAGAAAACCAGACAACTGAATGTGAACAGACGTTTGTAAAATGATAACTTATGGAATTAAAAATCAACTAAAAAAAATGAGTATTCAGAATTAATGATAATATTATACCTTTCGAAGAAAACAAAAACATTCTAAGCAAGGTGTTATCTCTCAGACGAATTTGTTAACCTATTCCATTAAAACACTCATCTTCAAATGTTCCAAACATAACCTGTAGACTTTTCTTGTGTACCACTTGTCGGTACAAATGTTTACAATCTAACAGTTTGGGATGTCTTTATCAAAAGATCTATGAATTTTTAAACGCGTGAAATCGTTTGGTTTCACAATTATATGTCATAAACAAAAAGTAAAAGAAAGTTATACGTGCTTCACTTAAGTAATGTTAATGCTGGTAGGTTTCAATTATTATAACTAACAATGAGCTATCTGTACACTGAGGAATCAGTTTGCATTAATCTAAAGATTAAAATAACTATGAAATGATAGAATACCAAATTTAGTTCTGATGTGTATATTTTACGCAATATACACTGATAATTTTATCATAGGTAAAGGGTAAAACATGAAAATAAACACTAGATACAGACTACAACATAAAAATAACATAACGTGAGAAGCAGGGCAACAGGAAAATAGAAGATAAAACTATGTACAGGGTACAACATGAAAAATAACAGATAACATTAGATACGGGGTACAACATAAAAATAACACTACATACAGGATACAATACGAAATATGACAGATAACACTACATACAGGATACAATATGAAATATGACAGATAACACTACATACAGGATACAATAAGAAAAAAAAATACAATACAATACAAATAAGACTAGATACATGATACAGCATAAAAATAAGAGATAGCATCAGAGGCAGGATACAACATGAAAATAACACATAACACTACGTCTCTGTCATGAAAATACGAGTAAGAACCAAGAAGTTGGCCACAGTATAACTTCCAGTGAAGTCTTGTGAAAGGGATAACGGTCAATGTACTTCTAAATAAAGATAAGTTCTGTGGATATTGTCGCTTTGGTACGCCTTTTGTTTGCATGTAAATATAGAATTTTAGCATCACTAGCGTTATCTAATAATAGCAAAAAGAACTAACTGTATCAGTAATGTATGATGTAGTATGGGCCTTGTATGGCCAGGTGGTTAAGGCGTTTGCCTCGAAATATGAGGGTCGCGGGATGAAATTCCCGTTTCATCAAACACATTCTCCCATTTAAATATGCTGACATTATAATGCTATGGTTAATCCCACAACTCGATGAAAAAAGAGTACTCGAAGAGTGGGCGGTAGGTGGTGATTACTTACCTCGAGTATTTTCCCTTCGAAATTACGGACAGCTAAGGCAGATCGCCCTCTAGCAGATTTGCGCGAAATTCAAAACAAAAGAAACAAAGTATTGTAAGAAACTCTTATACGCATTGTGTTAACGCTTAAGATAAACATTCACTGAATTATAACAACTTTCTTATGATTATAACTGTCTTGTTGCTGTTTTATTTTCCAACTAAATTCAGTCTTCATAGGTTTCAGAATTTATAAGTATTAAAGACAAATCGTGCGAAGAAAATTGATGATATAAATTAGTTAAAGCTCCAAGACATAAACGAATTATATGTATTATAATAATAATTATTATAATTTAGATTTTGTTTGTTTGTTTGTTTGTTTTTGAATTTCGCACAAAATTACTCGAGGAATATCTGCGCTAGCCGTCCCTAATTTAGCAGTGTAAGATAAGAGGGAAGGTAGCTAGTCATCACCACCAACCGTCAACTCGTGGGCTACTCTTTCACCAACGAATAGTGGGATTGATCGTCGCATTATAACAACCCCATGCCTGAAAGGGCGAGTATGTTTGGCGGGATTCGGATGCTAACCCGCGACCCTCAGATTGCGAGTCACACGCTTTAACACGCTTGGCCATGCCAGACCCATATTATTTAGATGCTACAAACATTTATTGGGTTCGTGGGATGATGCATACCAATTTCGTGTTTTGTGATTTTTTACCACTATTTCGCCTTCCGTCGATCAGTATTCACAAAATTTTGGATGATGGTCTGTAGAATCTATGCAGATGTAGATGCATATTTAAACTGTATAACTGAAGGCCATAACTAGTTACTAGTATGACTAATGGTGTCGTCCCTCGCTGGAACAGTGGCAAGTCTACATATTTACAACATTAAAATCAGGAGTTCCATCATTCTCGGTGGACACAGCAGATTGCCCGATGTAACTTTGGTATAAGTAAAGCACACAGAAGTCACCTGTTTGTTTTACGATGGATATACATAATTTTAATATTGTTTATAATATCGAGGTTTTACTGTATTTAGATTATCTATATTATTGTTATTGGCTGACTGTTTTCTTCACATTCACAAAATACCTACTTCATTCACCTTGCTTATTATGTTCTCGTTTTCTTCAACATACGTCCTAAAGTCAGGACCTTCAAACTTATATTTATATATATTCAACAAGTCATTTTGTAGGTATAACTCTAACAAAGTTGTAATAGCACATACTTGTGCTGACCCAATATGTATATCGTGTTTTCTATATTATAGTAACGATGTTACTGTTGTCGAACATGTAGAAATAAAATCCCACTGAGTTTTTACCACATTGATAATTTTCTAGAATCACTATGACATTTCTCTGCAATTTTTTCGAATAAGTGAAGAGAAAGTAGATAATTGTTGAAATATAATTACATAAATTACAAGTCTCCACATTTTTACTTATTCTCTGTAAATGATAAAATGCTCCTAGAATTTATAATTTATTAGTGTTGTATGATGAAGGAACTGTTTAAGGCAATCTAATAATTTAATGACTTAAAGATCGTTTGCTAGTTTAGGTAGTTATTTCGTTTGGGTATGTGTAATTTGAATTATTTGTTAGTGATATTTGTTTGTAATCTACATGAACCTAATAAGAAACGAAACCTTTTTAGTTCTCAGTACTTGTAGAGTCTTAATATTAATCTACATCGATTCCAAACTGAAATTTTACAACAAAGAAGTTAATGTTGTTAAAACAGTTGATTCTATATTATTCTGTTATGTAAGTCCAGCAGGTCTTATGAAATACGAGAAAACACTCATCATAAAACTGTATTAGCGTAAAGTAAATTGACTCATAGCTTTGAATAAAGCAGAATGTACTTCATTTTGTCGATTTGCGCTAAAGCAAACAAATGGAGAAGTATCAGTGCGTCACTGTTGTCTTCTAGTGCCCCCCCCCCAGTGGCTCAGCGGTATGTCTGCAGACTTACACGCTAAAACCCGAGTTTCGATACCCGTGGCGGGCAGAGCACAGATAGCCCATTGTGTAGCTTTGTGCTTAATTCAAAACAACAACAACAAGTCTTCTAGTGATAGTATAAACAATTATCTCTATCAATAATGTAAGATTCTGTTTGTTTTTTAATTTCGCGCAAAGTTACTAGAGGACTATCTGCGCTAGCCATCCCTAATTTAGCAGTATAAGACTAGAAAAAAGGCAGCTAGTCATCACCACCCACCGCCAATTCTTGGGCTATTCTTTTACCAACGAATAGTGGGATTGACCGTGACATTATAACACCTCCACGGCTGAAGGGCGAGCATGTTTGGCGCGACGGGGATGCGTACCCGCGACCCTCGGATTACGAGTCGAACGCATTAACACGCTTCGCCATGGCAAACCCAATAATGTAAGACAGCGTATCCCAAATTTTCTCGCTTCAAGGCGCTTTCAGTGTTTCAATAATCTTTGATAGCACGGACCTGACTGTCGATTTATTTCTAGTCTGTATACTTAGAGTTTTAATTAAGAACAGAATGATTTCAAGCCAGAAACTGACTAATGTAGGTCATTCAACTATCAATACCAACATTTATTTCCATTTATTGGCACTGATAAAGTTTCATCTTATCTGAAGAGCTCGCAGAATTGGACTAAATTTGTTGGACAGAAGAAAAAATCAGTTAAGAATCACTTCGTTAAAGGTTACAAATATGTACAAGTAAGAATTAGGGTCACTCAGTACGTTCCATCTGCAGGAAACCAATGTTGATGTATCATCACCAACGCCTCTGTTAATGTGGGGTTGGAGACGATATATGTATACAGTGTTAGCTATTGGTTTGTGGACAAAAAGAGCTTTGACTGTTGAACAATAAGTTTTATTTGTTTTTAAACATTCGCGAATGGATATTTAATTCCAAACTTCTGATTTGGTTTGAAATATGCGTAAACCCCCACGAGGCTGTCCCGGGCGAATTTAACAGTGACAGGCTAGAGGGGCGGCACCATTTAACACCACTCCCCGGCTTCTCTTTTTACCAACGAACAGTGGGATTGACAAAATTTTATAGCATCCTGGAGGCTGAAAGAGTGAGCGTATGTGGTAGGACATTACAACCCGCAGTTTGTGATTCAATGCTCGAACCACCAGATTGTGCTGAGATTACATATGTTCTGAGGGAAACTGAATACAATATTCGTTTAATTAGAACAAAATTTTAATACTTATAACCCGACTTGAAGAAGAAAGGTCCATCTTTGGTTGGAGAGTATCGTGTTTTGGTGGTAAATTTGTGTTCTTCTGAGATTAATTATACAGTTTTGTTCATTGACACGTGTAAATTAATGAATGTGCGCAAGATTTTATCAAACGTATCTTGTGTTTTAGAAGTTTGAGTGAATGATCAAACGATTTTTGTTTTGACAGTAATTTTGGACACTTTATCTCTTACAGGTGTAATTTTCACATCGTCTGATTTTGGTGCAATTTTATTGATCTTGTATCATAGAATTCTTTAAAACGTTAACATAAGATAACCTTCCGTACAAAATGAGGCGTCTCAGAAACAAGTTCACGTAAGGTTCTTGTATTTGTAAAATAAATATTTATTTTATTATCGCTCGTAAATATAAAGAAAATTATAAATCGCAAACTTCACTTTTATTTGTTTTCGCCGTATTTGAAACTTTCACGCAAAGAAGAAATAGGCTTTATCAAAGAGAGCTGGGGTCCACGGTACCCACCGCCAACTCTCGAGATGCTCTCGTCCATTCAAATTAAGATCTGACTGTCACATTTGTAATTCATCCAGTACTCCAATGTGCAGATTGAATTTGTTCGAGGCAAAAGGTGTCGAACCAGGAATCGTAGGATTCATGGCACGTAACCACAACACCGTTGTTTAGAATGTTGGTAGTTTCCTACAATTGTCTGGTTGTGACGAAACTTTGAAACTTCATTCATTCTATAAGAGATGTTGGAAGAAAGGGTTAAATTTGACCTCTCGAAAGAAGTGATAAAGTTGTGAAATTTCGGCAGCCTAAAGAATGTTACACGTAACAAGTATTAAATGATCAGTAGAGTTCCAGTGGTGGTACCAAACTGATATGAAATATCTCTGCTTTAATATAGATTCCTCACTTAAACTTCTTAATGCGGCTGTACCAAAAGCTTTTTTTTTGTAAATTAAAATAATAGCACTCACCGTTAAAATCAATATACAATTAAAAACATTTTTTTAATTAAGGCCTCAATGTTTAGCTTAAAGAAAATGTCAAATCCAGTCTAATGTTGAAAGATGCTTATTTACAGTACAAGTAATTTATAGTGTGGTGGAGACGCAATGTAGTCAGATGACTTGCACAGTTCAGACAGTGTTATCGTCAACAATACGAAGTTACAAACCTGTACTTGTGAATAGTCAACCAAAGGAACTAACACAATACGATTAAAAACTAAAAATACTCAGCAACAATTTGTAGTTTTACAGACGGATTATGGAAAGTTTCTACGTTACTTTTTCCTCTCCCCACAGCTTCTAAGTTACTTTCATTATTTGACAGAGGGTCTGGTTACATTCTTCACTGACTTAGAATACAGTTTTTAAGAACAAACCTTTCCAGAATGAAATCGTGATGGCTCCAATTAATATCCAACCATTCCTTATAAGAAAACGGGCCCCCCAGTGGCTCAGCGGTATGTCTGCGGACTTGCACGCTAAAATCCGGGTTTCGATACCCGTGGTAGGCAGAGCACAGATAGCCCATTGTGTAGCTTTGTGCTTAATTCAAAATAACAACAACAACATAAGAGAACGGTCATCCACGAATATGACCTATTTTCACATAATTGGAATAGTTAATGGAAAAAAAAAACAATTTCACACCCAGTATTTTTAATAATTTCATCGGCTAAAAGTGGCCTTCGAAACAGCTCTTGTTCGGTTTCCCTGTGGCCTTTCTCTTCATATTTATGTTGTCGTAACATGAAAATCGTTTCTAAGTTCAAACCAAAGTATACACGTCTCGTGTATTAAATTTTTGATGAGCTTTAATAAATAGAAATGATAACTTATCTTTGGTTTCATCTTCACAATTTAATATTTATTCAATGAGCTCTGAGCTTCTTCGGCGTTCAAAATTCACTTCACTCTGTAAGAATTAGTATGGTTGAAGAATTATTATCATAAAAAGTATTATATTTCTGTACCCCACGTTGTATCTCGATATTGTGAAAGGACGCACGTGATGTGTTCGCACGTTCGAAGCTTGTCGTTCAAGAATATTTACCATGGGAATTTGTAAACCTTTGTTGTGATGTCCTAAAAATGGCTTGAAGAAGGATAGAATAATATTTTCTTTCAATTAAAAACAAATTAAAACTAAAGATTATATCTGTGTTTTTCTTTCCCATTCACAAGTATCGACTACATGCCTCTGTCAATAAATATACTCGGTACGTGTATGGCGAGAGTGTTTGGACGAAACGAATACTCTTCCCACGTAAAAACGACGCAAACAAAGAAGGGCCAATATCCGTTGTTATGTAAATGTGTAAATATTTTGTAAACGACAAAATGTCGTGTTGTGTTTAAATTTTCATTTCTATTATTTATATTATTGTTTCGAAGTTTAAACTAATAAAATATGTTGTTATTCATTTAGGGTAACATTTAGAATTTTCTTGAATTGAATAGACCAATCATATGTTTGTAAATGAAATGTGGCGGCTTAGTGTCTAGACAACAAGTCTCGTGCAAGAACGGACATGCGTGGATTGCTCTGGAGTTGTATGGAAATTACAAGATTGTTCGAGAAGTAGGCCTACCGGTATAAAGGACGGTGACGCGAGAATAAGAGTCAGCAGTTTTTATTCGAAGAAAGGAGTCAGACATTAGTTTTATTTCAAAAGAAGAGAGTCAGTTATTAAGTGTTTGCTGTGATTATTCAACTTGGATTTGTGACTAAAGTTAGATCTACGGAAGCCGTGATTTTATTTCGTCAATCTCTACGATTCATCTGAATTACTGCTTGTGCTGAGAGTCGGCGAATTTATTGAACTGTGAACTGTTTCTAAACTTCTTCATTCAAGCTTCGGAATTTCTTCGTGGGACCAAATTCACACCCTAGACTGGAATTTGAGACTTTCATTTTAGATCATTTTATTAGATACAGGCCAGTACCATTTTGTATTGTGATTAATTTTGAAGTTTGAAACTAGTATTATTTTGTTTTGTAATTAATTTCGGATGTTGTCACTTAATATCTTGTCACTGTTATTATATAATTTATGTAAAATCTGTTATATTTGTTAATAGTTTAGTGTAATAAATTATACAAGCTGTTATCTGTGTTTTTCTGTTGCGTTTAGTCTACGAAAAACATAAAACATAAAAAATACGTAACACCGTAAAAAAAAAAGAATTAAAAAGAATAAAAAGAAGTCGTTCAATTCAGGTACCTTACGAATAATCGAGCACAACAAATAAATTAATCTTTATTGCATAGTTTATTTAAGGTTTTGAAATATTGCTTATTAAATATTGAAAGTGGAATTTGTCTTTTTATCGTTTTGAAAGGCCTGGCATGGCCGAGCGCGTAAGGCGTGCGACTCGTAATCCGAGGGTCGCGGGTTCGCGCCCGCATCGCGCTAAACATGCTCGCCCAGCCAGCCGTGGGGGTGTATAATGTGACGGTCAATCCCACTATTCGTTGGTAAAAGAGTAGCCCAAGAGTTGGCGGTGGGTGGTGATGACTAGCTGCCATCCCTCTAGTCTTGTGCTGCTAAATTAGGGACGGCTAGCATAGATAGCCCTCGAGTAGCTTTGTGCGAAATTCCAAATCAAACAAACAAACGTTTTGAAATCTCATTTTCGTCATTTTTATCCTTTTTATATTGATATAAAAATTTGGCGAATTTCTCAGCTCCCTGACTAATAATTGTTGCACTTGTTACTTTCTCTTCTCACATCATAGTTTGTTTACGGTTCGATTGTTGTGTGAAGACATCTAGCCTGAGATATTATTTGCAAAACGATTACTTTCAGAAAGACAGAATAATTAAAGAAAAATATAATTTTTACAGTTACGTTCTGATTTTCAATGTTCCAGGTTTTGTGAGCCGTTCTTTGTCATCAGTAAATGTTCCGCAGTTTTAGACGTAGCCCAAAGCAATAAATCGTCTGCTAATGCTTAAAGTCATCTTCATCACAATGGGACCTGGTATGGCCTAGTGCGTTAAGGCGAGCGGTTTGTGATCTGAGGGTCGGGGGTTAGCGCCCAAGTCGCGCCAAACATGCTCGCCCTCCCAGCCGTGAGGGCGTATAATGTTACGGTCAATCCCACTTTTCGTTGGTAAAAGAGTAGCCCAAGAGTTGGCGGTGGGTGGTGATGACTAGCTGCCTTACCTCTAGTCTTACACTACTAAATTAGGGACGGCTAGCACAGATAGCCCTCGAGTAGCTTTGTGCGAAATTCCAAAACAAACAAATCATCACAATGGATGGGATAGCGAACGTCTGCAAATATTGTACGTTATACTTTGTTTCAATAGAAAATGCATTAGAATAATGTCAACGTGATGTTTAAAAATGCAATACTTCGTGAGATTAGTGTTTAAAACTTAAATTAGAAAATGTGACGACAGTAATTCTGGCCGTGGTAAAGGCCATGCATTTTAAATCCATTAGGATATTCCCACGTAGGATCGAACCCTACCGACTGCGATTGATGTAAGTTTGAATATCCTGAGAGAAGTGGAACCTTTTGTCGTATTAGTAGTTCCGACAACCTCCCGCTGCTTCGGTGAAGTGAAATTTTTCTCAACTAATTTCAATGAACTCTGCTAGATTCCAGCGAAATGTGTAAGAGGGAATAATTGTGACACACTATGGATAAATTTTCATATATATATATATATTTATACCAAAACGATCTAGTATTGTTTTATTTACAACCTAAACTTAAGGACATGGACTCTGGTGATTCTTATTATTAAAAGAATACTGGTTTTGAAACGATTAGCAATTATGTTCTGGAAATATGCGTGGGAATTTTTACGGCGTGCAAAGTTCTGGCCACTAAGGTTACTTACTCTATCAAGTTAGCGTTTATTCAGAGTGGGAAATAAAAATTAAATTTGAATATGTTTAACATACGAGTAATAAAATCATGTGATATATCGTTTAACTAAGAAGTGGTTAACAACTTCATACTATTTGCTCTTTTTTCTCATTTCATTTGGGAGCTGTCACAACACTAAATTATTATGCTCTTTCATCGACCACAAAACTAAACCTACACAGTACAGCAACCGTGGCTATCGAATGAGTGTCGTATATAATTGGTAAAGTCTGGTGCCAGTGCATCCGAGTGTTTTATTTCTTCATCGGGATTCGATCTATGTTTTTGATCACTGACGGTCAAGATGAGCGTAATTATTTTCTTCCCTCTCAAAAATTCTTATTTTGTTTCTCCTGTTAGAGAATCATCGATAGTAATCGTTGTTAGGTTGATGATTCACTCACATTATCTTACATATTGTCCATTTTCTGCAGTTATAAATAGCATCCCCCTTTTGTGCCTCCTCCTGTTCGTAGGGTAATATTAACTCGTATATTTTCACCAACTTCTCTCATGCGTGATCGCACTGTCGGTCCGTGTTCACAGTACGGCTCCACCTTAAAGAACGAAGTACAAAAGAATTGACGGTTCTCATTCTAAAAATAAACAAAGGAAAAACGTCTGTGATGTGAACCTCATCACAGTTTCTGACTTAGAATATAGTTTTTAAGAACAAACCTTTCCAAACTGAAATCATGATGTCTCCAATTAATATCCAACCATTCCTTATCAGAGAACGGTCATCCACGAATATGAACTACTTTTACCCAGATGGATCCAACGTTATAATTCTCGCAAAGGGCGTGAATTGATCGGAAATATTTCAAAATGTCGCACGTCTGTACTTCAAGAAAGAACATGCTCATCCTTTTAGCCGTCGAGGCTAATGTAGCCCTAGCCGCATAAGGTGACTGAAGAACAACAAAATCGGCGTTATGATACCTGCAAAGTATGGCACTCCAAATACTGAACAAATTGGGATTCGAGGTTTTGCCTCATTCACCTTATTCCCCAGACCTTTTCTTTACATATTTTCATTTTTGAAGTACTCTGAAAACTGTTCAACAATAAACTCTGCAGCTGCAGAGGAAGCTTTCAGTGAATTCACTGATTATAGAAACTCTCATTTCTACAGCAGAAGCATAACCAGCATCATTACATGTTAGCAACATTTAGTTGAAGCAAAGGGCGCTTACTTTGATTAACACGTTTCACAACACTGGTTTATACTTCTACAAACTCCTCAGTTCAAAAACGATATTTACTTCTGGACAACCATATACTTTAAAGTATTGAACAGCGTTTCGACCTTTTCAGATCATCTTCAGGTTAACAAATAGAGTTTGCACCTTTATTAACCTGAAAATGACTTAAGAAGGTCGAAACGTTGTTCTGTACTTTATTTTAACAAAAGTGTTAATTCCCTTACCTACCATCTTGAGATACATTTTTACTTCATGTGAGATTCTCATCACGAATCTAGTATCCAAGACCGATATTTTACGACTTCTGTTGCAATAACACCACACTTGATAATTAAACTTCGATAGGTTTATTATTTTCTCATTCACAAGAAGGTCTTGAAACGAAATTTTAGATAATTATAATTCTATCTTTAGTCTAAGAATGGAATAAAAACTGTGTACAATAGCTATTTCTAGCCGCACTAAGACTGTTACGTACGGAATTGTTAAACTCCAACCTGCATATGTGAGAAGCAAGTCAATGATTTATAGCTCACAACAGACGATAAGGAAACAGGCGGAACCTTCTTCCCCTCACCAATATAAAAAATGGACATTTTTATGCTCCCTCTGATGGTTAATTTCCTTACTGTAATATCATAGGTTAGCAGAAGTTTAGTAAACAATTTGCAACATTTTGTTTTCTAAACCCTAATTTTTGATTAACATAGTCGAAGAACGCCTTTGAGGTTTAACATGATATCGTAATTTCTACCAACGCCTTCTGCGACCTCTTTTGTTTAACTTTTTATTGCTCTGTAACTATGCCTGTTGCCTGCAATGTAGGTGTGTTACAATTATGTTCTACAAATCTTAGAATAATTATTTGGGATTATAATTCACTGTTTGTCGCTTTAGGATCTACATTATTAGAACTGAAATCAAACACTGGATTTTTATTCCTGACTGTTCATTAACAAATACCATTCCGCGTAAACTTACGTGTTTTTCGTTTTTATTCAGTTTCCGAAGTCGATATTGTCAGGGTTCTCTTTTTGTTTTAAGTTCTTTGGACTCGGAATCTTTAAAGAGTGTTGGACAGGAAATGTACATTATCCAACCTACTTCAACACTACATACATGCGTATTACTAATCAATTTATTCTGCAGTTTCCATGTAGTAATTCCTTAGTCTGTGTTCTGACCTCTTTTCACTACGTTCTTTTTGCCTTCCGTTACCCACAAAAACTCGTCCTACACTTTGAGACCCAAGATGCGTTATAAGATTAACGTCCAAACCCCACTATTCGATTAGAGTAGACCAAGAGTTGGCGATGAATATTGTTCACTAGCTGCCCCACCTGTAGTTTATGGGTTCCAGATTAACGTACTCAAATTTTCTCTGGAGCCTATATAAAGTTGCGAGAGCCTGAAATAACCTGATGACAAAGGTACTTGACTCGCAACCTGAGGGCCCAGCATGGCTAGATGGTTAAGGCACTCGACTCGTAATTTGAGGGTCGTGGATTCGAATCCCTGTCACGCAAAACCTGCCTGCCATTTCAGCTGTGAAGGCGTTTTAATGTGACAGTCAATTCCACTATTCGCTGGCAAAGAGAAGCCCAATAGTTGGAGGTGATAATAAGCTGCCTTCCCTCTAGCCTTACACTGTTAAATTTGGGACGGTTAGCTCGGGTAGCTCTCGTGTAGCTTTGCGCGAAATTCAGAAACAAACAAACAGTCTTGTGTATATATATATAAATATATATTAACAAAGACATCTATACACAAATTATACCTGCGCTAGCCTTTTCTTATTTTGAATAACAAGGACTGTAGCTAGTCAACAGCATCCACTGCCAACTCTTGGGTTACTCCCAACTGAAACATAAGAGGAATTTGACTATTACTCTTACATTTTCAAAATCCAGAGTGCGCTTTAGCAGTAACGGGAGTTGTTTTTTACAAGTTTACATAATTTCCTACCTTAACAAAACGAGCCGAACAAAGCCGCAAAGTGTCTCTAGTTTCAACATAAATGGCAATAAAAAGAGATCAGACTACTTAATTTTAGTGGTTGCATTCAAAAACACTAGATTTCTCTTTTATTGACACAATTTATCACTAATACACAGAAAAGTTAAATCTGTCAATCCAACATGGTATGTCGAAGTCATAGATAAACAACCCACAAAACATGTTCATGCTATGAGCAAACAGTCACCGAAAATAATTACATTTTATTTTTCATATCTTGAAAAATTGTCCTCGTTGCCATAGAGACAGATAGCAAATTGAATGGATATATGTAAGTATACATATATTCTTTCTTTGATGTTCGGTTAGCCACACTGGCCTCTAAATAGGTGTAAATTGGTATTTTAAATTGTTTACAGTTTGTAGTTTTTGTTTTTTCTAATTAAACACAAAGAGCTACCTGTACTCTGCCTAAAGCTTCACAATGGGCTATCTGTGCTCTGCTCCCCAGGGGTATCGAAACCCGGATTTTAGCATTTTAAGTCCGCAGACCACTGAGCCATCGGTATCGAAGCTTGGTGTAAGTCTGTGGACATGCCGTTGTATAACTTGGTTCATTCATAGTTGTTGTTTTACAATTGACACTATATAAATCATTACGAAAACAACTGAAAACAATTTGATTGTTGTTTACTTTAGAGCAAGTCGTTGGAAGTTAAACTATTTTCTAAATGAAACTATTGTAGCAGTTCTAAACTGACTGGTCTTACTCAAATTATGAAAGTAACAAACTGATATTTTTTGTGCCCAAAAGGCCTCCTTCTGATACTTATTACCAACTTGTATATGTTCGTTACAGAAATACATAAAAGTAACACTTATAGGAATCTGAAACCTACATGAAAATTTCACATGTGCACATGGGTAGCGCGAGGCTTTCATATTCAAAACAGTGCAGTCGTGGGTGTCTGTATATCGGGATATTGGGACTGGACAACTAAAAAAAAGGTTAATCAAAGTTATAGACCTTTTATCGGTCGGAGATTTATATACAAACTTTCAGAATTATAATAACAATTGTTTTAGTAGTATGTCCGAAACAGAGATTGATCACAGAACAAAACACTAGAGGGACACTCAATAAATCGTTTACCCCACCACACAATAGTGATCATACTTGGTCCTCAAAAAATGCAAAATTGTGTCGTTATCAAATAATACTAATCATTTTCAGCAGAACAATAGAGAATACTGTTCTACATATGTCCACCAAGTTTAATCAAACACCGATTATTTTTCCTGACGTATATAATAAAAATGACGTGGAATATGTTAACATATAGGATTATTTTTCATGACCTTCCAAAACGAATCACTTCTAAATTGGATCATAGTCCAAGTTTCTGCCAACTTTCGTCCAAGTCCATTCCGTTAGTTTCAAGAAATATTGCTGACAAACACATGTACACAGGAGGTAACAAGGTCGAAAGTACAAAAACAAAAGTAGTAGTTGTTATTGTTTTGAATTAAGCCTAAAGCTTCACAATGGGCTATCTGTGCTCTGCTCACCAGGGGTATCGAAACCCGGATTTTAGCATTGTAAGTCCACAGACCACTGAGCCACTGGGGGTGAAGCTCAAAAGTGAAGTAAAACGGACTAGAATAATAAGAAATGAAATATAGTCCATGTAACCTGTCTTAGAAATACGTATGTTAATATATATATATATATACACACACGTGATTGGATGGTATAGGTTTTAATTAATTCAATCAAAATTTAAATAAACGTTTCCTAAGAGTGGCCATTTGTGATATCTTTATAAATTATATTTACAGTTTCTGTATTGTATAATGATCAGAGAAAGTTTATAAACATTCCCTCGGATATGTTTTTGATATAATTGTTTATTTGTTGATAAGCGCAAAGCTGCACAATGAGCCACATGTACTCTGCCCGTTGCATTAACAGTACTTACACTTTTTCTGGTCCACCAGGTGGCAGTAGCGTCGCAGAAGTAATTATACGATGGTGTTGTCTTGAATTGAGCACAGGGATACTCAATGGACCAACTGTGCTCTGCCCACCATGAGTATCGAAACCCCGTTTTAGCATGGTAAGTCCGCATGCATACCGTTGAGCCACTGTGGTAGCGTAATTATACGAATTGTGACACTTTCACATAATTTGTTTTCTCACGCAAAGTGTTAACCATCTTTGATTTGTAACTACAAAAAAGCAGTTATTTAACAGTACTCACCGCCAACTCTTGAGCTACTCTAATCGAAAAGGAATAAATATTTGATAACTTTTATAACGCATACAGGGCGCGTTTTTGTGATAAATGAGAATTAACATAAAAAGAATATGGTTTGTGTAATTAGTTCGATGTTTCACAAAAATCAATGAAAGTGGGTTAGGTGGCCCCGCAAGAAAAAATATTAGGAAATTATTACACGGATTTCGTCAAAAAATTAATTAGAAGTGTGCAGTTTGTAGTAGTGATGTAGATTAGAGAATGTACAACATTCCGATCCCTCCGTAGTTCCAGTCCCAAGTATTCAGATGGCCCTGTTGTTTTATGGAGGATTAGACACTTGTTCTGCAAATATTAAGGCTAATTTGTGACACCATTAGTATATTTCTTATAAGAGCAAAGAAAATTAGCTTGTTAAAATACACTCTATGAGTTCAAAAATACAATTACAGGACCAAAGCCTAGGATTGGTTCCGAAGAAAAATAACCTCTTAAAAACTGTGACAACTGGTCTTACAAGAAGAAAACAACAAACATAAGCAAGTGAATAGCAATAAAATATTGTAACTTCATGTCACTTGTGAGTATGAATGTCAAAAATAAATATCTACTAACTAGTAATGTCGAAAAACCTGGAAATAATAATAAAAAACTGCAGACAAGAAGTCTGAACCCTGAATTCCAAAGCGTTGAAAGCAACCTCAAAGGCCAGAACTATAAAAAAAATTGGACAATGCAAAGCACCTTGATATAAAATGGAGAGATATGAACACCAAACAAAGGAAATTCCAAAAACAAAAAAAAAATCAGAACAAAGGCAGAAGGAAAAAATTAGAACTAAAGTACCAAACAAAGATGAAGAGAGGTCTTCATCAAAAGAATTGGAATCAAGATGACAAACATCAGTTAGGAGGTGAGAAAGAAAAAGAGAAAAGATGGATAAAAATGAACAAATAGTGGGAAAGAAAAGAAGGAGAAAGAGGAGATCCTAAGCAAAAAAAGACGTTGGGTATCATGAAATATAAATTATCTGAAGCAAATGTGTCAAGAAGATGAGTACGACACTGCAGGTGTGGGACAGTACAGAAATAGATCAGGAAGAAGTAGAATGACTAAAGAGAATTTATAATATACAGTTAAAAAAAGAATATCACGTACCTGATTCACGAGCATAGCAAACATAAAAAGTGTCATTCATTTCATCCTCAGAGAAAGATAAACCAGTAACAAAGGCCAAAGGTAAACCTCTCCAATGGTGTTGATTTTATGAAATATACATCTTTTTTTGTATCAATTTGAAAACCATCACACACACTGTTGTGAGATAAAAATTTTAGTCTCTTAAAACCATGTGCAAATTAACTTTGTTTTGTTGTTAAATAAGCAATAACTTTTGAAACAATTTTTTTCATCAATTTACATATAATTTTTGATGATTCTTTTTGGTAATTTCTTTCACTTCTTCATACAGTTACTTAAACTGATAAGGCCTAATGTACACAGCCTATCCAACAGTGACCTTATCTGTGAAATACCACATGATATAGCAAAGTGCTGAGAAGTGATTTTTTTTGTAATTTATGATGTCTGTATCCTTTGGTAATATCTTCTAACAGGATATTTTACTGGGGTCAGACTATTCATGTAGAGTTATCACTTTAAATTCATCACTGAAAATCTTGGAATTTTATTCTAAATATGCTACTTAATATTCTTTACTGATATAATACATCAGCAAAAACTTAATTTTTCCAGGGAAATACAATACTTACACATAAAGAACATGAAAACATTCACATCATCAACCCATGCTTGATATAAAAAAACTGCAGAAGCCATCAATCTTTGGAGAGTAAAGAAAAATAATTCAAGTTGAAAAAATCTGATAAATGTGTTCATATCAACTAAAATCAAAACAAAACAACTTTAGAAACAAATACAAAATTGAAATACACATCCTTCACACAAATCACAACTGAAACCTCAATTCATCAAATAATTATGATAATAATCACAGTTTTTTTCTCAAGTGCACTATTTCACTAAAATAAGTTATTTGATAAAATAAAAACAAAATCACTCTATTAACCTATGCTCACTAATTTTCTTAGCATTTTACAATCATCTCAGCAAAACATCTGATATATTTACATCTTTTCTCAGCAATCAAAAACTGAAGTACATTTTCTCAAAGTAAATGGTTTCTTCAATGAGTAATGCCACAGAAATGAAAAACTTTGCATATTATTATCCTAAAATTCACTACTCACCCTATTTATAAAATGAAACTGTTCCTGTCCTAAGTATTTACTTTTCACAGGACTGTAGTTTAGTACATACTGCTAAATATTGGCTGTTTCACAGTTTGAATAAAGTAATTTTAAATTTTAGAATGATAAAGTAAGTCAATATAGGACACTAAGGTAAACTCAAGTATTGCTCATTTAAATAAAGCTCATGTGGTTCACTCCAGTTTTCTAAGGGTTGCAAAATTTGAGCCTTTCTTGCTGGTAGGTTAAACTATTAAAAATTACTTCATTAGAAAACCAGGTTTTTCATATGCAAAAGCCATGTAAAGTTTCAAAGTTTAGAATTACACATTAATTTATTAATTTAAAAATAAGTGTTACAACAAAGTTTTTCAATAACAAATTTTGTGTGCCACCTGGTATGTTGATTGCAGCTTTGGTAGATACAGGATGTTTGTGATGTTCAAATATAACAACTATAGTTTTCTATAAATGAAAAACTCAAATTACCAATACTGAAAAGCTAGAGTGTAAACTAAGAACTTCTTATCTTTTCTATTTACAGAGTTATCACTAAATTTAACAAATCAAACATAGTGGGTACTGCCCAAATCTTCAATTTTGTAAGTACCTGTTTATGTACACCGACTTCTGTCTCTAACATGTGAATAATCATCTGAAATATCAGAATACTTCCCCCACATGGTTTTCAAAAAGTGAGAAGTTTTCAAGATTATTTGTCTTGCATCTTAATAGAAAGGGGAAAATGAAAATGTTATCCCAAAAAAACAGTACTTTTTTGTATTTATTACCAAAATACAGACCAATTAGTAAGTCTGGTAAGTCACAGTGGAATGCTGCAATATTGATCAAGTAATTGGCAACACTTACTTATTTTAAAATGCATATATAAAACCTAAAAAGATCATTTTGTTTTATGTCTTCCAAATGTAAAATATGTCAAAGCTTAGCAAATTTAAATACATTTGAACATCCAGGAATTAAAAGTTTATAAATAATAAAACTGAAATTTCTGTTTCATCAGATTTTAATATACATTTGGTCAGACCAAATATTGTTAAACCGACATTACTTTAGATTCTAACATTACATAAAAATACTGTAAAAATACAGGTTTTATTCCAGCAATAAAAAACTTTAACAAAGGAAATGTCAATTATTGTTGGTAATGGTCTGAATTACAAACAACTTTTAAAGAAATAATACAATATTATATAAACACAAAAAGAGAGACAGAGAGAGTAAGAGAGAACAAGAATTAATCAATGTGTAATCAATGGTAATTCCGTTTAATGTTAACAGAAAATTAAAAGCTTTGAAGCAGTGACAGTATAAACTTTTGAGTTTAGTAATATTTACAACAGTTTTTCTATTAATAAAATTAGAGGGTTTGATGAAAAATTTTAGTTTTTTGGTGACTTTAGCTTATGGCTTTTCTGCTTCTGTAAACACAGGACTGTATATGGCACATCACTTATGAAAATTACAACTGTTTCTGTCAAGCACATGTTTACAAGTCATGAAATTTTTACTTGATAATACATTAATGTAATTTGGTCAACATGTATTCAAACTGGTACAAGAAACTCCAATGAGTGTTAACTTTAGTCTACAAGTTGCAGATCTTCATTTATTCAGACTAAAATTTCCTTACGTTGCAAACCTTACAAGTCAGACTACAGTAAAGCTTTGCAGACATGTAGGTTTTCTGGGCACAGCTTTTTTTATGTTGGCCAGAGCTCACTCTAGAAAAAACTTTTCTGCTAGAAATAAAGCACACCAATTAGATTTAAATATCGCCATCATTAATTGTGTTAAACTTTTAAAGTTATATTTTCATTTTTAAATAAGAACATTCCAAACAAGTTATATTACCATGTTTAATTATTTGATACAGAAGAATTTGTACATCATAAAAAGGTTTTATAGATAAAGTACATAAATTCACTTGCATTTTTCATAACTGTAGTTTCTCATTGGTTGTTTTGTCAACTGGTGGTTTATGTCACAAAGCAACAACACTATCTGTGCAAATATATGGTAATAATACTAAAGTCAAATATTATACAAATTAAAAGTAAAGTTAAAAACCAAATAATGTTCCACAAGCAGCTAAAAACTTAAACAGAATTAAAAAGGTCAATGTCCCAAAAATATTTGAAAACACAAGCAAGTTCCACAGTGTCACCATTGATAATGACCTTGTCCATGGTCAGAGGTAAACCTGTGAAAAGTGCATGTCTAAAATGGCACCATCACTCAGATTCATTACAAGACAACAGTAAAATGTGAGACATTAAGACTTCAATGTCACAAAAGCCACATAATGATGCATCAATCCCAAATAAAACAAAGTTATTGATTATCAACCTGTGACAGTGCATAATCTAGCTAGGACAACTACCTCCTTCCAATCCTTACTGAAACAAGATGGCTAAAGAGAAACAGAAGATTTGACTTAGAAAAACTTATGGCATTTCTCATTCCAAGAAGACTGCTAACTGGTACGAAGCTGAGCATTGAATACAGTACTGTAGTCCACATACAGAACAAGCAAAGCAGTGACAGCACCAGAACAGACCGACTTCATGTCAGCAAACTCGTTCATGTGAATATCAACATGGCCAGTTATACAGAAAAACTGGATAATAGAAGATAGTAGAAAAATAGGCCAGCCAGTGTTAAATATTGCAAAAATAAGGTGAGAATTAACACAAAGCGATTTTCTGACCAGTAGAGGGTGAAGAGAGTTGGTGTAAATAGAACAGTAAGTGTACTGTGTAGCTTCAATATCATCCAGAACAAAAGAAATTCCACATAACTTGACAGTAGTTTGAAGTGCATTTTTTTAAAATTCCATTTTGGAAACTTCTAGTAAGCCTAATTTTCTTTTCACTTTTGGTAAAACACCACCAGTGACTTCATTAGGAAAACTGCTCTTGATTGGATGCTGTAAAAATTACTTTTTCTAAATTTATTTGCCACAGTTAATTTTAAACATGAGTGAGGAATTAAATCAGAGAGAATGTTTATAATACATATAGTTTGTTTTTCAAAGTCCCATAATTAATCTTTTTGTTAAAATACAGTTTACTACAAATTATTTGGTATTGGATACTTTTGTAGTAAGGTGGTTAATTACCTCAGACACATTTCAGTTACATTCTTAACCATAATGTTGGCAAGTCTTTCTACAATTTTATATCAAATCTTATATCTTTATTGAAGATATTATAATGAAAAAAATACATTTCTTATTTTCGTAAATTCCTTTTCTATGGGTAAAAATTAAGTACAGGAAATTTCAGTGGTTTACATAAAAAAACATTATTGAAGAAAAAGTTATAAATTCAAATCCTGTTTGACATTTATGAAACAAGAAAGTAAAAATTATCCAAGGGATTAGTAAGATAAAGGCTTAATTTCTTTGCTATATTCTGAACACAATAAAACAAGAGGGCATAACATTAAAATTTTAAAAACAATGGCAAGGTACCAGCAAGACTTATTTTTATATTAGTGTGATTGGTTTATGAAATTAGTTATTGTAAGCATTAGTGCACGTCAGTACTTAGAAAGAACTTAAAAGAGGAATCAATGTTTTCCTTCTGAATAAAATCTCTACTTTCTCAGAAAAGGATATTTATGGACAGCCTTGTAAAAACAAATGGTGCCTCTCTGTACTTATTTTATGCTTTTAATAAACTATTTTATAAGTTACACATTTCATAGCTTTAAGCTATCCTAAATGTTAAACTATATAACTATTCAATGTATTATGTTTATTTCTACATTCCATCACTTTTCTCTGTATTAAGTCATCTACATCTATTCTTCACACATGTTAAACTGAAGATGAAAAAAGTCAAAAATAATTAACTTATTATTAAAACATAGGAATGAGAAAATGTATTACAAATTAAAATACACATATAGAAAGACAATCTCAGTTCCTATTAAGCCTTATTCAAAACTTGGGTAATTTAAACTGAAGAAAATTACATTCATCTGCTTTACTTAATTATTAATAAAGACAATTTAAATTCCAAGACTCAATAAATAAGTGAGAGTGTGGTATGTGAGTAACATGGAAATTTTGGTCTATTTATATTTATAAATATCACTATTCATTTTGGCGAGTGTTGCTTTTTAATTACTTTAACATGCTAATGAATAAATGCTGGTTAAATGAAATTGCTGAACAGTACCAATAATTTTTTCAACAAACTGAATGGCAAGCAACTTGAAATGTTTATACTTTTTAAAGTTACATGAATCTAAGCAGATACTAAAAACTATAGAAATTAAACTTACGTTCCACTTTCAAAAGAGTCCAAGCTTACATTCAATATCATAGAATCTTGACAGATGGTTCAATTCACATAGACAATGCCCAGCATGTTGAAGCTTGTTTCTGTTTGTACAGATAGTCATGGCACAACACCACTGATACAATACAAAATTCTGCTTTATCACATGTAAGAAATGAGTGTATTATAAAACTTGAACTTTTAGATAGGCTAGAATCATGATTTATCTGGGTGATTACCTAAAAACACAATATTTAAACATAAGGTACAGTTCAATACAAGTACTTGTTTATGAAAACTTATTCTACATTTTCAAAGATTTTCTAGCTCAAAAGTTTTCTCTCAATGATCCTTTCACTTACTCTGAATATGTAGATGAATACTGAAAAGAAAGATCAAAGTCATAAAATAATAGGTTGTGCACGAATTAATACATATTAAATGAAAAGCTATTTATCTGTCTCCTTTTCTGAAGAAAATATAATACTTTCTGTTTACCTTAAAGAAAAAATAAAGACACTAAAATATAACTACTTTTTTTTTCACCTTTAATCCACACATGAATTTTAATACTTTCACAAAAAGACACAACCTACAATTTGTTCACTAGCACACACTGTTACTCAGTTTTTAAGTTTGGTGTTAAATCTTTCTTATATAATACTTGAATAATAATTACATACAAACAGAGGCTTTGAAGAAGTTTGATTTTTATTTTGTTGTTGTTTAATAAATGTAAAAACACTATCAAACTTACAATAACATTATTTGAAAAAATCAGACAGCTGTCAGTTGGGTTTGCACTTAGCTGAGCCAATTTTCCATCGCAGTGTGCTTCAGAAAGCTCTACACAAGTCATAGTTATTCACCAAATTAATATCGTATCTCTGTAACAATACAGAAATACTGAAAATTTTGTTTACAAGTTTCCCAACATGAATTCAAATGTCCTGAGTTTGACACTATAACTTTAAATGTCACACTCTATATATTTCATCAAATTTTCACACATTTTACTGGCAGTATTATATTATTTGTGAATATGGATGTGTGTCCATTGCATACAAATTTGAATAAGAAAATAAAAAACAGGCACAAAAACAATTACATGTTCATATTATAATAATATATATATATAGATAGGTCTGATATATAGATAGAAAAAGATATTGGTGCAAGGTATTAATTTCTGTGTATGTTCTTAAAAATTAATCATTTTTAGGCCAAAACCTTTTAATTTTTCAATTTTTATCGAAATTTGTACCATCAAAATAATTTTTAAAAAGCCAATTTTCAGAATATTATGTATGTTATTTTATGCTTAAGACATATTTTCATTTTAAAAAATAAAACATGTGAATTAACTGCACCTGAACATTTTTTTTCCATATGACTTTCAATTACATCTGTCGTATAATTTTTAAAAATGTTGTTCATATAGTAAATGTTTTGTTGAGTTCTAAGTATTTATGTGTCTGTAATTAAGCACAATTCTACACAATAGGCTACCTCTGCTTTACTCACCATGCGTATCAGAACACAAAAACTAATTTCAAGCATTAAAAGTCCACATACTGTGCTGCAGGTTGTGGTGCAAGAATTCTAAATAATCTGTTAACAAGTGCAAAATCATGGATAACTAATTCAAACTTTTGACATAGGGGTGATATAAAGTCAGTCTGCTGTTAATAAGTGCATAAAAAGGGATAACTTTGAAAATGTGATAAGTACTCATAACACCAACACTTCTGTGATATTATTGGAAGTTACACCTTTTACAGTACGAAATAATATTTTAAAAACAAGTACAAGGTTTTAAACACTTATACAATAATTCTCAAAAACAAAAGTCTTAATGGTGAAGTTCGTTGGTTGGTTTGTTGATTTAGCATTTTATGGCACAAAGTAGCTAGGTTATCTGTGCCAAACATCTGGTAAAAAGTTAAAAGTAAATTTAGTAAAATTCATAAAAGGAAATTAAGATAAAACAAATCAAAGTTTAAAACAAAAAATGCATAAAACCAATGTTTACATCTGGTCTACAATGTCAAGAAGAAAACTACAGTAATTCAAGTTGTAAAGGACTTTTTCTAGCCTCACTGTAATAATCATAACTCACAAGGAAGACTAACAGGTAAGTATAAAAACCACCTGCAGTTAGCTATTCTAGTCCTGGGTTTCGAGTTATTTAATGTTATGGCCAATTCTAGTTTAAAATTGAACTGGATGAACTGTGATTTTTTAAAAGGGAGCCACATTAAAAAGGTGTAATGTATAAATTAAAACGTTATGGACAAACCTTGGGGCAGAACATGCTTAAAATGGTGCTGTCATTGTGAATCGTAATGATGACAAGAATAAAAATGCAGCTAATTGTGATCTGAGTGTCATACAAACTACACACTGGAGCATCAGTTTCAGATAAAAAAAACTGATGAGTTAAAAAAATGTGACCTATGCATGGTCTAGTTAGAACAACTTCCTCTTTCTATTCCTTACGGAAGCAAGATGGCCAAAGTCCAATATAGAATTTTATTTGGAAAAGCTTGTTTTCATGTTGCTCACTCCAAGTCGACTGCCAGTTGGCACGGAGCCAAGCCTTGTTTACAGGGCCACAGTCCGTCTGTGTGTTTTCTTATAGCAAAGTCACATCTGGCTACCTGCTGAGCCCACCGAGGGGAACCGAACCCCTGATTTTAGCGTTGTAACCATGGGACGGCACAGCAGTGATAGTGCCAGAGCAGATAGACGAAGCTGCAGTGTTGACGAGCTCATTCCAGCGAATGTCAACATGGCCCCGTATCCAGAAAAACTGGATAGAAGTAGATGTTAAAGAAATATGGGCCTGTCTATTTTGAATATCAGCAAGAACAGGGTGTGAACCAACGTGAAGCGATTTTAGGGCCAGTAGAGAACTAAGCGAGTAAGTGTTAATTGTGCAGTTTGAGTACCACTTAGCTTCTTTGTGATGCAGGGAAAGAGAAATGTCATACAGTTCAACAGTGAAACCACCAAACCACAACAAACCACGGAAATGGTGGTAGAAGATATGCTGGGTGTGAACTTAATCCAAAATTCCTTCTGGCTTTCATGTCTTACCCATAGAGCACGTGCACGGGCCCACTGGAAAGCAATGTGGTTCAAGAGTATGGAGCATCTATGGAAAGTATCCCAGGCTCGTTTTTGAGCCTTCCATGCCATGTGGCAGGCACGATTCCACCATGGACAAGAACATAGTGGAAAACGTGTCGAGGTTTTAGGAATACATTGAGCAGCTGCTTTTATAACATAATCAGTTACTGGTGCTGCAAAATCATCTATTAATGGTTTACAGACAAGGGCAGGATAAAGTTCTGGGAGAGCAGTGAAAGAGGGCCAGTTTGCCTGATCCAGCTTCAAACGGGCTTCGAGGGTCAGGTGGCATCGACCATGGCCACTCTCTCTCAAGATTATAAGAAAATGATCACTGCCTCATGGATTATTGTCAACCCTCCATGAAAAATGGGAAATAATGAAGGGGTTATTGAGAGGTCAACAGCAGTGAAAGACTGACTAGGCACATGGAAATAAGTAGAAAAATCAGAATTGAAAAGAGAAGGGTTATTATCACAGGAGCAACCTATCAATATCAGCACTTCTCCAGAGGATGAAAAAGGAAGACGGCAACTGTTTAATGAGAGTATAAAGGTCTGATTGTCATATGTTTTTCCAGGTGACAGGTTGAGAGAACAAACAGTGATGCTATGACTTAAGGAAATACTGATGGCTACGGCCTCCAAGGGTGTATCAAGTAGCAAAGACAGGGTGGGCATATGCTGGTCAACCAACAGTGCCGCCCCTCCATGCACTCATCCATCACACAGCCTGTCGTTTCTGTATAAAGACAACTGCCTAAAGGTGACTGTATCGGCAGGTTTCAGAAATGTTTTCTGTAAGAAAAGACAAACAGGAAGCAATCAGTGTTTTGATGTCATCCAGATTAGAATGTAAACCTCGACAGTTATTGTTATTTGTTCCTTATTCATGAATTGACCCAATAGCACACCTTTCTGAAATGTACATTGGTATTTATATTTTATAATTTACCATCTATACCTCATATTGATGGCATTTTGGGAAGCCTCTCCACAGTTTACCTTAGCCCCTTCCACACCCAACGAAAATATCCTGTAGCCGCCAATGTTGTCTTAGATTTTTTTGTTATAAACTGTCATTGGCTTTGTCTTTCAACACTGAAAATTCATAAACTTATGAGTCAGTGTTAAGTGTTTATAATATTTGTAAGCCTTGTTGCTTTTTAAAATTGTGTAATCGTTTGAAATATTGACAGGTTTTGGTGTAGACGAATTAATTTTGAACAGTGGGCTTCTGTAACCACACATCTAACGTGAAATGGAAGCTCTTAATTTACAATCTGCAGCTGAATTTTGACACGCTACGTTTTGGAAGTGGATGTGTCTGAATTAAAGGTTGCTCCTACGTGAGTCTACAAATTTTACGAGTGTAGCCTTTTGAAAATTTTTATGTAAGTTTATATCTGATATTGTTCTTTTTAAACTTAAAACTTTTAGTGATTTTTTTCTCGCTTGTTACAGAATGCGTTTATACGGAATCTTATACTGTAGTACGACATTTATCATTTATATACTGGTACAAATATTTATGTAGGTATTCAGTTCCGCTTCTATTAAAACCATTTGTGTGTTTTTATTGATGAATTTTAAGATTTTTAATTTGTTGTGACTGATTTAATCTGTATTTAAGTTGTTCTTATCGTCTTTGGTTGTCACTCAAAGCTGCAGAATGGGCTTTATACTCTCTGACTTTGTGATCAAAACCTAGTTTTTATGGTTTAACTATGTTAACTTTCTGTTGACCCACTTGAGGAACCTGTATTAACAATAAGTTATCGAATATGATTACTTCAAATTTACATGACTACAGTAAACTTCCACATGGGTAAATACGTTGTATAAAAACAAATTTAATATGTAACTCAGAATTTGACAATAACAGCTGAAATAAAACCAGCTGAAGTAGATCTATCAAGAATAAATTTTGACATTTATTGGCGATTCCTAGGTAATTTTTTGACACCAAAAAGTTGTTACTTGTTGGAAGGATATTTGGCATCTTAGTTTGACGAAAACTATTCGTACACTCATAACATAATGATATATACAGATAGGAAATTGTGAATTTTCCTTGTACTTGGTGGTATTGGAAAACAAATGAACGCGAATCAACTTTGGCAATCAGAGATATCGAGAAAGAGATCTGAAATATATCATACCTCAATAAGAGAAATGAACAGCTATGAATGGATATCAGTTCAATATACGCTCCAAAACTATAACAACTTTGTATGGGGTCGCTAAGACACATCTTTCAATCATAGCTCTCGTTCAACCGTCGCATACTTCAAGCAACTGAAGAATGAAACTGGTATTAAGGATCTGTCTTATGAAATTATACCGAGGAAATTTTAAAACGAGATGCCTATAGATTTTTCTACATTTTTTCTATTAAAACGAAAGCTGAAAAACAATTATCGTCGTATATTACATAGGTTATGAAAAGAATTCAAGTAGAGTGAGGTGCGTTAAAAATGAAAAGTAGGCTTACGATAGCTGTCTAAAGTGGAAAACCAAGTCTATTATTAAAAATCAAGTTTGTTAGATAGATCATGAACAGACATGGTGAGAGTCCAAAAGAGATTTTTAACAAAAATTATCACTGCACAACAATGTTTTTGAAAAGTTTTGCTTCCTGAAAAATTTTTGTTGATTGTGAGAGGTACCTGGTGGGTATGCACAAATATAGTTTTGGTTTTGCTTCATCACGTAGGAACTCTGAGAAATAGACAGTTAACTGTTTACAGGCAATAACTAATTAAATTGCGTTTATGTTTCTAATACGTTATTAAAATCAACATAATTAAAATGTTTTGCTCCTGATTTTCGTTTGTATTCAATGTCCGGTGCATCACGTTGCAGTGTCCAACAGTAGTCAGCAAGCAATGATGGATTCCAGTTGCCCTAATATCGTTTTTCCATTGTAGCAATGTTCTTGTGAAACCTTTTACTGTGTTCGTCACTGACAGTACCAAGATTTGCGGGGAAGAAGTCCAAGTGTGAGTGGAGGAAATGAATCTTAAGTGACATGTTGTACTTCTTTGTTTTGTATGCTTTGAGAAGTTTGTCTACCAGCTGAATGTAATGTGAAGCTCAGTAATTGCCAAGAAAATTGTCAACAACGTCTTTCAAGGCTTTCCAGGCAATCTTTTCCAGCCCAACTAACAGATCTTCGAATCGCTTGTCACTCATACCATGTCTGATCTGAGGGCCAACAAAAATGCCCTCTTTAATCTTGGCCTCAGTTATTCTTGGGAACATCTGTCTTAAATAACGAAAACCTTCGCTTTCTTTGTTCACCGCTTTCACAAAATTCTTCATATGTCCCAATTTTATGTGAAGAGAAGGCAAAATAATCTTTGCCGGGTCTACAAACGGTTTTTGCGCCACATTTTTCTACACTGGAACTAACTTTTTACGGAGTGGCCAGCTCTGTCTAGAATAATGAAGGAATGCATGTGATTGCTGGTCCGTCTGAATGATAAACTCCTTCCTACATAAATACTTCTAGATTTTCCAAGTGGCAAATATGATGGCCAGACACTGTCATTAAATCACAGAGTAATTCTATTTTATATTTAACAACGTTTTACTTTTATATCTTACTGTTCTTGTAAGAGTACTTTTCTAATTTCCAACTCAAATGTCTGAAGCATTTACCTGGACAATAAATGGTTTGTTGAACAGGATTTTAAGAATTGGTGAACTTTTTAACATGCTCTATAGTCTTCTCTATTTCCTTATTTCTTAATGTGTGCTCTTTTTCTCTCTATTTCTTGTCTATGTATTCTTACATTTTTTTTTCCTTTTCTCTTTATGGTCTTTTTCTATTTCTAACTTTCTTTTCTCTCATTTTTTTATTAGTCTTTCTTCATCCCTTCTCTGTCAAACCGCCTCACTCTTTAGTTCTTGTTGTTATTTAACGAATTCTCGCAATTTACTGTCTTTTAACCCAAGATGAGATCCTCTTTCCACCTATTTATTAAACCCCCCTTATATTATTGTATAAAGTAATTGTAATCTCTATATTATTTTCGTTATGAGTCAACTTATTTCCACTGTCATTTTCTCCTATTACCTCTTAATAATATGCAATCCTGAATGGTTCGCCAATTTTTTTAGATGTTAAGATTGTTATGTTCTACAATTGCCAATTAATGACTGTTACTTGTACTTTTCAATAGTATTAATATATAACGTTTTGTTGTTGAGCTTAGGATTCTTATACAGTCTGTGACTTGGTGACGATAAATAAACAGAAAAAAACTCCTGTTTTGCCAACATTAGACATGTGTATTCGAACTAGTGAAACGTATGTACAACAAATTCTTTACACTATGGAGCTTTCATAGATATCCTAAACACCATCAGGTTCTCTCCTTTTCTCAAAAGTCCACTTACTTTAAACTTATATTAGACTCAGTTGACAAGCGAAACTATCTTTCCACATTTCTGTAGCACCAGTTTTAGGTAAGTAGCTTTACGTTACCATAGTCGTATACTGCTCTAACAATAATCGTTTGGTTTTCTTTCTTCAAAATGTATCTTATTCCTTTTGTCAAAGTACACTGATTCTCATTACTCAAATTTTCCTTTGATTCAATTACTTTAAAACTACAATTTGACAGAATAAATTATTTTTCTTATCTACTTTTATACTGTCAGTCTTTTTTTAACGTTAGGCCTATGTAATTCGTTAGGATCAACACTTCTAGGGCAGTTAATATCACGTCGAACCTTTCCTTAACCGAGTTCCTTTTCGTAACGTTTCTATTCACTCACTGTCTTTGTGTGTCTGTTACATCTCGCTCATCTCATACCATTTATACCTTTATTACTAAATAGCTTCCTCGCTATATTCTTGATATAAATGAGTTGCAAACACAACTTCCAATAATCGTCAGCTTTTAACACTCTTATAATAAAAAAACAAGAAAATAATCGTAAATATTCATTCACGACATAAACAAATTAATAATACCTATACTAAACAATTTTTATATCATGAAAATAATATATACTTGCATATGAATTTACATGACTGGTTACACGAAACTAGTTACAAGCAAAAAAAAAAAAAAAAGAATTCAAGGTTGCCACTAATAATTACTCAAATAAACCTAAAATGTTGTGAATAGAGTGTATTTATGACACATTTTAAGCTCTTTTAATACCCAAATCCATTGTGTTAATTGCCATAAATTCTTCTTCATTATTATAACGTACTTTTGAAGACATCGCAGGGTTTTAGTAATTTAAAATTTTCGTAAATTTTGCAGTTTTTAGATTTGATATTCATAAAGCAGGGAAGAAACATTTTATAAGAAAATATGTTTCCTTAACGGATTTACCGTCATAAGTTTATTTTAGTGCCTACGTTTGTTTAGTATAGTTTTATGCTAATAACTTATATTGTTGTACGTGTATATTGCACAAGTCCTGCCTATTCTTCAAATTTGTTGAAGATTCTCGAGAGCAAAATTCAACAATATTTTTATCATTGGACCAGACTTATAACCATTTGTACTCGTTACAGTTTACATACTAGTACTTAATTGTGAGTGTGGTGGTACTTTGGTGCCCATATACAAATTTTGGCAAGGTAGAGATCATTTTCAACTAAGACATCTTGCATTTAGATGTGGTGGGTACAGTTAATTTAAGAGGGATTTATGGGAGGATTGATAAATAATTGATAAGGATTGGCTTAGATGGTTTTGTCTTAAATTTTAGTTTAGTGAATTGGAAGGCCTAGCTAGACCAAAAATATCCTTTGTTGTATTTAAATTGTATTTAAAAATATGTGTAAATGAGTAGATATGATTTATTTTGGTTTTGAATTTCAAGCAACCTCATTCGAGGAAGATGTGCTAGCCGTCCCTAATTTAAAGACTATAAGCAAGAGGAGAGGCAACTAGTCAACACCATCCATCACTAGCTCTTGGGCTAATCTGTTACTAATGAAAAGTGAGATTGATCATCACGCTGTAATGCACCAAACTTTGAAATGGCGAGCATGTTTAGTGAAGTGATTCCAACCCATAATTCTATATTGTAATAAATTTACTGTTGTAGATTCATTTTAGTGCCTGCGCTTGTTTCTATATATATTTATTTTTTATGTGAATTATATTCTTGACTGTGTGTTGCACAAGTACCGCCTGTTCTTGAACCTGTGAAACGTTCTTGTGCGTAAAAATAAACAATGTACTAGATGTGTAAGTTATACTAGCAATTGACAGAATTGTTACAAGTGAATGTTCTATTGTTTCGTGTGATTGATATTTCAAACCCGACGAGCCGAAAGACAATAGGTTATTATTACTAGTTAACTACAGCCTTCCACAATTCTATTAAATTTAGTCTACTCCACTACCCAAATAAGATTCTTGGATGTAACTCTAATATGAAAAGATTGTGTTTTACATACTGATTTGTACCGAAAATCAATTTTTACATAAGCAAAGCTGTCATCCTCCACACGCCAAACGCAATGTCACATTCAATCAAGCACTTAGGTTATAAAAGATATGCTCTGATAGGAAGAACTATAACCGTCCCATTAATTCTTTGAAACAGACTATGACTGAAAGAAGTTATAAACAAAAGATTATCATCCAAGAATTTAAGAAAGCTAACAACATACCTTGTACATCTGCCCTGAAACAATCACCTAAAACCAATTCTTTTCGTGTTCTACTAGTTATTATTAAAAACATTTATCCCAGATGCTAAAGAAACACTGTTACCTCCTCCAACTTAATGATTGATTAAAATATATTTTTATGGAAGTTTCTGTCATTTCTTTTAGAAATAAGATTTTGTATTCACACTTAGTTCTCGCTAAAGTAAACTCCAAGCCGACACCAGGTGGAAGTCAACATTGCAATAGCAAGCGATGTCAAACTTATAAGTTCATGCAGAAAATAGATAAGTTTTCCGATAAAGATAACCAAAAGCAGTTCAAAATCACTAATTACATAAACTGCTCTACGAAAAATTTTGTTCATTTAAACCAACGTCGAAAATGCAATTTTCAATATGTAAATCAAACCAAAACAACTATAAGGAAATGTTTTAATAAGCATAAATCAACAATAAAAACAACTAAACACTTTAACATGCCTAGACACTATCCTGAATACATTAAACTTATGGGTATGAAGACAAATATTACATCTTATAGAAATTTAAAGAATCTTGTTGGATTGCATTGTTAAATACTACAACACCAAAAGGTATCAATCTCGATCCCAGGGTTGTTGTCTCTGAAAATATTTCCAAAACTAAATTCATGATTAAACTTACTTTATATTATTAGTATTGTTTTTCCTTTAAAATCTTTCTCTACATATATATGTATATTGGTTTGATTTCCTACATATTGAGCCACATCATTATTTTCTCTATTCCTACCGCCTTTTCTCTTCTTTAATTCAAATTTTATTTTTATTGTTTATTTTGATTTTATCTTTATATAAAATAGTTAACAATTCTTATAACTATTATGAACTTTCACGCCCCTTTGACACAAAAACTAAACCTGACACAAACAACTCTAGGCTGTGATTGGATAGTTCTTAAGGCCGACGGGTATTGAACATCTGGTTTATGTGACATCAAGATATTTCATCACACTTATTAAATAAAACACTTTATTAACCAGCAGAAAAATAATCAACTATTCGAAAGCGCTCGAGTCTTGGGTCTCGTTTTGAAAATATGTTAAGTTATAGCTAATGAAAGCTATAATTGTTATTAACGCCTATCAATCGAAAAACTTCTGAAATTAACCCAAAATGTTTATCAGTTTTGAACATTACAAACTTTTCAACTTCAGTGAATTGCTTCGGACGTTAGAATTTCTACACTACATGAAAGATCATCGCTGGAAAAAGTGAGTTTGTAAAGGTGTTAGGCCAATCAAGCTATTTAGCTTAAGTGAGGTGTGTAACAATATCAACTCAGAATGAATTTGCGCGTTGTAATCTGGATCGTTGATAAAATATTCATTTCTATCCCGGGTATAAGACTTTATATTATCTGTAAGTTTGTAAAACTCTTGTAAATAACACATCATTTGTAATAACTATTAGGAATAGCCGTTATTATAAATCATTTGCATTTTAAAATACATTTGTGTTAAAAGAAAATTGTGTGCGTCAATCTTGGCAAATATCATAAATCTCATACATATTAACATTTAATTAAACACTAAATTCATATTCAAATTTCCGGTTATTTGAATTAGTAACACTCTAACGTAATAAATACGTAGCATAATAAATCGTAAACTCGTCCAAAGTAAATCATAATATTGTTCCTAAAGAACAATCCCACAAGAGACCGGCGACCTTGAATTATGTATTTTACCCATTTTACCAGGAACCTTCTGACTATATACTACACATAGCGTAACTTCGAATATTGTTGAGCTTTCAAGAATATTGCTTAACGAATATAAAATCAAGCCAATTCAATACGCTAAAACACAAAATAATATTGTTGGTCAGCTACATTCACTATACTACAATCCTCGGTAGTTATAATTGTGATAAACGCTTATTAATCGAAAAACTACAAAAGTTGACCGGGAAAGTTTGTAGATTTCGATTCTTCGTTTGAAATTGAGTACAAAGCTATACAATTGGCTATCTATACATTACCCACCATGGATATCAAAACCAGGTTTAGAGCGGGATAAGTCTGCAGATATACAGCTGTGCCACTGAGGGACTATACATTTCAAACATTACAAAATTTAGTAAGTTAACGTTGGATATTAGTATTTCTATGAAGACATTAGACATCTTCCTCGGTGAGCTTATAAATTGCGTGAAACCAGACAAGAAAATAGCTAGCTATCATTCTCATCATGTGAAGTACACCTGTGAATCAACTCAGAATTAATTCACTTGTCGTAGACCTGGAGAGTCAATACAATATTCAGTTGTAGACCAGATATAACACTCAGTATTGTTTATAAGTTTGTAAAACGCTTTTATATAAACAAGCATTTGCAATATATTTTGTAATAATCATTATTATAAATTGTATTGTTTGTATATTTAAATATATCTGTTGTAAAAAAGAAGATAGTGTGCATCGATGTTCTTGACAAATATCATAAATTTGATACATATCAAAATTTAATTAATTTCTAAATTAAAATTTCCGGCTATTTGAAATTGTAATATGTAACGTAAGTAACATAATACACGTGAGGATATTCCGAGATAAATTATAATACGTCACATAACTTTAAGGTATCTGACCTACAGTTGGATGAAATTGCTTTCGTTTGTAAGATGCAACTTTACTGCTTCTTTCATGGACAAACTAGGTTTTATCTTCAAGGGAATGACAAAAAACAAAGATAGCCAAAATGAAATTTACACAACATTTTCTTGACCATGTGTTATATATAAACTTTACATAATCAGAATAAATGAAAAATTCTATATTAAAATACAAAAGTAAAAAATGAATAGCATGCAGCTAACAACACGAGATATGATCTCTTAGGAAGGCAGTTACCCTTAATATTTAGATATAAAAATTTAAAGCAAAATTAAACCACACTAAAATTCTAAAATGTAAAACTCCGAACCTCCTCTCTTTAATTTAATAATTAGTGATGTTAAACAGAACTAAAAACTAAAATAATGTCATAATCCCAAGTTTTTCCTTCCTTTTTCTTAAAAATTTGTTCAAGCAAAGACTGGATGATCTGAGACAAGCCTTCCTACAAATGGTTCCAGACAGTTAAAGGCAATATAAATTGAGATGTTGGTTCAAGCACTCAACTCCCAATCCTTAACTGATTATTCTTAGCTGCTGGCAAATTTGACATCGGCGACTAGGTTATTTCTGATAGATGGAATACCTCTAACGCGTTTGAGTGCTATGGGTCACAGACATTATCCATTATAACATAAAGATAACAACGAGAACTAGTAATGGAAGAATAATACTGAAATTTGATTTCATTATAATGTTATTTCTGTTTTGTATTAAATTCATTATGTTTTATAGTGCTGTTGTAAATTATCCATGAACAATTAATGCATTTGATAGTATTAGATTCACACATATATATATAAACAAAAAACATTACAAATAGTTTCAAAATCAATGTTTTTCCATTACCAGTTCTTCTTGTCATCCCTAAAGCTGAAAACTTATAATGTCTGTGACCATAGTACCCGAACACATTAAGAATATTCCATCCATCAGAAAAGATCCAGATGCCAATATTAAACTTGCCAGCAACCAAGGAAAATCAGTTAAGGATTAGAAATTGAGTGCTTTAATCCACAACTACTGCTGCCTTTCATTGTCTGCAGCAAGTTGTGAGGAGGCAGTTGCACTTAAGAATTAGATATAACCTTAAAATTGAAATAAGCCACCCTAACTTTCTAGAACTTAAAACTCCCAAACTTCACTATTTTATGAGACATACAAAAAAGACAAAAACTCATTGCAGAAATAAACCACCCTCTATTTCTACAAGACTCCCAACTTCACCCCTTTATTTACTAATTATAAAATGATGATAAACCTTATCTTAGTAGTTCTAATTTCTCCCATCTCCTCTCTTTCACTAGAAAATTTGTTCAGACATAAACCTGACTTGTTGAGACAAGCCCAGATACCTGCAACTGATATTTCTACCTTTGTATACTGAACAAATTATTTAAATATTTTAGAGTTAGTTACTAAGAAGCCGAGAATCACCTTGAGTAATTAACGTCATCTCTACAAGGTAGTTTTCGTAATGTATATAATCTAACCTCTAATTTAGAAGAAATTCTGACATTAATTGTTTTCAACATAATTTGTTTACGCTTATATTTTAGAATCTCACTTTTTACTTGCTGTAATTCGTCTTTTCTCCTGGAAATAAGTCTTTAAAACTGTTTGTGCTGTTTACTAAACACTTTTGGAGAAATTTTACCTGAGAATACCATGGACTAAGTCGGGTAAGGAGAGACTGGACAAAGTTTTGCAGTTTGAGCACAATCACTTTATTTATTTCATACACAAAAGACCAAAGATTCTCAGTCAAAATAGTGTCAGTCAATATAAATAATACGTTTGCATTTGTCTGTCCGGAACTTTTTTCGCAAATTTCATGATCAGTGTGTGTTTGTATATATGTGTTTAGCAAAGCCACATTAGACTATCTGTTGTGTCCACCGAGAGAAATTGAACCCCCGATTTTAATGTTGTAAATCCTTAGACTTACCGCTGTACTCGTGGAGGTGGGGGCATTTTTTAACCGAACACTACAGATCTCAAATCGTCAGAAAGACCTTTGTTCGAAAAGTAGGGATTTCGTATCGGTTTTTAAATCCGGAATCACCTTATCTACCTTTTTCTCAGTAAAACTTTTTTATGCAACTAGTATACAATGTTGTTGTTATTACGTGACCATTGCTACAAGCTTTCTCGACTTAGTCTAAAATATTTATTCCAATGCTAATCTTCCCCTCGGTGGGCTGAGCAGATAGCCCGATGTGGCTTTGCTATAATAAAAATACACACACACATACACACTCGTATGCTAATCATTTTGTAAACATGTTTTTAGAGGATTTTAGCTATTTTTGTCCCTTTACTACAGTTTTTAGTGTTCGTTCTTCTAAGTTTCTATTTCAACTAGTAAAACCATGTCAGACACTCAGAACTGTTTCATACTCTGCACATTATTATAAATATCATTACTCTATTTTAGTATTTACTTTACGTGTTGTTTTATCAAATAATGAAACTTTCTCGTGTTTTTTTTGTTGTTGTTGTTTTTTTCAGAAAGAAAACGCAGTTTAAATGCCGTGCTTGAAAATGATAAAATATGGAAAACCCAAAAGAAGAGCATGAAAATTACCGCAAATGTTTCTGCGGGTCGCGGCTAGTCATAAAATAACTTGTTAAGAAGAGACAACGTCGGAAAAACAAAGATATATACAGAAAGCGTAATTTTCTTTAACTATACCATTCATCAAGCTAATAGAAATATACAAAGATAAAATCGAGTTTTAAAAAAATACGTTCAAAACACTCAAAATGGCTTGATTCTCAATCTGTGATTAGCGAGTTTGAATTCCATCACCGAATATGCTCGCACTTTCAGGCGTATGGTCGTTATAATGTAACGATCAGTTTCACCATTCGATGGTAAAGAGTAACCCAAGAGGTAACGGTGAGTGGTGTTGACTAACTTCTGTCCTTTTAGTCTGTCATTTCAAAATTAGGGACGACTAGTACAAATAGAATTTGACTAGTTTTACATGAAATTCAATAAACATATGAACGAAATTCAAACAAAATATGTCCTCCATTCTCTGCAATAACATCCTAAAACCCAGTACAAATATGAACAAAACCAGCGCCATTCCTTTAGTTCTATTATACCATCCGTTAAAGAACTAAATTCACTGAATAATTTCTATATCACTGATATAATATGAATCTGTCACTCATTTACGAAAATACCAAACATCTATTAAATCAAATTTCTTGGATGAATCTAAAATTAAACTCCACAATAAAACTGACTTGTCCAGGATTGAAACAAGACCATGAAAACGACGTCTCTACTTCACGTACAACCAAGTTAACAGCATTACAAAATTATTTTTCGTACGATTGAAATGCATTTTGTGTGAAAACTGGAACTAATCATTCCAGTCACTTATGATTTACTCAAAACTCCAGCACTAGTATATCTGGGGCCAAACAGTCCAGTCACCAATACTGGAATTGGAGTAGTATTGTCGCAGCTGCAGGACAGAGTGGAACAGTTAATCTTGTACCCTTGCCATGTCCTGACACCCCTGAATGCGAGTAATGCATAAAAATAGGAAGAACCTCTTACTATTGAAATACTTATCATTACTGCCATTATATGAATTGTAAGGAATTCACCATTCGAATAAAACAGCAACACTAAAATAACTCATGATAACTTTTAAAATCTGGGATGAATAACTGTACTTGAATAACAAAGTCTGACGTTGTCAAACATGATAAATTAGTTTAGAAACATAAACTGAAGAATGTAAACTTGCTCATTTGTTGAATGCAAGGGTCTGGACATTCGATAAAAGGTAAACAGAAGGCTAATCTTCTTCTTCATACGAATTCTGTCCATGTTTCGGACAAGGAAGGGTCAGGTTTAGCGTTGATCTATTTCTCTCTAGCAATTATAGTTTAAATAATTTTGTTTGTTTAGAATTTCGCGCAAAGCTGCTCTAAGGTTATTTGTGCTAGCAGTTCATAACTTAGCAATGAAAAAATAAAGGGAAAGCAGCTACTCAACACTACTTACCGCTAACTTTTGGGCTACTCTTTCACCAATGAATAATGGGATTGATCATAATTTTACAGCATCCTTCATGGCTGAAAGGGAGAGTATGTTCGATGACGAAGATTATAGACCGCAACTCGCAGAGTGCAAGTCAAATGCCATAACCACAAGCCGTGCCAGGCCTGTGGCAGCAATGGCAACCAATTACGAAGTATACTGTAATTTTATTGCCTGATGAACTTCATCAGTGACACTCCAAAAGATTTAGAAAGAGCAACTGAAGGAGCAAGACCTAGCAGAAATGTTACTACAGCAAGATGATACACAACAACACATAAACGTAGTACTGGGACACTTGTTAGAGTAGTTATGAAAGTGTGCACAAGTACCGCCTGTTTTTGAACCTGTGAAACGTTCTTGTGCGTAAAAATAAACAATGTACTAGATGTGTAAGTTATACTAGCAATTTACAGAATTGTTGCAAGTGAATGTTCTATTGTTTCGTGTGATTGATGGCAACCCGTTATAGCATCTCAGGGATGAACTTGGCCGTGTAGTCAGGAATATGAACGATCCTCCTACAGAAGTTACACCAAACAGTGACTGAAGAGTGGAACAAAATTCTAAATAAAAGATTCGTAAGGTTAACTGAGAGTGTAGCACGCCGCCTAGCGGATATTATTGCAACACGTGAGGGTCACACACGTTATTGAGTTAAATATTCTGATGTGAATGGAATAGTTGCACGTTTACTGAAAGTTTCAGATTGATATTAAATATTTTTACAAAATGACGATCTTATTTGTTTCAACTCAGAAGTGGAGAAAAAAGTCCATTTCTGGTGGTACAGATCTTACGTTCTACAGAAATTTCCATAAAAAAGACATAATCATGAAATGCTACATGAATGTTAATGTTATAAACATACTTACTAATAAATATCAAAGGAAAAATATTACGCACAATAAAAACACAAGTAAATAACAAATAATGGACAAACAAACTCAAAATATCACGTGTAACAACCTATTTGAGCAAAAGTGTAGTTCTCAAACAGGAAAAACTTTAGATGTTGAACACTGCAACGATTGCAGGTTAACATCTGTAGGTAGTGTTTCTTGGGGAAATTCACTTCGAGGTGATGAATGATAGCGCAAACGTTGTAATGTGTGTTAGCACGGATATTGGATGATGGTGCAAACATTGTGCTGTTTGTTGCACAGGGAAGACTGACCAAAACAGTTTGTTCGTTTGTACTTATGCCCACTAGGCTATCTGTGCTTTGCCAACCGCGGATATCGATTTTTAAAAAGTTGTAGATTCTCGATCACAGAGTTAACCTGAGGTCTGGGTCGACCTACACTAGTACCTTCAACCTCTTTACAGATTCGGGTTCAAGAAAACTAGCTTGCTAGTTCGTCAGTTTTTTGAACAACAAACAAGTTACTTGAATAAAACAATGATCATTAACATATAGTTACGAAACAAATCAAAATACAATTAAATCAACCTTTACTATAATCATATGACAAATATAAGATTGATAAAAACTAACTTTTTTTTTTTACAAATTTCATTCAGTTCATATTGTAACAGTTATTTTCAAATAATTCAGTAATACAAACAGCGTCTCAACCAATACAAAGTCTGTTATATCCCACCCAGCATGCATATTCCTTGTACTAGATGAAAGGCCTCTTCATTGGCCCTGATGTAGTAGATATAGTGTTGGTGACATATTAGTATTATAGACTGTTCTTCATTTATTTTAAACTCGTAACAACTCGTTTATGAACATTTAAATAAGATACTTAAAGATCAAATTTACAGCAGAAAATGAAGATGAATTAAAATCGTCTTTTACAAATGTGTTATAGTAGAAAATTGTTATATTATGGGAGTGAGATTTATGTCGAACTAACATTTTGGGATTTATGTTATTTCGATATTTTTCTATAAAGTATTAAGTACAAAGTGCAATCCGGCATGGCCAGGTGGATAGAACGCTTAAATCGAAATCTGAAGATTGTGGGTTAAAATCCCTGTTCCATATAAATTGCTCTACATCTTTTTAGCCGTGGAAGTGCTGTAATATAATGATCAATACTGCTATTCGTTGGTGAAAGAGTAGACCAAACATTGGCGGTGAGTGATGATAATTAGTTGCCTTCCTTTTAGTCTTTTACTGCTAAATTAGGAAAAGCTAGCGCAGATATCCCTCATGTAGCTTTGCATAAAATAAAACAAAAACAAGTAAGTACGAAACGTTAATTGTACCACATCACCTTCTGAAGAAGTAAGAAACGAAACAAACAATAACAGAAGTGGACTAACATAAAATATCCTCCATGGCTCAAATAGCAAAAGTTACTTCTCTTGATACAAGACAGTAGTTTAATTACACAAAGTTATACTTAAGCTATTGAATCGTAAACTGTAAACGCAACCTACCCTAATTCCAGTGTGATGCAAAATCATGGATTCCGTCATTTGCAGCGACGAAGTAAATGTCACTTCTCTCTAAGTCATGTTCTTGTTTTATGTAAATTCTTTGTATTTGCTACATAAATAAAAATGTTTGATTTATCTCTGTATGGCAGTCCATCAAAGTACAGAAAGATATATAACTTGTTGAATGATAAGGAGTGGGCATTCAAAACCTGGTAAAAGCAATAGCAGCATTTATAACCAATCATTATGTGTGCGATGTCGGATATGTAGGTTCACTGACCTTTGAACCTAGAGCTAGATCTGAAGCAAGTTGTGTAGGTTCATCTTCCTCTCATGAACCTGGATTTTTAACATTTTTTATATTATATGACATTACAACAAGATTGGTAAATCATTACTAAATAAACAGCGTTTCGTTATGACTGAAGTTTTACTTGTTGTAAACTCGATGGTGTGAAACTGTCGTTAAAATTGTATATTTTTCTTACTGGAAGTGTGGCATTTAGATATAAAAGGTCTAAAGTATCTGCAAATCACAGATTCAAGATTATTAAGCAGAAGGCAAAGGAAAACAATAAAACACGTGAACTTGGGAACATAATTCGGTTGTCACACCATAGCTTTTGTGTTACCAAATCACCTGTGCTTCTTTCCTGTATGACAAGTATTTGGTTAGTAGGATGGAAGACAAGAACAATAGTTGGAACAATAAGGCAGATAAGAGAAGAACATTGAAAACATCCCACTTTCATACATAGAACAAGCTTTACCAAATAATTCTCCATTATACGGGTGTCAATATTGTTAGCAGTTTGTAGCATTTGCTATGGTGTTTCACTAACCACCAAACATTTTAATTATATAACCAAGCTACTATGCCAATTCGCGAAAGTTGTTAAGATCGCGGTTTCTGAGACCAGTTACAAGATCAATACACTACCATGCAATATGCACATGGTGTAAGATTGGTCTTGTAGTCATAGCCTCCCCAAATAAATCCCCCACCAACTTGATGCTTATACTTCAACAAATAACTTACATATTTTCCTAGTTTGTACAAGTTTCTGTACTTCCTACATCCTAAAACTCCATACATAAATGCGTATTTATTAAAAATTACAGTATGTAATCTTTACCCCTATAAATAAACTGCCCCTCGCTAGTATAGCGGTAAGTCTTCGAATTTACAATGATAAAATCAGGGGTTCAATTCCTCTCGGTGGGATCAGCAAATAGTCCCACGTGGCTTTGCTATAAGAAAAGCACAAAGCACATATAGGGATTATCACGTGTTTTTGACCTTGTAAAATCCTGTCCAGGCATATGTAATTATACGTGCAGAATCTATAGGAAATTAATTTGAAAAAAAACAATATATTGGAATAAAAATACATTTTGTATTAGTTTTAAAAACGTTAAACGACTACGTAGTTCAGTTTTGACAGAAGCACGTAAACAAAGAAAGGATGCATTTGATACAAATTAGTACCAAACTTACTGTAATGTAATTTCATATAATATGGCGATCAACAGTTTCATGTCTTTCCAGACTGTGGTTATATGATATGCCATATAAGTATCGTTTGAACCATCCAAATCACAAAACATGTTTTAACTGTGCTATATCTCTATATATAACTAACTCGGCCCTCTGTTGTCCTTGTATATGATCAAACCGCAATATTAAGTTCCAGAAAGCTATTTTATTTTGTTTCATATAGATGAAAAGCAACTATAGAAACAATTAGAATATCTGTCTGTATTTTCTTATAGTAAACCCACGTCAGGCTATCTGCTGAGTCCATCGAGAGGAATCAAACCCCTGATTTTAACAGAGCTTTGATATTGGAAACAATGAAGCATCGTTGTAATCGAGATTTAAACACTGAAGCAGGAATACATGACTTAGTTTTCTGACCCAAATATAAAAACGGAGAATTTCCCGTTTCTCGTCTTTCTCCTGCTGTGGTTTAACACTTGTTCCTGTCTTTGAACATGTAAGCCAAGAAATTGCTGTTGACAAATTCAGTTAAAAATTAGCTCGAACAATTCATTTACTATAAATGTGTATTATAAGAATAAATTAAAATGTTATTATACATATATTTTTCAATTTATAGCATTAATGATGCTTATATAATTAAGTATAAGCTGAATTCAGTAGTGTACAATCGAAAGAAGCAGAATCTAAAAATTATCCCAGAAATAACTCGTATAAAGTGCTGGTCACTAATAGGCTAGAAAGAAGAATCGAAATTTGATAATTATACTGACAACCTTTAATGGATTTTGATGAAAATCTCTCACAGCGGGTAGTTAGGACATCACTTATGAAACACTCTATCAGAGGGCACCACATATTTTCGACCTCTATGAGGGAGGGAAGGAGATATAATTATTCCACCAAAGAAAATGACGTCACAGTTCCAAAATAACTTGTTGAGGCTTTAAGATTGTTTTAACGTAAATAAATTGATTCTCTGTAAAATGGATGCAGAAACAACTCTTGTTTTCTAAAAGATATTACACTGAGAAAAGTTGTCAACATTTCTGTAATATTTTACAAGTGAAGCCTTAACGCCTTATATGCTAGTAATTAGACATGATCCTAAACATTCGAACATAAACAAAACTTCTTTTCAGCTTTATTTGTTTGTTTGTAGTAAAGCACAAAGCTACAAAATGGAATATCTGTGCTCTGACCATCACGGGTATCGAAACCCGGTTTCTAGCGTTGTAAGGCTACAGACATGCCGCTGTGGCAATGAGGAGGGGCACTCTTTCATTTTCATTGAGTTGAACACATTCCAGAGATTAGTACACAAGGATTAAACTTCTACATAGTTTTAAAGACACTAGTCACTAGTGTTGATGTAGAAACGAACATAGCTTATCGTGTAAACCTGCTCAACAGGTTTTAAAACAAGTTTTTTTAAATTAATCGTTTGTAAAACTTGTTATACAAGACGTTCTCTATAAGATCTTCTAGTGAAAACGTTAGTCCCTAAAGCTCTGTTCATTAACGAACTTTGACGTCCGTCCACGTCCTCCCCCACCAGCGATCAAATTTAAATTCCTGGGCAATTCCGTGATTCGCTTTGTTAAGAACTTCAAACACTAAAAACAAATGAAAGAAATGTTAAGCTCTTTATGTAATATGGATTTGTGTTGTTTCGATGTGCTGTGTGTGTGAAACCTAAATGATAGTACTTACTCTTGAGTACTTATCACTTTTAAAGTTTAATACACTAATCTTCATTGGTACGAATCATCTCGCCCTAAGTTTTCCTAATACTTTATACTGTATTATCGTATCCAAGTTACCATAACACGAAAAGTAATGAAGTTCGTGTTAGTACTTTATAAAATGGCGTTCGTGTAGCATGGTAATTTCTTTTTCATTTAACGGTCTCCGTTCATACTAAAGCCGCATGTTTTCTTCGTTCAAACGGCTTCATATCTTGTGGTTATGCAACCTGTGTATGTAAGGGGAAAATACTATCATTTTTACCACAAGAATGTGCCCTCAATTTCCATGAATATCTGGTTTGACTGGTCCAGTGAGACGGACGTTGGTCCATACAGGTTAGTTACGGTAAAAAAAGGATGATGAAAAGTAACATTTACAAGAAAGAAAGTCAGATGGTGTAAAGAAAACTTGAGAGAAACAAACAGGTAGGTGGGAATAGGTAAATAGCATAGTTTTAAACTTTAAAAACTCGCAAATATGCTACAGCGAGGCCAAAATTCGATCTGGGAAAAGAAAGTGCAGTAGAAACCAAACATTAAGAATTGGTTAATAGTGTGATATTTTTCGCTTAAGTGAGTTTATGAAATCAGATTTTCTACGTTTTTTGGCAGTTACATTTTCATATCGGGTAACAATATTATATTATTTGTGCCTCATCTTCAATTCAGTAGACGTTAAACTCTCTGAGGTTTGAAATGTTAAACTCTTTAAAAAAATATTTTAATAAGCTCTTTTGAAGTTTGGGTTGTCAATCTACACAATATACTATGACATCAATAAAAACAACTTCCAATTGCCAACTTATTTTCGTAAGTACAATCTTAAGCTGTATCATATCGTTTCCAATCTAATATCAATCGTAAACTTGTTAAGTACCCACGTCATCTCTGTAGTATAATAAGGGAATTCTCAAACAAGGATCCGAGATAAATGTAAGGGGGATCGTAGAAAATAGGCAATACTTTCAACCCATACCAGCCGTTTTTACATATATATTTTTCTCTGCAAGTGGGTTTTCTTGTCATCACGGATTATCTATGGATTTATAAGGTATTTCGAGGTAACGGGCTTCAAACAGGATACGGAATATTCTAGAAAGAAGTATAGTTTGAAAAGTTTGGAAACCCATCTTCAAACACATTTGTGTGTATGTATATAATAGATAATATAAACAAAGCCCTGACCTCTACTGTATCTGTCTTACCTCAGCCATCCCGTGAATTTTTTCTGGTATTGGGCAAGAAGACTAGTTGTCACTGAATATAAATATATTTTTATGTATATTTTACTGGTCCACACTCACATACAAGTAAAGCAAACATTTCAGAGGCAGCGAATTAGTTTATTTTAAATTTCGCGCAAAGCTACACGAGTGCTATCTGCACTAGATGTTCCTAATTTAGCAGTGTAAGACTAACGGAAAGGCAACTAGTCAACAGCAACCACCACCAACTCTCGGACTGCTATTTTACCGATGAATAGGAGGATTGAATGTCACTTGTAAAGCTCTCAAGGCTGAAAGGGCGAGTATGTATTCTCGGCGACAGAGATTCGAACTCGCTACCCTCAGATTGCGAGTCGACCACCCTATTCACTAGGCTTAGTGGCAACAAGGACGTCAAGCTCGAGTACATGTAGTGCGGAGCTAAAAAATGGTTAAGACTTTTGACCAAACAACATATTCACCCAATGCAAAGAATATGCGAACGTTTGTTCAGAGACGTCTTCATACAGTGTATGATTAGATATTTTTTGTACACGATTTCTTCACATCAGAAAACTGTCTTTATTGTTCACGATTCATCGTCACATTCAAGGACAAAACGAAGAGATGTGGTTGTACAAAGCTACCACTATATCAGAACCGAACAGTTTTGAAGTGAGTTAATTGTAAAGCGCCATCTTACAACGAAATAAAGAAACTCACGCGTTCATTACGTACTTCATCCAACACAAATGCTTGTGCTTTAACATTAATTCGGTAAATTTACCGGATTACTTTTGGTAAACCTAATCTGGAACGCTGCGTTCACATTCATCACGATGATAGAGTAATGCTGGATGAAGTGTCTAATTAGAACACGCTGTTAAAATCAATTGTGATACAAAATTTGATTTCGTGCTCCTGAAAATCCACGAGTTTCACGCATTTCAAAAAGCTCTTAAACTGAACAAGCTACAGTGTTTTGTCAATGGTTCAAAGCATGTCCTCAGATGTGTTAAAAACTGATAGAATATGAATTTCTATGCGACAGAATATTCAACTACCCCTTCTCAATAATACTACGTTTTATACGTTTTCTGGACAGTCGTAACATTTGTCAGATAATAACACTCATAATAGACAAACCAAGGGATGGGACTGTAGTAAAGAAACCGAGAAAACAAAAGTTAACTTTAAGCTTAATAAAGAATCCAATCAAAGCTTAATTATTACTGATACGAAAGCTCTTCTTAGCAGAGTAAATAATAAAACATTGAGCGATATATTACAAATTGCTTTCCGTCAGATGTTTATTATGCTACATCTTCATGCCTAGCAATCAATTTCATGGAAACGATGTTTTAGAAATTTATAAAAGTTTCAACCTGGTATTAACCATAAGTTTTACCACAGTGTCCTATTCAGAAAAACGTTGTCGTAGTCTGAGAAACAAAGCTCAGTTCTATTGTTTCCGGTTCTTTCTTAATGACTCCCTCACTGGATTTGAGCATAATGTGATCACTTGGATTGCACATCCTGTTCAAGTAGTGACATCTGACTACTGCAGAATATTAACAGTGCAATTAACCAGATGGATTCAAATAAAGAAGTTGAAACTAAGAATCTGAGAAACCGAATTTTTAGCTTTAAAAATTTGCAAACAGCAATGACACTGTTATTATTCATGGTTAGCGCGCTCAACTCGTAACCTGAGGGTCGCGGGTTAGAATTCCCGCCACACCAAACATGGTTTTATTAAGTTACGGTTAAACGTACTATTCGTTGGTAAAAGAGTAGCCCAAAAGTTGGCGGTGCATGGTGATTAATAGCCGCTTTCCCTCTATTCTTATGCTGGTAAATTATGGAAGACTTGCTCAGATAGCTCTTATATATATTTGAGCGAAATTGAAAAAAAACAAACCAAAATCAAATTAATTAATTCGGCTAAAAAAGGTGGTGCATTTATTAACTGACATAAAGATCAGTATTTGTAAGGAACTCAAAGGTAAATAGTAACGAAAATATCACGTATGTTCAAGAACACTTTATTTTAAAATACGCCAAATTTGTAATATTATCCTTTAACCCTTCAAATTTCACCAGGAAAATACCCGAAGAACACAGTTTGTCTCCATACAAATCACGACTTTCTGTTATTATTATTTTCCTTTCACAGGCAGCCATGAAAAACGTACACGCCAATTTTACACAGTGGAGTGTTTGTTAGTTTCAATTCGCAAACAAACACATGCTCCTTTAATACATACAGAACTATCATACATAAACTCATGTTTTATTATAGAAATACAAAAACGTTGCTTTGGAACTTCACTACTTCCAAAGAAATCCACCATTTTTACACGTCGAACTTTGCTTGTAAAGTGATTATATTGGAATTAGGGTGTATTATAATTCAACTGACTTTGATTCCTATATACAACTATATTAAAAAGTTGATCACTTATGCTCAATCTAATATTTATCTGATTTATTCAGCAAGAGAGGACGTCCCGTGTTTCTTGTATCTGATGCTATTTCATGAGGTAACCACAAACTGTTAGTACCATCAGGTTGCGAAATGCCATGTTGTTTGAGAAAAAAAGGTTTAAAACATCACATGTTGCTTCCAAAAGATCATACCACAAACGTTATTTTTATAAATTGGCCCATAATGTGATCTTAAAGACAGGTTATCAATATTCCCTATAATTTGGTGCACATAAACATATTAAAATCGAATTTCACACCCAGAATGAGCCATTGTTCTCTGTTCTTCGCTGTCATAATAAACGCTGCTCATCTCTATTCGCTTTTAATGGGTTCGTCATGGCCAAGCGTGTTAAGGCGTGCGACTCGTAATTGGAGGTTTGCGGGTTCGCATCCCCATAACGCCAAACATGCTCGCACTTAAGCCCCCAGTGGTTCAGCGGTTGTTGTTTTGAATTAAGCACAAAGCTACACAATGGGCTATCTGTGCTCTGCCCACCACGGGTATCGAAACCCGGATTTTAGCGTGTAAGTCCGCAGACATACCGCTGAGCCACTGGGGGCGGTTCAGCGGTATGTTTGCGGACTTGCAACGCTAAAAATCGGGTTTCGATACCCGTGGTGGGCAAAGCACAGATAGCACACTGTGTAGCTTTGTGCTTAATTCAAAACAACAGCTTTTAATGATCGAACAATGGGAGTTTCTCCCTGTGTCTCGTTTTTATTTCTTCGATTTTACCCATAAAAATTTTTGTAAGCCTTCTTTCACTTCTAGCTATATCTCTCTAATAGCACAACTTTAATTTCTATATGTGTCCATCAGCCATATTTTTCTCTCTTGCACTTTTCAACATTTTCTCATTAGTTCTTCAATATGCTTTCATAATGGTAGTATTTTTAACATTTTACCTAATTTTATACGTGTTGATAAACTTATTGTTTAAAGCATCCATTTTTTTCGTATCTTTTTTGTGCGACTTTCATTGTTTATTATTGGACATCACTTTTTCCAACTTTACACACCACACAATAAAAACAGTCAATATTCTGTTCGTCGCTGATGAAAACACTTCCATTTGGCTATCTGTAAGAAATTAACTATCTAATACTTATGCAAGCACAATACCAATTACATGTTTAGAAGAAAATAACATTTATGTTGTTGAAACGTTTACAGTTCTTTAAAAAGCTTTCTTGTCTCAGACTCTTAAAAATATGTAATAGCCATAGGAATAAGGATGGTTAAGGAACAAATATTTTAAATTAAAAATCAAAGCAGATAATTATGTTATATTATTGTAATAAAGGTAACGTAGCCCACGTGATCTTTTATGATAGCTGTTTTTTGTTGAATAACTTTGTATATCTGGCTGATATTGCAAGTTATAAACATCCATTTGTGTAGATTTGAAAAAAAAAACTCCATTAAAGATAGATATTTTTTATAACTTTCTGTGCGAAGAAAAAAAAAAGGAAGATGATTTTCTGTTTGTTTCTTTTAAGTTACGCGCAAAGTTACTCGAGGGCTATCTGCGCTAGCCGTCTCTAATTTACCGGTGTAAGACCAGAGGGAAGGCAGCTAGTCATCACCACCCACTGCCAACTCTTTTACCAATGAATAGTAGGATTGACTGTCATATTATAATGCCCCCACGGCTGAAAAGGCGAGCATGTTTGATGCGACGGGGATGCGAACCAACGACTCTCAAATTACGAGTCGCACGGCTTAATCAACTGGTCATGTCGCGCCCTCAGTGGGAGTAATGCTAACTAAACATATTGAACATCACGTTGAGTTCGGTCATATATAAATTTTCATGACATATTTTTCACGTGCATTACGATACGTAATAGCAAATAACGTCATATTAACAGTCATATTTTCCACACGATCGCGAAGTAGTTCGTTTTGTTTGATTTTCAGTCTAATGTGACGCTATGGTAGAATTCTGGATTTGGAACTCACGAGCGGTGTTCTAATCCGTAAGAGATCACAATACAGTCACCCCACTTTCAGTTATTGGTGCATTGTAAGAGTGACAGTCAGGCCCTTAGCATGGAAGACAGGATATTTCTGATTGGCCACCTTCCCTCCTGCAACTCGTTCAAAATTAGTGCAGCAGGATATCACTAATAGTTTTGCCATAGAAAAGAGAAATGTGTAAACAACTGACGCTAAAAACGTATTTTAAAAACGGCTAGAATGGATATTAATACTTTATTTTTATCAAAGTTTTGACTCTAAAACCCACAACACCGGTAGTTAACATAAATCAGTGTCCAAATGAATGTCGTGTTATGTCTCTATTCAATTTCTTTCGTGACATATTCCATTCCCGTGAAAAATTACATTTTACAGTGCTAGAATATATATCTTACCATTTAAGCTAAGAAAACCAGTTCCTAACCAGAAGCCCGGCATGGCCACGTGTTTAAGGCACTTTACTCGTAATCTGAGGGTCGCGTGTTTGAATCCCCGTCACACTAAACATGCTCGCCTTTTCAGCCGTGAAGGCGTTAAAATGTGACGTTCAAGCCCCGTTTTCGTAGATAAAAGAGTAGCCCAAGAGTTGGTGGTGGGAAAGGATGACTCGCTGCCTTCCCTGCTTCTTACACTGGGGACTGAGTTTTGTTTTTGTTATTTTGCTTTACACGAGACAAACGTATTTGAAACAGTCTGACAAAAACAAATATTTGATCCAACTTACAAAAATAAAGTTGGTCGCTTCCAATCCAAAACAAACAAATCCGCTTCGTGTCACTAGAATAATTCGCCTGTAATTAAACAGGATTTTCCACTTAACGGATATGCACCTACAGTGTTTATGGCCTTGACGAAAAATAAAGGAGAATTTTAGAATTATGTTTGACCTCAAAATAGGAAGGCTTAACCGGAAAACAGCAACAAAACAAAAACATCTGACAGCAAACCACAAAACGACAGAAATAATAATAAATTGTTTAAATATTGATTTTTTTTCTTTTTTATAATAACAATATTTAACTTTTAACAAACCAACGTTTTACAGTGTAATTTAGTAAACAATAATGCATATATAAATATTACTGAAATCGTCCGGATGGCCAGATGGGTTAAGGCGTGCAACTCCTAATTTGATGGTTCCGGGTTCAAATCCTTGTCGCACCAAACTTGCTCGTCTTTTCAGCCATAGGGGCATTATAATATGACGGTCAATTTTATGAAATCTATCCATATCCTGGTAAGCTGGAAGTACTACAGTATGGCACGTAATATTTCGTTTTGGCCAATATGCGACTCCCTTCACCATATCTTTTCAGCTCCGAATACTTTGGATGTGCCTATAGTATAATCATGTCATCAACTTTGTTCAGTTCTGAATGTTTTAAAATTTAAAAGTGCCACAAAATGGCACGCTATACTTTCGTAATAGCCAATCTGCTAAACACTTCATGAAATGTATTAAACTGCGAGTGTTTTAGAAGCACCGCAAAATCGCACGTCATACTTTCATAATGATCCATCTGTCAATTTTCATTTCGATTTGTTTAACTCCGATTAATTTGGAAATACTACGACATGGCATATTGTACCTGGCAGGCATGGCCTGCATATTGCAGGCCAATCTATTAGTCATGATGAGGAGAAACCCACTTGAAGTAAAAACGTATTATTAAGAGTTCTGGTATCAAATTAAAACTTTAATTAAAGTAGAGTACAGAGCAACGTTTCGACCTTCTTAGGTCATCTTCAGGTTAACGTTAACCTGAAACGTTCCAGAAAAACGTTAAATTACATTGTTCTAGTTTTTCTTTCTTTGTTCTCTGTAGTAGATCATGCTTATTCTACCTGACTGAAAATTGTTGTAATATACACGATTCAGGTTGAAAAGACTGGAACTGGAATATCCTAATCAACCTACCAATGCTGCGAGAGAATTAAGGTTACGAGGTGGCGCTTTGGACTGGAAAAAGATAGCCAGTTTACCCGTTGAATTCACGTGCGCTTTCCTTGGACTATCCTACTTTGTTTTTATCGTGATTAGTTTGGAAAAAGATTCATTTTGAGAGACAATAAGCTGGCGAGCTATTCACCAGTCCATCAGAAGCAATCATCCTTTTCTCCACAGAAATACGCACACTGTTGTTATTGTTGCGTCTAAGAAAATATTTTTTTCACTGGTCTTCATATGCGTTCAATTTTTTATCTATCAACTTAAAACTCGGCCAATATCGACTCCTTTATTTCTGGATCGAATCTGCTTTTATTTGTGGTTTTCCAAAGTAACGCCTGTGAAGAGATCTGCATTACCTTAATGTTTTGTCATTATGGTGTAGGAACTTCATCTTGAATAATTAATGCTAATAATTTTCCCTATGGTAACACAACTTTACTTTACTGTCCACTTTCTGAAATGCACATTTTTTCTTTGCATGGGAAATCTGTAAGAACTATAAAGCCCAACAAGATTTTTTTGTATTCCTTGTACCCTTTTGCGAGGTTTTAATCTCTTCATTGTTGATAGCGTCACCCGTTTCTTGTGCTGTGACTCAAGTTACCCATGTTACATCCAACACTGCAAAAATCTTCTAGTTCTTATGCAAAGGGTATTTTTCTTGCACTTTTGGGGTTTCATTTACTCTTGCAAGTGCATTTGTGAAGCAGCTTGTGTAATGCTTCTTCACCAGGACAAGATCTTTCTTAGTTATAGTTCACACGTACAGTTAAAAGGGATTTGTGCCACTTACGAGCACCATTTTTGTGGATCGCGGGTTTGAATAATATTATCGAACACGTTCGCCCTTTTTGCCGAGAAGCACTTTATAATATGATATTCACTCTTACTATTCGTTGATAAAAGAGTAGCATGAGAGTTGGCAGTGGGTAGTAGTGGTTAACTGCTTTTTATCTAGTTCTTCACTTCAAAAACTAAGAACGGTTAGTGAAGATAATTTAAAACAGGGATCTCTAAACTTGTTTGGAGAAGGGCCGGGTAGTAGATCTTTTTAGGCTTCGCAGGCCGGATGGGTCGTAATGAAATTAAGTACGGATGCATGTATACATGATCAAAATACAACATCTCTAATTTCTTTCTCATAAGAGCACATATTGAAATATTTAATATGTACAATTGTCTTTTTATAGCATTAGTGAGAAACATTAAACTAATACTGAACCAAATTACCATCAATTCAGGTTCAAAGTTAGTGTTCCCTATTATCAAAAGTGATTGCAATGCTCATCAGATAAAGCTGATCTGTAACCAGATTTCACGTACTTAATTTTTGAAAATGTCTTTTCACAGAAATAGATGATGACAAAAACTGAAATGAATCCACAAACAAAGTTTTTAAATGAACACAGTGATCACTTGGAAGGTATTTATGGAACTCTGTCGGTTTCTCTTCTCTGTATTTGTTCTTCAGCTTGTCATAGAACTGCAGATCAAGCACTTCCATTTAAGCTAAAGGTGACAGTTTATCAATAACACAATGAAACTGGTTTTGGAAGGTACTTATTTCTGTTGCACTCTCATTAAGATAAGAAAAACACTCCCTGAACTGTAGGTTCAGTTCAGAAAGGATATCTTGTGCAAACCTACATAGGAATGGGGATCCCGCTTCTTGTTTGAACTTTTCACAACATGAAAAGTGTGTGAAGCACATCCTTAACAATTGGGACTCAAAAAGAATTAGTTTTTAATGAAATGTTTTCACCTTAGTGTAGATATCGCAGACAAATATGGTTTCATCTTGTAATCTATGACTTAAATCATTGAGGTAAATTGTCAATTTTAGTTTTCAAAGCCATTCACTGTTTATGAGTAAACGAGTCGAATGCTTTAGCCACTTAGCCATGCCGAGCCTCAATTACTTTAGAACTCTCTTTGATGAAATAAACTACTCTTCTAAAGTCATTCAAAACCGCTAGTCTCACTCTAACGCCGAGGGTCGCAGGTTCAAATTTCCCTCACATCAAACATGCTCGCCCTTTTAGCTGTAGGGGTGTTATAATATGACGGTCAATCCCACTATTCGTTGGCGGTGGGTGGTGATGACTAGCTGCCTTCTCTCTAGTCTCACACTACTAAATTAGGGACGACTAGCGCAGATAGTCCTCGTGTAGCTTTGTGCGAAATTAAAAAACAAAGCAAACAAACAAACAAAAGATTATATATTAACTCCAAATTGATACATCCTTTTACAGTTGATACATTGCAAAGTCTTCTAAGCTGATAAAAATTCTCCTAGTGTTAAAATTTCTTAGAAATTTACGTAGAAAACTGGTTGGACGCCAAGCACATTAAGATAGTATGTCTTAATACAATCCTTTTAGACTAGCAATGTATCTGTATGTTATATCGACTAAAAATTCCCATTTATATTCCGTTACTCTAGAAGGATACACAAGGTACAGTTACCAGATATTTCTGACTGTCACAGCTAGTAGCTAGTATCCTTATACTACCATATATGTCTAATTGCTCATAAGTTTGTTTGTTTAATTTCGCGCAAAACTATTCGTGTGTTACCTGCACTAGTCATTTCTAATTTAGAAGAGGCAAGCGGGGTGGAAGGTAGATGAGACCAATGTTGTGTTCGGGGACAGGATTAGAACTAGCGACCCACAGGTTGTGAGTCTACCGTCATAACTACCTGGCTATGACAGGCTCAAGGTAAATAAATTTATCAGTTATCATTAATAAAATACCAGCTATTTTAAATGACTGTAACTAGTTCAAACAAATTAAGAATAAGCATGCACTCATGTTCGAAAATTCTCACAACATTATTAATACCTTGATGAGAAAATGTTACAATTTTGATTTTGTGAAACGTTTTGGTTTGATTTAAAACATTTGTTTGACAAACTTTATTTTAGGAAATACTAACAAAATTGAAAAATAAATTTATATTAAATAATAATATACTTTATGGTGATATCTTAGTGCAGGCTTTATATTCTCAGTTCTGAACATTGCCTGAATAATTTTAGTCGGGCACTATGTTCGTGCTAGTGACGATATGTCTACATCATGAGCCACAACGCACGTGACCGACTAGAAGAGTGAACTTAAGCAACCTCTATCATCAGTCATGATTTCACAGTGATTACAACTTCTGTTTAGTGTTCACACCTCCACAGGAAGAAGTAAACAAATACAACAAACAGATATTTTCTTCATATTTCTATCAACCATTAAACTGCTCTTAGATCTCACGAGGGACGAAGTAACAGGATTTAGTTTATCAGCTGTTTCCACGGTGCATATTTCAATATGTTACGAATAATCGTTCCTGCTTTTCTATGGACAACCAACATTACATACATGTTAACATCAGGAGGTTTGACCGTTTCTTTTCTGCCTGCCAAGGAAATCTTCAACTACACGAGGTACGAAGTGTCCTTATGGCGCTTGCCGAGCCAAAACACAACATGTGATGGACTGCCTGGTCATGGCCACTCTGTGGAGGAAAAGGAGGTGGAACCGTCCTTGGTGAGTAGAATAACTACGTAGTACAGCTTTGTATTTTGCATTATTCTAATATACTATATTAACATTTCAGTTCCCAGTGGCATAGTTGTATGTCAGCGGACTTGCAACGTAAGAAATACTTTGTGAAAATTCACAAAATACAGTAATAATATGTCAACATAATAATGTTCAAATATTAAAGAATCAACAAAATATGATGTAACGTTTAGACAATTATCCAATAATTTGCAATTTGTTATTACTGTATTTGGTAAACTAGTTATTAGACTGGTTTAATATAATTGTTTCTGAATCTTTCCAGCAGGTGGATTTTAGTTGACTCAGAATGTAGAAAAGCAGCTTTAACTGTTTTTGCTTCAGGTGGAAAAATAGGGTGAAAATGAAAGTGAAGATGAATAATTGGTTTGTTTTGTTTTGAATTTCGCCCAAAGCTACATGACGGCTATCTACGCTAGCTGTCCATAATTTAGCAGTGTAAGACTAGAGGGAAGGCAGCTAGTCATCACCACCCACCGCCAACTCTTCAGCTACTCTTTAACCAACGAATAGTGGGATTGATCGTATCATTATAACGTCTTTACGGTTGAAAGGGCGAGCATGTTTGGTATGACGGGATTCGAAATCCCGAATTACGAGTCAAGTGCCCTAATCACCTGGCCATGCCGGGCCTGAAGATTAATAAATCAAAGATAAACAAGACACAGTTATATAGTAGTGAGGACTGAAAACTTGAGTTAAAATGTAAAAATAAATATGTTAAAATCAATAGGAAATCGAAGAAAATAGTATTTACATAAAATAAAACAAAACGAAACATTACAAAAAATGAACTGAGGCTTACTGTTTGTAGAAAAGAAGTGAACTGAGTTCCGGGGCTTCAACATGAATGAATCTTCCACCATAAGATTTGGCTCTTTTAACATCTGAAACGATGCTGGTTGGTTTGTTGTTGCTGTTTTGAATTAAGCACAAAGCTACACAATGGGCTATCTGTGCTCCGCCCACCACGGGTATCGAAACCCGGATTTTAGCGTGTATGTCCGCAGACATACCGCTGAGCCACTGGGGGCCTGGTTGGTTTGAATTTCGCGCTAAGTTACACGAAGGCTGTCTGCGATAGTCGTCCCTAATTTAGCAGAGTAAGACTATATGGCAGGCAATTTGTTATCACCATCTACCGCCAACTTTTGGGCTACTCTTCTACTAATGAATAACGTCCCCACGGCTGAAAGGGTGAATATGTTTGGTGTGATGGGGATTCGGACCCACCATCCTCAGAATACGAGTCAAGCGCCCTAACCACTTGGTCATGCCGGGCCTATTACAGTTATTGTTTATTTAGGAAAATAAATTGTAAAAGATAGCAAAGAAACTAAATATATCGTATTCAACAACAAGTTAAAATAAATAATTAAAGTACAATCAAAAGTTCAGCTGCATTCTGTCCACGAAACGATTTCATTAGCTCCATTGTGTGCTTCACTACAAAATGATGGAGTTTTCGTTCATGGGTAAAAATATTATCAAAACCTAATAGTCTCACTGATGTTTTAGTTTGATACAGAATCTTGTAACCGCATTGCAAATAGATTTGATTACATTTATAGTGTCAATTATCTAACATTCGTAATATATAACAAATATTTGTTGATACATTCATCTACACTTGCTCTAAAAAACAAAAAAACTGGAAATCCTTATCATTGTTACTTTCGTTTAGTATAATTTCCACAATATAATTCTAGTGTTTAGTTCTTGGATACTTCTTACCCAAGTACAAAATATTACTCTATTTGCTTGTATGAAAGGCGTTAAAGCACTCGCTTCTGTAATATATAAGCCTAGTAAATAAAAAAAAACCGAAGTATATAACTTGTTAATGGTGTATGACGGTATATTGGATCACTTTTTATTGTAAATCGATGTAATATTTGGTATAAAATGATACTCAATTTGTTATATTGGATTTTACACACTTATTAAAGTTCGTGCTTAAAAAGTAAGAATGGAGAGGGTCAAAGGATAACATGAAAGTTACTAAGTCATTCCGATCGTCAACAACAGAACCTTAAACCTGAGGTGAATTTCTCGAACGTAATCTTTAAATAGTATGGTTTGCGCGCATGCTTTAAAAGAGGAACATCAGGTTAGAATTCGGGAGTGTTCCCTAAATATTTCTGTCTATTATTTAATCAACAAATCGAGAACAGAGCTCGAAATTACACTTAAATATTAATAAAGCCCCGAAATACTCTATGAACAATACAGAAAATACAGAGATCTGAACAAGTCAAAGGCGACTATGTTAACGTACAAAATATTTTAGCCTTCCTGTTATAAGGACACCAGTAAGGATGTATATAGTTAACATAAATTGCTCAAAAAATTAAAGGAACAAATACGTTTTCTTTTATAATTTATCTCAGTGTTCCAAATGTAATAATATTCTTATTTTTTAGATAATTTGCCTCATTTCAGTTCCATCTTTATCCATTTTTTAATGTGTGATGAAAGGTAAAACATGGAGAAATATTTTTTTTTTTAAATGACCAATATCACCAAAACTGATATCCCATATGAAACAATACTCTAAACAGTTTACATGCATTTATTCAAGAAATGTTTGAAACATTAAATATCTAGTGTGACCTCCACGAGCTGTGACACATTCCTGACACCAGTCTGGCACTCTTCGAACCAGTCTATCTATGTTATCTTGGGGTATGGCAGCCCACTTGTCTACCAGGAATTGTCTGAGTTTCTGTACATTTTAAGGAGGGTCCTGGCATTCACCAACACGCCTCGACAACATATCCCAACAATAATTAATCGGAATTAAGTCTGGAGATCTGGCGGGATACTCAACTCCATTCCTTCCTCGTCAAAGAAGTCCATACACAGTCTGGCGACGTGGACTCGCGCGTTAACCTGCATAAAAATGGACCCATCGCCGACAGCACCGGCGAAAGGCTTTACAATGGGTTCCAGAATTTCGTCTCCATATTACCGTGCTATCAGAACACCTCTGAAGAACACCCCTTTTATGAGTGAGTTCAAAACTCCCTTCATAGACGTCGACTTGCACAACATTACAGGTGGAAAATCGCTCTCCTCGGCGTCTCCACACTCTCGCACGTCCGTCATCACGAGACAGTGAATCTGCTCTCGTCTGTCCACAGCACGTGGCCCATTGTCGAAGTTCCCAGTCTAAGCGTTGACGAGCAAACTCCAACCTGGCTACACGCTGTCGTGCAGTCAGAATAACACCACTTGCAGACGATTGCGAACTGTATGGGTCGACACACGGATTCTAGTGGAATGCTGAAGGTCATTTCGTAGTGACGGAGCTGTAGCTGACCTGTCCCGCAGAGCAGTAGTCGCAATGTAACGGTCCTTTCTGGCTGTTGTGCAGCGATGACGGCCTTAACCTGGTCTCCTATCATAGGAGTTCGTCTCCTGGTAGCGTCGCCAAAGTCGATTGATGACGCTTGGTGACAGACTGACGTGCTGTGCCACCCTCCTTTGGGTCTGGCCGTCCTCCAGCATCTGGACCACCCTGGCCACCTCGTTCTCTGTCAGATGGCGCCTGACTGCTTGGCTTTACAAGATGAAGATACACACTGACAAAACGAACAGTAAAATATCCATGTTGATGTTTGTTTCGAAAATTAAAAAGAAATGCATTGTTTCACGTAACAGCCCTATGTAGGGTACTTTGAGTTTATTTTCCTTGAGTGAGGTAAGTTTTGTTTAAGCTGCTTCAAACTTCACTCGCAAGCTTAAAAAATACACTTGTAGACGAACGGATATGATTTTCATAAATAAATTTAGTTATGACAAAAGTATACTGAAATATGTGCTCGTTCCTTTAATTTTTTGAGCAGCATAATTTATTAATGTTTCTCTTGATTGTATTTTACCTGTATATATGTAATGTTCAGGTTAAAACAATCTAAAGGTTTATTTTAATCAATCATTGTAAGGTGCTAAATCGAGATGAGCTCGGGTTAGTGAGTTTTCGTTGATTTTCGCGCAAGGCTACATGAGAATAATAAGCAATAATTGTCCCACAATCAACTGTTGAGCTACTCTTGTCCGACCGAATAGTAGGATCTGACCCTTACTCTTATAATGTATCAACGGCCTAAAAACGCGAAGTGTGATTTTATTATTTTGGGCTTTCTTAGAAGTAACGAGACGGAATCACTCAACTTCAGATCCACATGCTGTCCGACACTCTCACCACTGCTGAGCCATCAGATTAGTAAAAAATTTGAAGAAACCTCTTGTAGCTGTGCTGTTTTATCAACACAGTAATGTTCATAAAAGGATTTCTTTTTATACTCTACGAAGTACTTTAATCCGTAATAATCACAGATAGATTAAATATTAACTTTACACGCTGTCAGATAACTATATCATCGTAAATGATATGTTTATAGTAATTCACTATTGAATTTAACAGCCATATCGAACGACAACAGATTTAATAGTGTATCATAAATATAAATCCATGTTTGTTGTATATACACATGAAACTCTTTTAAATTTATGCATTTTTTTATGATTTAGCCCACTACGGACGTGTCATTTGTGGGCTGGAGAACCAAAGGGCACTACTGCATTCGGGTAAGACAAGTTTTATTTATTTGTTTGCATACAAAACTTCTGTTGATTGGATCAAATACAGAACTGAATAGTTTGATCGAGAGACACACTACTAACGTATGAAGAATCTCGTTCGTTTATGTGTTAATCCATTATTGTGGTAAGGCGAAATAGTACCTGACGGGTTTACGTGTTAATCGGTTAATGTGACAAGACGAAAGAGAACCGCACCAGTTTGTGTTTATTCGATTATTATAAGAAGCCGAAATATAAAAACTAAGCAATAATGTTTTTAAAAGCATTAAAAAGACTTGAATCAGAAGTGTTGTTCTATATCTGCGCAATAAGAACATAATTTTATAAATACTATTTTTTTAGGCCAAGTTCAATACGTCATAAAATCTTTAAACGCCTTTCTACAAATGGAAGGTTTTTGATAAACTACAACTGAAAAGAATACACACAAAAACAAAAGGTCAGAGTTGTACCTAAAAGTTCAGAAGACCGAGATGAATTAGAACAAACATATACATTAATGGAATAAAATTAACGAAAACTCCCACCGTCCAACGGTACGTTTGAAATTTTATAACGCTAATAATCTGGTTCTAACATCTTTCTTAGAGAGGGCGAAAATAACCCATTTTCTAGCTTTATGCTTAACAAGAAATAACGAAGTGAAAGGTGACACAATCCTACACCTCGATTTGACAGGTGATTTCGTAATTTTTTTCTTTTTTCTAAGTCTAAACAATATTTGTTCTGGAGTAAGACAATACACAAAGGCTTTCCAGAAAGTCTTTCTTTTGAAAAAGAATATTTTTTATTAATGATTCGTTTCGTGATAGTTAAATTCAAAAATAAAATAAAATTTGTAGTAAAAACGGTGAAACACTAATGAAATATGCCACTAATTTGATAGTGTTATATACCTCAGCATTATAAATATCTTTAGAATTATCTATTTCTTGCCGCTTGCATGACTGACAGCTGTATTTACAGTCTCCCATCGGTTGTATTAAGTCAGTCTCCTTAAAGCTCTTTAAAACCAAACCAGTAAGCTGTAGTTTATATAGGTTGGTAACTCGTTCTTCTTTGAACTGGTTGGCTTTGTGAATGTCCATCATTATTTTTAATAAAATAGTAGTAGTAGTTATTGATTATTAGATAAAGTTAGATAGATAGATAAATATATATGTGAGTATTAAGTATTAGATAACCTTGATACAAAATTAGGTAATCAGTAATTAACTTAATCATTTCCTACTAGTTAACATTATATAATTAAAAATTAAATGTAGTTTTCTCTATACAACTTGTCTCCCACTAGTACAGCGGTAAGCCTACGGATTTACAATGCTAAAATTAAAGGTTCGATTCCCTTCGGTAGACTCAGCAGATAGCCTGATGTAGCTTTTCTATGAGAAAAAAACACACAAACACAGTCTATACAACGTAGGGTAGCGGATTAAATATCGGTATTACTTATTAACTAACAACACATAGCAAGTGAACTGGACATCTGTATTACTGATGAAATCACCTTAGCTAATTGATATAATGTTGGGTAGGTTATGAATTAATCATTTAATATTATATAACATACTTCGTATTTTTTTTTTAAACATTACTTGATTGTAGGTCGAGCCGCTGAGCGTGACACGTCGTGGAAACTGTAAAAGGGGCTGCCGGGCTCATCGGTCGGAAACGTTTTTCTTACCAGATAAAAGTACGGTAAAAATTATGCTTCATATAATTTGAACAAAGGACATATTATTATTAATGGCAAGAAACAAAACAGCTTAAGTTTAGACAAAACAAGTTAAACTAACCCAATGACTTGCTTTTTATCAAATAAAGATTAAAGACTTTATTGTATGAACAATCCCTTCTCTAGCACGAGAGTATGCATTAGTACTTTATGTATATTAGTTGTTTAAAAACAGCATAAGTAGAAGAACTGATGTTACTGAGTGCTTGAACAGTGTTAAGTGATATAACAGGTTCAGCAGTGCCAGAAGTGTGGAAACCATATAAATCCATGGGATCCTCAATATTCAGAACCTCAATCCAACATTGCAGTATTACATTGGGTCTTTAAATTATCTAAATGCATGTGGTAGAAAAACCAAGGTAAAGATCTTTAGCTATTTGGTGCATTTTGATCAGAAGTTCAAAAATAGGGGCAGCTGTTCCTTAACTTGGGGGAAGGACCCCCAAGGAGGCCTCGCCATTTAACCTGTGTTACATAAAATGTCGATTATTTTCATACAAATTAATACTGAATGTAAAATATTATTGAAGATAATGCCTTTCAAATTTTTGGGGGCAAAATTATATTTTGAAATTATAATTTTAAGCTTTAAGGCAGTCCCTTGTCATTACATTTATACAGATTGTACTTTGGAAGAGAGACAAAAACAAAGAAATGGAGGATATGGGTACTGTTTGCATGACCCCTTGAGGAGAACAAGTTTTACTTTTTTACTGTTATTTTTGTCATTTTATAAAACATAGCTAGTACGTAAATGAATTAATCTTCGCATTAACTGTACTAAATACTTAAATCATGGCTAAAATCTTAAAGCGATCGTCCTCAGTTCTTAACCTATTATGACATGTTCGATAATTGAATATATTTTGATGACAGCACTTATACAATGTAGAATAATAATAGGACTTTCTATTTTAGAATTAACGGGAGTAGAGGTTGACTGTAGAAAACATATATCTTGGAAAGCTGATATTTTTTTACAGCCCATTATTAAAAAGTAAGTCCAGGACTTTGTTGTATATAAGTGGCTTTACTACTGTTTACAGCAATACCATTGAAAGGACTTTAGAAAATGTGTTTTTTTAAGTACAAACAGTTACCATCTATAATCGTAAAAAATGTGTATTGTTTTAATGAGTGTCTTCATTGAGTTTTTTTAAATAAGGTTTGGGTTCTAAACAGTTTTTAACATGTGGTACAAAGGCATTTTTTTAGTAAACTATGCTGCTATTATGAGTTACCAGTCAAGTTCATGAATCGGTAATATCACAATAATGGTTGAAATAGAATGTTTATAATAATTGTTTTTGTGAACTGGTATTGTTATTGTTCTTGTTTTTGTTGTTATTGCTACTAGTTGAGTGAATAAAGTATTACGTGTTTTGATTATTATTGTTATAATAATCGGTTTGGTGAACCGGGAGTTTTGTGGTACTCGATTGTATCTATCACTCATTGAGTTGAAAAACCAGTATCATGGTATTGGTTTTAATTATTATGATTACAAGCTTAAATTTTTATTCTTGTTACTAGTTTGTCTTGTTACAATTCAAACACTGATACAATACGTATTTGAAATATAAAAACCTTTAACAAATAAATATACGCTCTCTAACAGACCGCTGAATATGAGAATACAACACTAAAAAGGGTTAGTAATAATCCTGTTATGTGATAGGTCTCGTGACAGTTAATGATAATATATATATTTTAACGTGACAATTAGTTATTATATATTTATGTAAAAGTTAGAGCTGATTTATTTTTAACAAAGAAGCCTGAAACAGTGCTATATTTCTCAAGTAGTAGGTACATTTGATTTTAACGTAATAAGTTTTACCTTCAAAACACGAAGGATCTGTACTTAACAGTAGAAACTGGTATTGGTAGAAATGATCACGTGAACAGTGATAAGGAGCCTCCTATACATAAAAATGTTCTCAACCCAAACCAGTCTTTTTTACATATATATTGATCACGTGAACAACTGGTTAACCTTAACTAGCCAATAGGTATTTGCTGTAAAATTCTTATCAATGCTATAAATGTAGCTAGTAGTTTGGCCGCCAATTTTCGTTTCATTTCTTTAAGATGCGCACTTTATCCTTTTTTTGGGGGGTGCACCTTTATTTTTACACCTAAAGTGTTTTTCATTAGATATCATTATTGTTTTTTCTTACTAGACACCAACTAATTACAGCAAGTAAGAAAGTGACACTCGACAGTAAACAAAATTAGCTTTAGGATCGTAACCCTGTTATTTGGAGCAAACATTTACTTTACAGAACCAAACAGATTACTTAAAATATGTAGTGGTAGTTTTCTTCTCTAAAACAATGTTTAAAACTTCATTTCTAGTAACGCCATGGAAACTATATAAAAGTTTCATGTAATTACTGGCATGCACTCGGTACAGCATTATTGTTTCATGTAATTACTGGCATGCACTCGGTACAGCATTATTGTTTCATGTAATTACTGGCATGCACTCGGTACAGCATTATTGTTTCATGTAATTACTGGCATGCACTCGGTACAGCATTATTGTTTCATTTACGTAATTACTGGCATGCACTCGGTACAGCATTATTGTTTCATGTAATTACTGGCATGCACTCGGTACAGCATTATTGTTTGCTCTAATAACACGTTACACTGAACGCTTTTTAATTAGGAAAACTTCCGAAATACAGAAAGTGGAAAATTGATTAACTACCATGTTAATAATCTGTAATGTCTTGCGGGTTGTTTCGGCCTCTTGACACACTATTGTGTGTTTTGCACTAGATCAATGCTTTATTGCCAGCTTGCGATGAGAATCGTTAATAAAGCGCCCCACAGTGGCATGTCTACGGACTTACATACTAAAAACCGGGTTTCGATACCTGTGGAGCACAGATAGCCCATTGTGTAGCTATGCGCTTAATTCTAAACAAACAAACAAAAACATTAATAAAGTAGGCCATAGGAAAACCTCAAGTTTAGAAATTTATAACTCTGATAGCATCACCCCCTTTGTTCTTATGAAAATACATTTTTTATTGCCATGTTTCTGTAATCTTTAAAATCCCATTCTTTCTAAGTTAGTTTCTTGAACTTGACTAATTATTTAAATTAAGCCGATATTTACTTTCAGGAAAAATATGAAAGTGATCGTCCTCACAGTTTGTCCGTTTATTCAGAAACTTGAGATAGCGCTGTGGGTAAATGCTAGTAAAAACTGTGATGGACTGACGGGAAAGTTGCGGAATACAGAGATTGTTGGTAAAGTGAGTACCTTATCTTTACATTAGCCTAATAAAATACATTCAAACCAGTTTCTGACAGAAGATAATGCGTTAATTACAGGGAACATCAAACACTGTCTTTTGTGATATTTATGAGTGATAAGGATCGAAGTTCAAATAACGTGTTTATTTGTGTATTTGTATGTAAGTATACTTCTCACACGCTGATTTTGTGATACCAGTTCTAGTTACTAAAGGAAATCACAGAAACTTTTCTATCAGTCATAATAAACTAAAAATGTTCGGGTAGAACTAAGTGCATTTCGTGATGGGAATCTTTCTGGTTTTACTGTTTCACTTTAGGTTTCTCTTTTGCTTTCAGAATGAAACAGGAGTAACTTTTGGTCCTCTGGAGAAAGGTTGCTATTGTGTCCGGGTATGTTTATTCTCTAGTGTACTATTATGAAAAAAGTTTTGAATTATGTCTTTTCTGGCACATTGTGGTAATATATTGAAGTAAAGCGACAGAAAACCCGATATTTTATGGCACATTGAAAGGTAAAATCATTATTATTAGTTACAGCCAAACTGGTTTCGATAGCACAGTTACCATCAATAGAACTAATGGTGGTAATTGAGTTACTGAATATAGTGGGCTGTAATTGTTTATGTTCTTTTAACCTTCAATTGTGCTAAAAATAAAAGAATTTTGATGTATTTTTACTTTTAATATCAAAAGTTTTGAATGTCAGAACTTTACATAAATTTATAAAAGTGATGTATTGTAAGACTGTTGTTTTATAACAAAATGAAATGGAAACTATGGGGACTGGGCAAAATAATGAGCACATTTCACTCTTTACCCTAAATTTTATGTGTGTGTTTTTTACAGGGAAAAATGTATTCATATGATAATGTAACTGTACATTAAATTATTCCATGCCACTGAATTTGTTTATACACAAAAGTGTATTTGCGTTTTCAGAGAAAGTTTTTAAAAATGTGTGTTATGTTTTCAAAGAGACATGATTGTAGATGGGCATTTAGCTGGATTCTCAGTGCATGAATATCTCAAAAAATGATTTTAATCCAAAAAACAGCAGCAAACGCGATGTCACCAAAATAAGACCACTTTAATCAAACATAATAGAGGTCAAATATTTGACAATCGAGTGATAACACGAGCAGTGAGAAGAAGAGAAACAACTGTTGCATTAAGAGTGTGCAAAAGAGTAAAAGTTAGCCTACAACAACCAAACATTGTGAAACAACTCAAAATGGGACTAAACAAGATGGATTGCCATGGTTGACCTGCCATTAACCCCCCTCAAATAACATCTTCTTATGCATGGTACCACAACGTTGAAGAAACAATCTTCAAAATACACATGATAAAATTATTTGCTTTTACAATGGTTATATCACTATCTCTTCAAATTCTCTTCAGTCCATGTGGTATGGAGATGCATTATTTTGTAACAGGCCTATGCAGCATCATATCCTGCAACTGCTGGCGTCAAAGATGTTAACAGTTTTAAATTGTTTTGAACTCTGGATGGTTTCAGCTTTTTCTTTTTTTTACAGGTTGTCCAGAAAGTTACTGTCATTCTAATTTATGGGATCCAGTTGTCCTCCCAAGCTTTATCCTGGGTTGTCCACAATAAAATTGTCATCGTAACTTATGTCATCCAGATGTCCTCCAGGCTTTATTCTGGATTATTCACAAGATTACTATCATCCTAATTTATGTAAACTGGGCAAATGAGTTTGGTTGTTGTTGTCTTTGTTAGTGTGTTAGCGGGGGGGGGGGAGCTTTTAGTAGATTTGTGAAAGGTGTGGTTTGGTTTTGTTCTACGTGTTTGCAAATACTTCATCTTTATTTTATAGGTTTTATGGCTACCTTCAGCTGTTGGGAATATGAAATGTTCATTGGGTATCTGACAATGACTTTCGTCTACTTTTGTGCCATGTGTGTATGTCCTTTAGGAATAACATAGAAACGTCTCAACAGGGCTTAGATTTTCTTCGGGAAAGAAGTCTTTCAGAAAACTACAAATTGACAAAAAAGATATTTACCTGTAAAAAAAATATTAAACTGAGAAAGATGCTGTTAAGCTGCAACTAAATGTATTTGCCGAAAACTAGATCTAAGAAAAATATACAGAACAGAAACTCTTACAATAATTTTTATTACGTGAAACAATGCAACAACTCATGTTTTTTCCATACCTTTTGTCGGAATTCACACTGATTTATTATGTATTTCACTAATTTATTGTCAGATGGCCTGAGTTACTACTTGTCAAAAAACAAACAAAATAGTTACTTCAAGCCTTCATGTTAAAACGTCTCTAGAAATTATATTTTTGTATGGATTGATATTATTATCACTATTATATAAAAACTTAATGTCTCTAAGTAAAGTAATATATAAATAAATTTGTCAACAAATATTTATAAGCATATTTGTTTCCTAATAAGTAAATACGGTAAAATAAAATGAAAATTAACAAACGAACAAACCTAAAATATTATAATAAAAATTTACAACATAAATTGTTTCCAGAAAGAAAAAAAAATATTTGTGCGATGCTCTGAAAAATTACTGTAAGCAAAAAAATTGTCATTTGATACCGAAAAAAAATTACTTCAGGCTTCTTTTGAAGTGAATTTAAACAACATTTTGAACCTGTGAACTGAGTTTCCTGAATTTAAACAATATGTTGAACGTATGAACTGAGTTTCCTGAATTTAAATAATATGTTGAACGTGTGAACTGAGTTTCCTGAATTTAAACAATATGTTGAACGTGTGAACTGAGTTTCCTGAATTTAAACAATATGTTGAGCGTGTGAACTGAGTTTCCTGAATTTAAACAATATGTTGAGCGTGTGAACTGAGTTTCCTGAATTTAAACAATATGTTGAACTGAGTTTCCTATGATATTTTAATGCTGTTCTTGAGCTTGAGACGTTATTGTCCTGATGAAGGACTTTGAACGGGTCCTGAAACGTTGTTTCAAAATTAAGAAAAACTACGGACGTTCGTAGAAAACCTAGTCCTTATATTATTATATTAATTAAAATTTTCTAATCCTTGCATTTTTGCTTGATCTTTCAGGTAACTCCTCTAGACCATAATAATCAAAGACAAAGCATGATGACACTTTTTACCAACTGCATTATTTTACCTGGTAAGTACAATCTGTAACGTTTAATTAAAGACAAATTAATTATATCTGAAGAAATACTTCAAATAAGTGAAGCTTGTATCACTTTCTTTTTTGTTTGAGGGATACCTATGCTAGTCGATCCTAATTTTGAACTGGTAAACTAGGGGGAAAATTATCAATAATACCAACTGGTAAATTAGAGATAAAATTATCAATAAGACCAACTGGTAAACTAGGAGGAAAATTATCAATAAGACCAACTGTCAAACCTTCTGTATCGTCAGTAGGATTGGGCTATCGCTTTTATAGCCCATCAACAGCCCTAATATACGGATCAAAAATTTTTAATAATAAAAACAAATTAAGGACCTTCAGAATTATAGTTCACCCCACTAAGTATAGAGCAGGTGATGATAACTGGCTGTCTTCTCTTTAATCGATACTTAAAAATTATGAATAGTTATACTTAAATCTTAGTATTTCTAACTTGTCCACTTAGTGTGTATGTGTTTAAGGATCATTCACGTTGAAAATATGAGAATCTAAACATTTGATAAATCACAAAATCTTATGTCCGAGTGATGGCTTACTTGCGCAGAACCGCAACTACTAAAATAATTCTTCATCAAAGAAAGTAGTAAAAAAAGATACTTTTTCATAATCTAAATACACAGAAATTCATATGAATCTTTATAGCACACGTGAATTTATTTAGAGTATTGACTATTTAATATTAAAACACATTTATTGTATTATGTGATTATATTATGTTTTCGATTGACTGACTGCTTGATTTGTGACTCATTATTTAAGAGAATTGTTTATATTTCTTAGGCATTTTAAATACAGCTAAATCTGCAGGGATATAGCAACATAAGGACAAAAATACACTACGAAATTTCTTAATGGCATTTCAGATATTAAATTTTTTTCGGTTATTCGCATTACGAATTATACTTTTTAATTTTAGACTTCAAGGACACACTCTTCTTCCCTTGGATATCTAACTCATCAAACGGTTTTCCCGGTTGGGTGATCGTAACTATCTCAGTTGGTTCAGTCTCTTCGGTTTTAATAGTCAGTTTACTTTTTGGTTACAGGATCTACAAGAAATCTAATAGAGGTGAGAAGGTCAAATTTTTATTCAGCATAAATTTTAGATAATTAAATATTTTCACAATTGTAGAAATATGAAGAAGAATGTTTAAATATTAGTTTCAAACTTGTTTGTCCGATTAATATGAATATTTTATAAAAAGAAACTATTGAATTTGTGTGGAAAGTATTTTTTTCTGTGAAAACAAAGAGCTTGCAATTTTGAATTTTAATACGTTTGGACAATTAAACGTTTTATTTTATTGTTCAAATGCTTTTCCATATGTCTTCACCAACATTTATATTGCTTGATTAAGCAATTATTTCACTATAGCTCTACCCATGTGATTGACAGTCACTCTCACTACAAAATATGGGATAACGGATCTTTGCCAGTGTAAACTGTACTTATATATAGCATGCTACACTAGACAGAGATCTTTCCCACGAGAAATTTCACATGACTCCCTTATTGAATGACTTATTTCAGTAAGAGGAACTAAATGGTTTATACTCATTTTGCAGAGAAATTTTGGAGAAAAAAAAATTATATTAAATAAGAGGTAAGAAACACTTAGTATGCTTACGGTCCACATTACTAACAAATAGATTGAAATGTTTCAGAATTACATTGTTATATGACTAATCATTGTGTAAGTAGTTTGATCTCACTGAGGCTGATTTCTTCTTACGCAAAATATTCATAATTTCATATCATAAGAGAATGTTCAGATTGGGTTCAAATTGAATATATTTGTTTCACTTAATAACATTGGAAAATAAAGGAATATGAATGAACTAATAATACCAGGACCAGCCAGAAAGAGACTAGCCATGGTAAGCAAAATTGTGACTTTTGGAATGGTGAGGATCCACCAACACAAATATCAGTAACAAAATTTATCCACATGAACCAGGCAAAGTATGTAATATAATCAAGAATATCTTTCTGTGAAGATGACTAACATGGTGGAAGTTCATTAAAGTAGGCTTTCAGTCATGCCATTCATTCAATCGTTTCATACCTCAAACACCTAAAAAATGGAATGGGTTTACCTTGGACTAATCAAAACACTGCCATGGATGCAGCACCTCTAGGATTTCTGTGCAGTTGGGCTATGGAAACAAGAACTGGAAAACTGCCATCTCCATGCACTAAATGGATTATGAAAAACATACAAGGAAGAGTGAGATGCATTGACATTATAGCTTTATTATGGAGCTTTTTAAAAATGAGAACTATGCTGCAGGACTATCTTCAAGATGTATTTTCTTCAGGTAGAGTGTTAACTAGATGTAGCAGCATGGACTCTTATGGCATGTGAGGCTCCAAAATCATTTCATAAATTTCTCAACCATCTGCATTCTTCTAGCTTAGAAGTAAACGCTATTTTAAATTATATGTCATAAAAATGTTGAAAAATGACTCTGTGGCTCACCAGTAAGTATGATAATGCTTAAAACTAGGTTTCAATATCTGTGGTAGACACAGCCCTGATTGCCAGTTCTGGAGCTTTGTTCTTAACCCTTTCAGTGCTCCGCACGTTATATGATGCTTTAAGTTTTTCCGCCGTCACTTGAAGTTCCAGTTGATATTTGTTTATCTCAGTGACTCATAAATGTCACCGCTGACATCTATATACAGCTGGAAAAATGTATATAATGTAAATATTAGGAGTTTATACAATAGCTTGATGATTTATTTTAGTGTAATGAGCGTAACATTTGTACAATATAGTTGGATTGTTCACAAATAGTGCTGTGTTAGTACATGAGATAAAAAAGTGCGATACCACATCTGAAAGAAAGAAACAAACAAACACATTTCAAGCCTTCCTGTTTTATTTCGTGATCAGTGAGGGTCACTTCAGATCGACTAAGCACTCTGCTTACTCCTCATTTGACACACCACCAAACTTACACAGAGGTTATTATGTGACTTTCTGGTATTCACTCCTTATTTGTGCATGCTATACTGTGACTTAATGAAGTAAAAACAATTTATTCTTGTTTCCGCATAGGGTGGAGATTTTTCGCGCTACACAAGTAGTGAAAGAGATAAATAACAAAGAAACAACTGAAAGACAAAGAGTTAGTTTCTCATAATTTGTGAAGTTGTTTTGCTTATCTCTTATTATTATTCATATACATTAAACACTTTATTTTTTCTGTCATTTCTTGTTTTTCTATCTATTTTTAGAAAATATATTTATTAATTTTATCAAGGTTTAGAAAGCGTCATGTGAGTTTCTTAATCTGTCAGTTTAGAAGAGATATTCCTGTAAGTTTTCGAGAACTAGCATAACGGAATCTGCTGCGTAATTTAGTTTATTTGCACACAGTCAAAAATACTTTTTGTTTTTCAGAACAAATTTTAGAAAATCTTGATGAGGATGCCATAGAAGGTGAGTTTTCAGATTGTTTAACATACTTACCAGGATCGAGCACGTGCTTTTAGCCATCACTCTTTACCTCTGTCTGGGAGAGACATTAGTATCATTGTAAAACTTTCCACGGTACCTTTTCAGTGTGTATGTTTAGTATGGACTCAAAAAACTCCTTCGTGTCTTTATAAGAGAAATAAATTAATAATTTACAAAATATAGAAATATGAGAAAGCACATATTTAGACGTCCAATTAGAAATAGTAACTTCAACACTGAACTGCAAGATAGAGTTAACTATATTCCCCCTAAATCACCATCTTTTTGTTTTTCAATTCATCAACAATATCAGTATGACCTCGATGGGACAGCGGAAATTTCGGACTCACAACATAAATATCTGGGGTTCGATTTCCTGCGATGATTACAGCAGAGAGCTTAATGTGCTTTTGTACTGAAATCAACCAGCCAATAAACAATTTATTTCTGAATTTACTATGGCGCCAAAGCTGTGTACCACTTGTTTCAGCAGAGCATGCACAAGAATTTAAATTTGACCGCTATTAAAAGGTAGTTTAAACACACACACACATATTAAATATATATAAACCATATAAGCACGTAACATGTATCAAATAAATAGAAACAAGGAACATTAAACTTACAAGAATAAAGTTATTAGGGGTGAAGTGGGGCTACTCCTGCTTGCTTTCCTTGTGTACGCCCTCATGTTTCAGGACAGGATTAAGACTAATTCTGACTGGTTGCGTCCTATTCAAAACAACGATACTTAGATAAAGGAGAAATTCAATGCTTTATTATTCCTAAGTGTTTATGAAAAAAGATATATTTTGATTCTAAGTTATAAAATGGTTAAAATATTGTTGCTTATTTGCTTGGAAAGTTGTCATTTAAATATGTAGTTTCTGAAACTAATATTTTATTAAAGTTTAAACCAGTTTATTCTAAAACTTTCATTTTATTTCTTTATTATTATTCCTGTAGCTTCAGATCTAAAATATATTACTTCATTATACAAACAGTATGCAACGTGTTGAAGAACACCGTTCAAGAATGGTAAATCGCTATAACTGTAGTCATGTATCAAAAGGTTTTTACTGTAAGCGTATTCATTACAGTCTTCGACAATTGTACTGCATTTAAGTCTTCTAACTTATAAGAACTGCTATTATATATATGATTTTATTTCTATCCCACAATGGGTTGGCAGTAAGTCTATGGACGGCAACGCTAAAATCCGTGGCCCGATTTCCCGTGATGGAGAGAGTATAGCTAACCAATTGTGTGGCTTCACTGAGAAAGAACAGCAACAAGTATATTTTTATTTCTACAGATTCCGCCAACTCAAACAAAAGGATCCAGGTGTCGTTACTTTACTCCCACGACTGTTCACTTCACACTGAAGTCGTTCGCGACTTCGTTACCTTCTTGAAAGATTGCTGGAATGCTGAAGTACTTTGGGATTTGGAGTATGAAGATGAGGTTATGGTAAATCCTGAAGGTTGGGCTCTTCGTTTAATCACCTGTGAATGTCAGAACAAATTTTGGTATGAGCCAGAATCCGAAAACATGAACTCTTGTAACATTTCACCGTCTAAACACCGTGACGTTGTAACTTCTGCTACTGAACAATGCCATTCAGGCAAAAGAAAATATGAAACCATAATCTGCGACAACCTTAAAAAGACACGTCAAAATAAATGCAAAATTTTCCGTTTTTCTAACCAGTATATATTACCTCGAACAAAACTGGGTGTGCACGAACCTTCATTGAACAAAAACCCTGATGCTGGTATTTTAAGTTCGAGCCAAGGACGTCTCTGTGACTTAAAATCCACAAATCATTACGAAAAACTTTCCTTAAATGAACAAAAAATCATTATTGTTATTGAATCAGAAGGCGCTGTGTATCGTCAGACAGCATGGGAGAAAGGAAAGGTTGGTTTCAAGTTACCGGTATGAATTATATCCTTTTTTTTCACAGATCTTAGAAAGCACAAAAATTGGCGTGAAAGAGCTAAGACTCTCTACTCCATTTCTCAAAAATATTTAAGACTAATTACAGTAAAAAAGTTGCGAAATAAGCTTGAAATTTCAGAAGATGGCTAAATAAATAAAAATGAAACTTTTAATTTATACAACATTTTCGGTTTGTAAAACTCAAAACTTTTTCTCACCTTAGCAAGTAGGCTTAGATTTAACAATACCCAATTTTATTTCAGGCAATACACAATGATACCATCGGCTACCTTGACAAACTTTTCATGTACAGTCTGTCAGCCCTCACTAATGACCTCGTGCAATGTATTGGAGATTATCGTCACCTGGTCGTGGTCCGATTTCCTTATACAACCCCTGGCCTAAGTCTAAAGCATCTTGTTCCACATAGAAGGTTCACCATTCCCGATCATTTAGTGGAGTTATATTGGAAACTACGCGATGAAAATTCTGACTGTAACAATGAGCTCTCGAAGAAGAAACTGCTGCAGAGGTGGCGCTATTCATCAGCTTATATGGACTTTTTAAATTCAGTTAACGAAATGATTCAGTTTACTGTTTTAAATCCCAATTTTATAAGGGAACAGTTGAGAGAAGAATATATATTTTAAACATAAAAAATAAATAAATATATAATAAAAAATGTATGTGTGTGTGTATATGTATGTATGTATATATATATATATACATGCGCACGCACACACACACACACACACATATAATGAATAAAAAAAAGTGCCACCAACAAACTTGAGGGCTTGCTGATAGGGCAAAATAATACCCAAAATCCATATATGTATCACAATACATGAACATTGCCTTGAAAAGAGTCGGAGTAATATTCAGTTCACTCTGAGGGAAGAAACGTTCATTTAACTCTAGAACTAGTTGGACAAAGCAGCATTCAGCCTTCATGACAAACAAAGGTAAAATACAGGCATTTACTTAAGAAAAATGTTTGTCCATAAAATTGCAGAGAGAGGGGAGTTGGTCACAAGTATGTGATTTGTTTCACATATTAATGGATTTTTCCAGCGGTCACAAATGTAGAAAGAGATACAACGTAAACCAAGAAAGGATTTAGATCATACAGATAAATACAATAGATACATTGATACAAGAAATGCAAAAATTGTATAGATTCCAGAAATACACGGAGAACAAAGGCAGGCTTCAGGTCATATACTTAAATAAAAATACAAGGATGACAAAGAACAACGAGTAGAACAAGAAGAACAAAGGAAGACTTCAGGACATAGAAATAGATACAATAGATGCATAGATACAAGAAATGCAAGAGATGTATAGATTAAAGAAATACGTAGAGAGAAACACAACGTGAACAAAGGCAGGTTTCGGGTCATGCACCTCAAGAGAAATACACGAAGAACAAAAGGGCTTCAGGTCATGTACCTACAAATAAACATAAGGAGAACGAAGGCAGACTTCAGGTCATGCATTTTAAAAGAATTGCAAGAGTATCTAATCTTTAAAGAGAAATACCAGATGAACAAATTTGAACTTCAGAGGTAAACATACATGTAAATAAACACAATCAACAACACTTAAAATAAACCAGAAAATATAAAGTCAGCAGTATAGTCCAGTCTCTTTAACCTTAGGTTTATAAAACATTTCTTTGAAAACTGAACAAAAGAAAGTTATTTATAATTGAAAGTCTTACTGCTTTCTTAAATGTTAAGAGCTGCAGGCTCACAAAAAGTGTGATGAACGAGAGAGGTTGTTAGCTATATCAGTAAAAATAAACAGAAGCTGGAATTTTTCGACCAGTATTTAATCTTGGATGGTCTTTTAGAGGCAGTTGCATTCGTTGTGGAAAAATTAAAGTGGACTGAAAATGATAATGTTCGATCATGTCAGGTTTTGTTGCGGTCATTTTGCGTCTTAAATGATTGTCTTTCTGACTTTCGTTTGATCCCAAAATATTCCAAGAATTATGTTACGTTTCATCATAAAGTAAGGTTAAAAGTGTAAAGTAAATGTGAGTAGAAACGTTTCTTATTTTAGGCATAGACTGCAACTATTAGTGACTTATGACGAACACAGATTGATAGAATGCTCATGTTTTGTATTCGTAATATGAGGAATAAATCAATAGCTCGATTCTGTTTTAGAGAAACAGTTTGTGTTGTGTAACGTTTAATGATGACGGCAGTTTTTAAAGTAAAACTTTCTGCAGTGGTCATTAGTATAAATAGGTAACTAACACTAAACTATGATCAAAGCAAGCTACTTTCACAGATGAGAGCTAGAAATTAAAGCAGAATTAGTATAGATAATCAACCATACTCGATCTTAATTATAAATATTAGAATGCATTGTGTAATGAGTCGACTACCATTGCTGAGGTTCAGACAGCTCAGGAGAATTAGGTTAAACCTAGATACTAAATTCACAATGAATATAATATTCAAAATGATAAAATATTAATAAAAACTAGCCTCGCTTTTATCAGAGAATCACGTGACAAATGACGTCTTGATTGGAGGTGGAAGCGAAATAATTCCATTCAGGTCTACCTGAAATACGAAAGTAGCGTCATAGCAGCCTATCAAAGAGCAAAATAACAGCTACGCATTGTGCTAAATTTGTACTTTTGAATGTAACTTGTAATTACGTGATTGTAATTGTCATATTTTACTTTATTTGGTTGTTGTGATCTTTGTTTGTATTTATTTGATTGTTCTACTTTATAAGAATGGTGGTGAAAGTTTCTTTACATACATATGTATATACAATTATAAAAAGCAAAGTTTCTTGTGTCACGAGTTTTTGTGAGAAATTAGCTAAATCAATATCAATAACATTTCGTAGAGTAACTCAGATGAATTCTTCAAGATGGACATGCAATTGCACAAGCTGTTCAATTGTAGCAGCCATTTTAATTATACATCCTTGAGGCTACGAAGAAGGACTCATCTTAAGTGGGTTGGTCGATAGCAAAACACGAGCATAAGCCCAAAGTAACGTTTACTGCTGCCAGTATTATGGGCACCTTTCCTTTGGGTGAAAGGATAATGGGCTGTGATTTAAAGTAGATGAAAGGAGAGGTTCATGCTAGATTTGTAGTATTACCATTCAGTGTAGATATGCTAGTTTAAAATATAAAGTGCTTGCAATATCAAGCAATCACTTGTACTGAGTTTATTTGCTCTACTGATCTATAATTTGATAAAATTGTCGTTAAAAAGTGGACTTCAATGCCACACTGAACGATAGTTTGATCTTAGCTGTAAAAGTGTTACAAAAAAAACCCTATATTTTTATTGAGTTTGTTATCTTTAGATGTTTGGTTTATGGTTTATTTATTACTTATGAATCATGTACAATATTGTCTGTTCATTAATTCAATTAATATACTGAATTTTATTGATATCACATGAACCCAAAATAGGGCTGTTTTTTTCGTAAGTTTTATTACGTATAATATTTATTATACACAAGTTCCTGATCTCTGAAAAATGTATACATCTAACTTTCTACAGTAGTTAAATTGACAATGATAAGTTGTATCTCTTATAAAAACACTTTTTGCAACCAGTAAATTAAATTACTGTCTGCATTAGGTATCTTTAAAAAACTGTGTGATATACCCGTAGAATATTTCAATTCATTTGGAAAAAGAAGAGCAAAATCTACTATGTTTATTACACACTTAGATACTAGGTTTGTACTAAATTGTTGAGATAAACAATAAGTACATTTTATTTTTCAAGTATATCTTCTTACTTTCATGAATTTGTTTTAATGGGATGAGACATCAGGTCACTCAATTAGCTCTGTAAAATGGGTCAAAATTCGTTACCATAGGACATGATCGTTATTCGATTTTATATTTTTAAAGAAATATTATCTCATCAGGTAACTAAGTCTGGTTTTGCACTTTTTTTTTAGAATATATTCCCACTTCGTAGGCTCGGCATGGCAAGATGGTTGAGGCACTCGACTCGTAATCTGAGGGTCGCGAGTTCGAATCCCCGTCACACTGAATATGCTCCCCCTTTCAATCATGGGGGCGTTATAATGTGACAGTCCCCCTATTCCCTAATCCCCCTATTCGTTGGTAAAAGAAAAGCCCAACAGTTGGCGGTGGGTGGTGATGACTAGCTTCTTTTCCTCTAGTCTTACATTACTAAATTAGGGACGACTAGCGCAGATTGCCCTCGAATAGCTTTGCGCGAAATTCAAAACAAAACAAACAAAGTAATTCGGCGTATAAACGAATTTTGTGAATCATTGATTAAAACACGTCGTTTTTGTCAGCGTCTGTTTCAAGTACTGGATGTGAAAGGAATATTTTGCACGAAATTAAAACCAAGCAAACAAAATCTATCTCACTGTAATAATCTTCTGTGAGTCATTTATATGTATTCACATGCATCTCTGTCGACCTTCAGGTCAATATTTTAATCTAAATATTATTGTCTGCCCAGATACTTGTTAAAAACATTAGTTATCAATGAATATGTGTTTAAAATGATTCTAAGGTCCTCCCTACAAAGTTTGGTACATTTTGTTTGCAGGATACCCACATCTATTTGTTTAAAGATATGCAAAAAGCATATAATAAATATGTTATTTGATAATATAAACCAAGAAATACTTTGTTTTACGTATTTTTTATTTTTTTTTTATCAAATGCAAAGTTTATTTTAAAATGTATGATAATAAATTTTCAGTTTGCACTTTCAGAAGAAGATCACCAGTATTAGAATGTATTTAATTTATTTAATTCCGGTTTCAGATTTCTGATAGTGAAGGTTACTGATTTGTTAAGAATAGTCACGTGCTGAGAAAGGTGTTTTATTATTTGTTATTTTGAACTTTGCGCAAAGGAAAGGTGTTTTAAATATATGTTAGACTGTTTGTTTCGTTTGTTTTGAATTTCGCGCAAAGCTACACTAGGGCTATATCTGCGCTAGCCGTCCCTAATTTAGCTATATAAGACTAGAGGGAAGGCAGCTGGTCATCACCACCCACTGCTAATCCTTGGGCTACTCTTTCACCAACGAATAGTGGGATTGACCTAACATTATAACGCTCCCACGGCTGAAAGGGTGAGCATGTTTGGTGTGACAGGGATTCCAACTTACGACACTCGGATTACGACTTAACGCCTGGCCGTGATAAACTGTAATAACATTCAAGGAACAATTGAACAGTTTGAGCTATTGGAAGGGCTGAAACTGGCTCTTTTCTTTTTTCCGAATGAAAGTGACCTTGACTGTAAGAAGCCCGAATCCGGAATGAAATAAAACAGTCTATTGCTGGTGAGGTGCTTGTGAATGTTTACCGAAAACATTTAACTACCAAGACTTTGTCAAAAAGTTTAGTTTAATTTATATATAAGTTCGAATGTTTTTTAAATTATTTGTAAAACAGTAAATACTGATTAAATGTATACATCATGGATAGTTATATAGGATTTTATTTATGTTTTTTTTATTTTAGAATTAGTTTCATTATAAAATATTTATATTTGTTAAACATTTTTAGGAATGAACTGAGTTAAAGAATTGAAGGAAATTATCTGACTGTTGGAAATCTGTCTCTTTTTACATTTGCTTTTATGTCTTATAAACATAAGAACTACAGTAAACTTTAGTTTACGTTGTATAAATTAAACAGAGAAATAACACAACAACTTATTGGAATGATAATTACTTTTTCACATTTGAATTAATCAAATTTTACATGCCAGTCTGTTTAGTGTAAATTATTCCTGTAGATTAAAGTTATTAAATGTTTATTATAAAAGAATAATTATCTTTGTTGGGGTAAATATGTTCATTATTAATTTAATGCAAATAAAGACTGTTTTATAATTATGCGCTTTATTTTTGAGGTTTATTTACTAACGCATCACAATCATTGTACAAACAAAACCGTTGCAAGTCAATAACAACGACGAAAACAGTACATAATTTTTCACACTTATTGCTCGTCGATTTGAATTTGATTTATACGTAAGAGGGGTCTAGAACTGGCTCCCCTTTCTCCAATTATAGCCTTATCGGAGTACATTTGTCAGGGTGTATTCTAAATATCGTGATGCCTCACAAATTACGAAATTACCGGAAGACATTTGATTGGCAGTAATCGTTTTTACTTTATTATTATATTTCGTTTTTTTATTTCTATTTTTAAACATCAAGTAACTAGTAAGACCGTTATTTCAGTTTTTTTGGTTAGGGCACTCGACCCACTCACAATCTGATGGTTCGAATCCTCGCTCTTTCAATGGTGGGGACGACATAATGTACGATCAATTTACTGACGGCATGACTAGATGGTTAAGGAGTTCGCTCATAATCTGAGAGTCGCAGGTTCAAATTCTGGTCACAACAAGCATGCTCGTCCTTTCAGCCATAGGCCGTTATAATGTTATGGTCAATCTTACTATTTATTTGTTAAAGAATAGCCCAAGAGTTGGTGGCGGGTGGTGTTTACTGGCTCCTTTTCCAATAGTCTGTCACACCTAGATGAAAGGCGGCTAGTGCAGACACTCCTAGAATACCTTGCGCAAAATTCAAAACAAATAAATTTCCGCTACTATTGAGTGTTTCAGGTGTTTGAAAATGTCTCTTTCTCTTCCCTCTCGTAACCTCCTCAAAGTCCTTCCAGTAGTAATGTCTATTTCAATTTGAATTAAGTAGCCTCTACCCTTCCCACCTAATAAATGACAAAACAAATATTTAAAACCAAGATTTTAGCGTTTTCTGATTTACATGCTGTGTTATACAGTAAATATCATACGAAATATGATATTAGTAAAGTTAATTCAAGTAAAGGTAAGTAAATAATAATAAATAATTAGTGTTAAAATAAGTAAATGATATTGTGCTATTAATCCATCCTATTTCTGATTTCTAAAGGATTCATATAAACATTAATGATAATTGCACTTCACCAGCGTAACGTAGTTCACACTATTAACAGTTATTCATGCGACTTAATAACATATTAAAAAAGCGTACCAGTTATTACTGTCTGCAGAAGTCGGGCCAGTTTGATAGGCCGTGGAATTGAGCTAAAGTACTTCACAGCTCTGGATTTTGCAGATATAGTATGGTTTAGAAATTACTATAAATTCCTCTTAACTTCCACTTATAAGCTATTAATATACCCTTGAGCAAATTAATCGAAACAAGACAGAAAATTACGAATTTTTCATTTTTTTGCGTTTTATTTCTGAGAATCCAAAAATTACTCAGAAATTAATACATGATATGATCGCCTTTACTTTTTAGAAGATTATTAACTCGCTTTGGCATCGAGTCCACGAGTTCACTGCAATCTTTACTAATTTTTGAATTGAGGTACCACACCTCAATTATGCCCTCAATTAGCTTATCTTTCGAAGTACAGTTTTTTCCCCGAAATCTTTCTTTACAAATTGCCCTAAGATTTTCAATAGGATTTAAGTCCGGAGAGTTTCCAGGCTAGTCCAGCACCTTTATTCACGTTGTAGTCATAAAATTCTTCACAGGTTTCGATGTGTGGCACAGAGCCAGATTTTGCTGAGTTTTGCTCGAAGTTTCTCACCTGGAGATCTGCGAACATGCAGACTTCTTTGGCCCTGTACGAAGAAATGAGTCTCGTCACTAAATAACACCTTCCTCCATTATTTTTGCATCCAGTTCTTGCATTTCAGACCCCATTTATACAGTTTTTTCTTCATTGAGTTGGTAAGATTTTTTTTTGACTGGTCTCCTTGCCCTTCGACCGACATCAAGAAGCCTTCGACGAACCGTTGAAGATCAGACTTTTATTCCTTTGACCTCCAAATCTCATTTTATGGCATCACTTGTTTTCCGTGGATATTTCACACTCCCTAACCACGTACGCGTCGTCTCTTGGCGTTTTTTTCCTCTTTCAGCCACATCTTCCTTTATGTTTCGGACTGATAGATCCGGTAGTCACCTTGGCCTTGATCACACAGCTAACACCAAAAACGTCCGCGATTTCCCTGTAAGTAATGCCGGTGTGCTCATGCAGTGTCACAATCTCTGTACGCTTTCTAGGAGTCACGTCCATTGTGTATAACGGCTGAAAACGACTGATTAGCAGTAAAACAAATAGCCTCGTTTTTGAAAAAAGTCTAACGCGATTTTGAATGACGTAATATTCCTCAAAATTTCGTCATATATCCCAAAAATAGATCGACCGTGCTGCAAAACACAGCTAATGACGCCGTCTGTGTGAAAACATGACTATGAAAGGAAACCAGCGAGCCTACACCGGCCGCCATGCTCAAAATATTGTAAAATGACTCTTAGTTTCAATTTGTATAAGGGTGTATGATATACATTAAATGTGATAATAATACTATAACAGTTAAGGCACTCAAAGAATGACAAAACCTGAGAGCATGAAAGGGAGTGGAAGTGAAAGGTCACCTTCCAAATGGGAGTATCCTTTGAGACCAGAAAGTCACATGACATATGATATCTTAGTTACGCACAGTGACGCCAAATGGTAGATTGGTCCAAAATGTGATACCAGGAGTGAGTAGTTCAGGCTTGTGCCACTAGAGGTGGGTATGAGATCATCTATGTGGAGCTATATGAACGGCAAGCTTTTGGTGAATGAAAGTTTTACTTGGATCTCGATCGAACAAGATTTTCGAGTTGTGTTTTTAAGACGATATTAGTTATGTATTATCGTAACAATCAACTTCATAGTATAAGCTTCATTTCTAACATCCACTCACTTCTCATTAATGAAAGTGAATATACATAAACAATATTTTATGTTTCACTTTATAACAGTTTCGCCACCCGTACAGTGAAATTCATGTTTCACACATGGTTATCCACATAACAGTTAATTTACAATCTATGTCGTCCTGATAGGATTTTTTCATAAAATGTTCGTCTTTTAGATATATATGCGTAATATTAATCACATTTATTGACTTTATTGTTTCTATATATAGTTATATATACACTATTTCAATAGTTCCTAACCCTTTTCTATTTAAGGACTTCTGTTTCTAAAATTTCAGAAACTGCTTTGTACAATATGAACTGCTAAAACATTGTAAAGTTACAATGGTTAATAGGGTACGTTAGTAAATAACTTTTAAAACTTTTTTAACCATTTCGAAGTCTCCATACAAACTAGCACCGATTCAGTGACAAACACGTTGGGAACCACTACATCAGTTTATCATAGTTCTACAAAATGGCAGTTTTTATATTGTTAACGTTAACTTCATATTTTTATCCAATGTATAACAATAACAAAAAAACAATACAATTATTTTTATAAGCAATATGGCTGTTTGATTTTCTATTTTTAATCAGTCGTTATCTGTTTTCATTCTTAAGTGCTCTTACCTCTCTTTAATCAACAAATTATTCAATTCTACATAAACATTTTGTTCCAGTGAAGTATGTAATATGAATATTATATTTCATCAAATCATTTTAAAACGATTGTCTAAGCGCAAAACAAATTCATGTAAGCTTTATATATAGAGATATTTTGCATATCTAATCGAAAATACATATCAAGACTTACCATTTTATTTTTTATCAATATATACAGAACCTGAACTGATGTATCAACTTCTATGACTTCCTATTTAACGCTTGGAATTACTTGAAAGTACGAGCGTTAAGCGTTATCTGCTACTGGAGTAACGCTGCTTAGACGTTTACTTGAAATGCTACAAGTTTATTCCAAGAACAGTGACGTTGCTAGGTGCAAATTCTGGTCTGCACTAATGTCTCTTCAATAATGAAAATAACATTTAAAATGTATTCTAAAGACAGCTGGTATGGGTATTAAAACATTTTATTTTATTTTAGTTAAAGTTTTATTACCCATATCAGCCATCTTTAGAAAGCATTTTTACTTCAAATGGGTTTCTTGTTATTATGAACAACGTTTGGTATTTCATTTATTAACCTTTGACTATGTGTTATAGTGTACTTCACGCTTTAATTACAGGATTGTAGAATGCTGTTCTCCATATTAGTCATCTTGTCTTAAAATATTCAAAGTCTAGATATACATCATAGAACAACTGGAGCTTCTAACATGAATAAACATTCTTATTCGCATGTGGGGAAGAACGTAACCTCAAGATAACACTACATTTATTGTTGAAGGGCATTATTATTGTACTTTCAACCTTCTTACACAAAATGGCTTTATAGTCATTCACCAATGAGCATACCAGATGTGACCTCAATAAAATGACTAAGGATCAAATGGAACTAGGATGAAATCAACTCGACATTTTGGACCACCAAATGTGCGAAAGCACATACTAAAAACAATCGAAAATTCTACATGAAAATAAGAACATAGTAAACGCGTGGTATTCCTGCATACCACAATGTTGCCTTTATCAACGTGTTCGTGCGTAACAAACAGGTCAATAGTTTTGTTTCTATTTATAAATAAACTGAAACAGTTGTACTGTAGTTTAAGCCAAAACGTCCTATAGATAACACTGGTTTACAAAAAAAATATTTTTTGTCTGAGGCAAGAATGTGAATAGGTGTTTTTTACTAATTTGGGTGTGCTGAATTCAAATTTATAAACAGTTTTGCTCTATCACCTCTAGTTTTCTGGCTTTGAAATCGTCTCATTTTAGTATATACAGAGTATATACGTGCTTATTTCAACAGTTGCAGCAGCTTATTACAGATAAAACAGGATAGATAAAGAACATTGACGGAATAAATATACTTGGATGACACAATGTACACAATTCATAGTACCGCAGACAGTTAGAAGTGTGTTTTCTTAGATGATCTGGTGTATTTTGCCTCCGGGATGTCACGCGAGAGCATCCAGCAGAAGTCTCCCAACATATTGGGGTTTCACTTGCCTTGGTAGTTGCTCTCCATCTTCGTAATGTCTTGGTGGAATCTTTCTTCGTGCTCATCACTCACTGCTCCAAGGTTTGGAGGGAAGAAGTTGAGGTGGGAATGGAGAAAATGAATTTTGAGTGACATTCGGCATCCCATATCCTCATAAGTCTTTAGCAACTTCTCAATACAGGCTTGGTAATTTGGTACGCGCGTGTTACCAAGGAAGCCACTACAGACTGACTTAAATGCTTCCCATGCTCTCAGTTCCATTAAGGTAAGAAGCTCCTCAAAATCAGTATCCTTCAGCACTTCTCGGATTTGAGGTCCGACAAAGATGCCCTCTTTGAGCTTAGCAGCACTGAGACCTGGGAACACAGTATACAAGTGTTAGAAGGCAGCACAATTTTTGTCCATGGCCTTCACGAAATTCTTCATCAAACCAAGCTTGATGTGAAGAGGAGGAAGAAGCACCTTCATGTCAACCAGAGGATTCTCCTTGACGCTGTTTTCGCCAGGAACGAAAGTGCTTCTAGACCCCCAGTCTTTCTGCTTGTAATGCTGGGATACAGCTCGACTATCCCAGAGACAGAAAAAGCAACAGTACTTTGTGAAGCCCGCTTGCATACCCATAAGAAGACCAATGACCTTGAGGTCCCCACACAGACTCCACTGGTACTGGTTGTACTTAACAGCTTCTAAAAGAAGCTCCATATTGTCATAGGACTCCTTTAGATGGATAGAGTGTGCAGTGGGAATGCTGGGATATTTATTCCCGTTGTGCAGAAGCACAGCCTTGAGACTTCGCTTGGAAGAGTCTATGAAAAGGATTATGTGGCAAACCAAGGAAAGTGAACAAGCCAGGTATATTTGTGCAGTAGCACAACTTGTTTTCCATGTCGAAAAATGAAGCAAGGTCTTTGTTCCGATTCCTGAAACTGGTGATCCGTCTTGATATATAGCTATATATATATATAATGTAATGCTATCACTTACATTTTTTGCACAATAACTAAAAAAGAAAACATAAGTCACACAATATTAGAAATTAATCCTGAATGCATATACGCCTTCATGTACAGTATGCATATCTAAAAAACTAGAGATGATGAGTAAAAACGGATTTCAAATCTGAATTCAGCACCCCCAAATTAAGTTAAAACAGCTATTTTTGTGCTTGCCTCAATTTCTTTGTAAACCAGTGTAATCAGAGAATTCGATAAGTCTCGAATGTGTGGTAACTGTTTTCACCGTGCATAGAAACAAAAACATTTATCATATAAGACTACAGTCTCAATGAAATCCTATCGCTTTTATATGTAATAAATGAATTAGTAGTCGCATTATCAGTTTCTGAAAATCAGTGGAAACGTTCCAGGGAAAATCAGTTTTTAATTGATACAGGTACAATAATTATCCAATTCGAACATTTATTTGGACGAAGCCAAAATGGTGCTGTTAATTTGATGTTATTCAGTTATTATACTACAACGGTTGTGAAAACAGTTTATAAATGATAAAATTTACCATTGGTTATTGTTTTGACGAAGTCCCTACTATTGTAAATAGTTGTATACATTTATGAAGATCCAGTAACTTACGTATAATATTGGGCACACCAGTATGACGTACTACAAAAGAAAAACAGTTCTCTTCTGGGCTGTACATGTTAATGTTAAAATATCGTGCATGAATCATAATTAAAGAATGCAGACGTCAAACTGTATGACAAACGTAATAACAGTAAAACAGAAGTTAAATTCGGTTTTGAATGTAGTGAAAACTTCATTACTCAATTCGAAAGGGCAGCATTCATACGTCTGTGCAATACTTCATCTTTCTATTCATCGTGTTTCGTGAGAACATCAGAATCTCGAATATTTTTAAGAAAAGAGAAGGTGGTCAAGGGCAGGAAATGGGCATAAACTACACACAATATATACAGGGTGTCCAAAAATTAATATTCCAAAAATAAAGTTGACTAAATTTATTTGAAATAACAGTAAAAAGTTGAATATAAATACAAGTAGTAGATTGATAAAATTTGCTCTTGTTTCTTTGACAAACGAACCGTTACTGGAAATTCGTACCTAAACGTGTTAAAAAGTTCTTTATTCCACAACTACTGGCTTCTTACATTGAGCTTTGAACAGGATGGAGTATCGTGAGCAAACTTTTACAAAGCGCTGGATTGGGATGGGAAAGAGCTGCCAATGGTTTGTTTGTTCGTCTGATTTAACCCCTTTAAATTGTTACCTTTGGGGCCTTTTGAAAATAAGTCTTATCATAATAAACCAAAGTATCTTAAAGAACTGAAACATTGAATTCTTGGTGCTATCTTATTCATGTGTGTGTGTGTATATATATATATATATAGTTTTTGAAGTTGCCACAAGGTGTTTTTGTGCAAGTTCTAACCTAGATTAGTTGATTTTTGTTTTTAGTTAAGCACAAAGCTAGACCATAGGCCATCTACAATGTGCCAGCCACAAGTACAAAAATTAATTTTTAGTGTTAAAAGTCCACAGACATTCAGTTAAGCCATTGGGAAAAACTGGTCAAAATACAAATGAATGGCAGATCAAGAACTCTAAATTCTACGAAATATTTTTACCTTGTAATATCTTAAGAAAATCCTGAATTTTAAATCTGTCTGTTTCAGTCTGACTGGGTATTTATCAGGCCATGTGCAATGCAAGATGCCACTCAAGTTAAAAATACCTATCCCAGACAGTTTCCAAGCATTTCTTGTGTGGCAACTTCAGTTCTTCTTAATTATTTTTGATAACAGGTTCAAACATGTACAATTACTTAACAAACTTTCTACTTCTAGGTGCAAAGAGCTTGTTACTTCCACAAAGAGTTATAACTAAATTGCATAAGCTCTTATCAATGTAATAGATCTCTTACGTACAGCTTATTTGTTTGTAGTTAAGGGCCAAGCTACACAATGGGCTATCATGGGTATTAAAACCTCACTCATTGCAGAGTTACTGGCGATCAGCTAATAAATGCTGTTTGTTTAATTAAGCATGGGTTATTTGTATTAATTATCTGCTTCATTTCTATTTCTGAAATGTCTCTAGAAGAACTGCTGATTTTTTGTGTCAACTTGAAAATGTTAATGAATTTTCAATTGTTTTCTTTCATACAATGACAATGAAACATTAGCTGTGTCAAAAATGTTGCAACAAAATTAAAACATTGAACTAACTGTTTTGGTGTGCGATACTTTGCAAAATTTCCTTCCATGCTTTTGGGAATCCAGTTGTCAGATTTCAAATTGACTTACGATTATTAAGTTGGATCGCCTTAAGGTTTTGTTTGCAATACCTAATGAAATTATCCCATTGTTATTGAGAAGTAAGCAGTTACAATTTGACTTGACATTTGGCTTCAGTTTGTGTGTACAATACAGTGTAAGCAAAGTGAGAAGAGCAAACTATTCTATTTCTGTTAAAGATTTCCAAGTTCTAATCTCAGTATTATGTAACCATGCATTACTAAACACAAATATGTATAGATAACTGAAGGAACACACAACCACCTTACTACTCCCCTTTCAACAAGTTTTAGTTCAAATAATTGATATTTTCAAACACTTAAAAATTTCAACTTCTTTCTTATTCTGTAAATCATTTTAATATTCACATTATATCTACGTACTTCTTCACATTATTACGCATTTCACATGTTCCTATTTTAATATGAAAATGTACAATATGTTGTATATCATGTGTATGATCATCAGTGTATATTGTTAAAAAGTCAAGAACAAGTGAATTTGTTGATTAGCTACACATGAATCACTTGGTGCAATGCTATAAATCAGAATTCAGTGTCCACCTATATATTTACATTTGTGGTTTAAATACAGCCAATATTACCAGCTAAAATGCTTTTGCATGTTACAAATATAACTCTGAATTTGCAAATCTTTGCATATTCAAAAAGCAAAAAAAAGTCTTACCTACAAACCACAATATTAATATTTATAAGATAACAAACACACAACCACATGTACATAAAAGCAATATTTATTATACAACCTTTGTTTGTTACTTATATTACAAAATTATTGTTCTCTGGTTACTATAACCACACTTACAAACGGAATAGCTTTGCTGAGAAACTGAATGTTTGTTTCTGAAAAAGAAACTGATAATATGTGAAGCAAATAAATCAATCATGCTATATAATACCTTATTAGTTAATGATTAGATGTGTACTTCCCTTTCATCATGTTGCATACTAATATGAAGATATTTTTATCATCATAAATTAACATCTATACAGAAATATAATGAATATCATAAATTGTAATCTAACACTTGTTTTTGCTCATTATATGAGGCACACACTGATCTTTTCATAAATTTCAATTCATTAAGAAAAAAGGAAGTTTTTATTAATATTATCCTCAATTAACATCCATAGGAAGATATGATGAGTATCATAAATTTGAAAATTACAGTTTTTATTTTTCCCTCTATTGTGATCTTCCTAGCAATCTTCTAACCAATTTATAGTTCAGCAAAACAGAAGATATTTAGATAAATATATCTATAGCATACAGCAACCACAACATTTCATAAACTATTTCACATGCTCTCACAGTATTGATCAAATATTGTTTCCAAAGTTATTTTGTAACTCACTTACAAATTCATTCTTTTCTTTAATCCAGGTGATTATCATACTGTTAGATCCATGTACTAATAACAGTTGTCTGAAAACAATGAACTGAATTTGTTCTAACAAAGACTTGTTAACAATAATTTATGATAAACACAATTTAAAAATAACCATACCAATAAAATTAAAATAATATTCACTTACATTATTTACACAAACACCAATAAAGAGAAGTTATGATACACACACACACACACACACATATATATACGTTTATAAAAGAAATATGTAACTGTTACATACAAACTTTTTAACAGAAAATTACAAAATTATGATTGACAAGTCTGTAATTTAGAATGTGTAAATATACAACAAAGAAATGTTACATAATGGCAAACATAAACATAGAAGTGCTTGTTTGAAAACTCTTAAACTTGTATAATTAAACCAAGCAGATTTTTATATCATTTAAAATAAACCAACATACTGCCTAGAAAATTGAAACAATATATGAATTATAAACAAAATATCAGATTCATCAAATGAAGGTCACATTATTGTGTGTTTTGGGTTTGTTTGTTTTTTGTTTTACAAAAGTATTGTAGCAACTAAAGCATATAATACAATTGGGTCTGAGTATATGAATGGATACTAACATATTCAAGTCCAAAAGCCTTCCTAGTAGATACACATGAACAAAATATATTCAGTTTGATGAGCCAGCTCTCATTCAAGTTTATTAGAGTTCTGTATTACTAATTTCAACTACACAGCAGCAGTAAAATACATATTTATTTTAAAAAGATAGAGACCAGACTGAAAAGAATGAAATATTAGTTCCTTATAGACACATGAAACCTTCCCATAAAGAAACAATATATGGTTAGTTCCATTTGGAAATTTGATAAAAATATAGCATTTCAGTTTTTTTAAAAACTCCATGGTTTCTGAATTGTAATTAAAGAAAATTATCACACTGAGCACCCACGACTGTATATTTTGCATAACAACTGTTTTAAATAACACCAAAAGAACCAGAAGACTAGCAATATAGCAATAGTGGCTGAAAAAGAAACCAACAGTAGCATCACACTGCAGATGAAACAAATGTAAATATGGCAAAGTTCTTAAAATTCTTAATGTAACAAGTGTAAATATGGCATAGATCAGCAGCTGTCTAGATGTAAACATGTTATAAGTCAGTGGAAGCTAGATGTAATGTGTGAACATGATAAAAGGTCGTTACCCTATATGTATGTGTAAACATGGTGCAAATCAGTGGAAGTCTAAGTATAACATGCAAACATGAACATGGTCGGTAGCTGACCAAGTGTTGTGTAAATACACTATAGGTCAATGACAGCCTAAATGTAATTTTTTAACATGGTACAAGTCAGTGGTAGCTTAGATGTAATGTGTTAACATGATAGAGGTCAGCAGTAGCCTTGATGTAGTTTGCAAACATGGTACAAGTACAGTTCGTTGGTGACACAGATGTAAAAAAAGTAAAACAATGTACAAGTGAAAAGCAATCTAGGAACATGTGTAAAACAGTCTAAATCAGCAGAAACCTAGGTATATGCAAACAAAACAAGGCCAAGCAAAAATTATGAAATGGACAAGAACATCAAAAGGCAGTGTGCATGTCTGGATAACAAACACATGTTAAAAGGAAGCAATAGCAGAACAAAAGATTTTCACAGCCGCATAGAATTTCTGTTGTCTTAGGATAGAATAACAACAGAATTGTCCTTGACATGAATATAAAACAGCTACATTTAGTTCAAAATATTATCAAAAATAGTATTTAAACTGAATAGTTTTAAAGCTATTATTTTGCCAATGCAATATCTGAAACACTAAATTACTTACTACAGTAAGATACATTTCATTGTTTGTCAATAAATTGTACAGATATAAATGAAAGTAGAAGTGTCTAGAAAAAATGTCTATCAGCAATATCCTGGTGGCAATAAGTGGGGATATTTGGATGCCCATTTTTCTAGGTGGGCTGATGTAACATTTTCGACCAAAAGATCATCTATGGCACATAACTCAGCTTCACGATCCTGAAATAACAACGAAAAAAATTAATTTTATCAAGTTTTATTTGGTTTATTTTACATTTTGCACAAAGCTACTCCAAAGGCTATCTTTACTAGCCTTCCCTAATTTAGAATAAAGAAGAGGCAGCTATTCAAAATCACCCACTACCAACTCTTGGAGTACTCTTTTATCAATGAATAATGGCATTGACCATCACATTATAATGTTCCTATGGCTGAAAGTGTATGTTTGGTGATGGGGATTTAAATATGTAACCTGTGGATAGTAGGTCAAACACCCTATCATGTCAGGCCTAATTTCATCAAATAAATATATTTTCTTGTTTCACCTTCATTAATTATTCTTTGGTTAAAAAGCAAGTTTTTTTTATTTCAGAGATTTGCAATAACTGCTCTAACCAACCCTAATTTTGAATTGTGTTCCTCAAATTACATAAGGTGTTGTGATTAATTTTTTTATATCATCTTCCGTGAAACTTGTGGAACTTTTTTTTTTCAATAATGAGATGCAAATCACGAATATTCATATTAATAGTCAAGCATGCTAATCTAACCACTTGGATATGCTTAGCCCTAACAGATGAAATCTGGATATCTTTCTCTTTTTTTTTTAATCAGCCTCAATAAAAGTTTATACTAACTGTAGAAATGATAATCACAGTGAAATCTTTTCCAGAAAAATGACTTCTGAAGCCATGCCTCAGCTTAGAGTTAAAAGCTAGATATTTCTTTAAAAGCTTAACTAAACAAAAGGTGTGTATTTTTAAATGCATATGGTAAGTTTAAACTACTTTTCTAACTACATAAACACATTAGAAATGTCTTACTTTACCTGGTTTATCAAATAACTATGATAACAGTGTATGTATTAGATCAACCAAAAAAAAATATCAACCAATTATTAATAAGATATAAAAAAGAGAGAGAAATCAAGATAAAATATATTAAGGCAAAACTGTACAAATAAGCAAATATCATTTGGCAACAAAAGAAACAAAATAAATGATTCTTTAATGCTTTCTTTAACCCTGAAATTACCAGTAGGATTCATATGGATTCCAAACTGATTAAATTAGTTTCATTTAGAATTTAATGCATCACATTTCTCTCTAATCTACAATTTCATTCATTAGATGGTTCCCTAACAGTATGAGTCATATTAAAAATATACCAATACTGCAATTAATTCCAATAATTTGTGCAGCAATTTCCTTGTATTTTACATATAAAATGAATGATTTTGTCCTCTTTATTTCATCATTCACTTTTATATACTGAGTATTGTTTTGTTTGTTTTGAATTTCATACAAAGCCACACAAGGGCTATCTACATTAGCTGTCCTTAATTTAGTAGTGCAAAGCTAGAGAGAAGTCAACTAGTCATCACAACTCACTGCCAACTTTTGGGATATTTTTTCACAGACAAGTTATTAGATTGACTGTCACAATATTAAGTCCCCATAGTTAAAAGTATAAACTTGTTTGGTGTAACAAGGATTAGAATCTGTGACCCTTGTATCAGGACTTGGGTGCCCTAACTACATGGCCATGCTGGGCCTACTGAGTGTTGTAACTAACAAAAACATAAACTACTAAATATCATGTAGTATGTGGAGACCCCAGTAACAATTACCAATATACACACACAAATAAACTGGTACTACATTTGATTTATCAGCAATGGAAAAAGTTGAATAAAATGTTGCAACAAATGGCCTATGACAGTGTGAGATCATTACATATACCACTGGACTAATAAAAATTGGTGCAAGCATCTTCTTCACAGCTAGCAACACCACAGCCCTAAATATCAACTACAAATTTAAATAATTTATTGATTATTCTTTCATCAACGTCATTGATGTAAATCTAAAAGAACAAAGGTCTTATAATTGACCCTTAAGCTATCCTCCACTGGTAACATTAATCAGTTTGATTGAGCTCCATTTATAACAATCCTCTGCTTTTTTCTATCCGGCCACTTTTATATCCAATTTGCTAAATTATCTCCCATATCTATAGAGATAATTCTTTTAACAAAGTCTTTCATGTGACACCTTGTCAAAGGTTTTCTGAAATTCCAAATACATCAAATCTACAGCCTTACCTTCACCTACATGAGCAGTAACATTTTCAAAGAATCTCAAAAGAGTTGTAAGGTAAGATTTTCCTTCAGTGAAACCATGTTGACTATCCAATATAATTGTAAACTTTGTTAAAATACTTTGGAAAGTATCTTTTTAAAAACTTTCCAAACTCCTCCCACAACTGATGTGAGAATAATGGGGTAATTTTTATCACCTCAGTTGTATTATTTTTGAATTTCGCACAAAGCTATTCGAGGGCTATCTGTGCCAGTCGTCCCTAATTTAGCAGTTAAAGATGAGAGGGAAGGCAGCTAGTCATCACCACCCACCGCCAACTCTTGGGCTACTCTTTTACCAATGAATAGTGGGATTGACCATAACATTATAACATCCCCACAGCTAAAATGGCGAGCATGTTTGGCATGACGGTGATGCAAACCTGCGATCCTCAGATTACGAGTTGCACGCCTTAACACGCTTGGCCCAGTTGTTAAGAGGAGTTACATCAGTTAACTTCCAATCCTTTGGTACCTGTCCATTGTTCAAGAACTGACAAAAACATATGTAAGTAGCTCACATATTCAATTATTAACCTCCTTCAAAATCCTTGGAGGAATATTATCTGGTCCAGAATCTTTACCACTATTTAAGCATAATATTTTTTTTTCTTAAGAATTAAAGCAGTCATATCAACTGTTTAAGATGTGAAATACTGTATAAATCTTTATTAGTAAAAACCAAAGAAAATGTAAATATTAATAACTCAGCCATCTACCAATTATCAGATACAAGCCTTCCTTTATCATCCTTCAAGGGTCCTACTCCCATTCTAATATTTTGTTTACTTGTGATGCATCTAAAGAAATCCTTGCTGTTAATTTTTACATTTCCGCCAACCTTTCCTCATACATCCTAGTTTCCTATTTCACCAACTTTATTATCCATGATCTTCTAAATCTCCTATCATACCAGTCAATTTAAATTTCTCCAACTTATTACACCTTTCTTTAATTTTCTCTCTTAAACTTTTTGTGAGTTAACCTGTTTTTTTGGTGGCAGCTTCCCTTTTCCATCTGTAAAAATATATATTTACCTTAAATATTCAAAAATTTATCTTTAAAATATTCCACATATGGTCAACATCTCCAAATAACTCAGCTGCTCAACTTACAACAGATACTTCTTTTCATATCCCTTTAAAATCTGCTTTCATAAAATTTGTAACCTAAATATTATTATTATTATTATTATTATAATCACTTGCACCTTTTCACTCATTTCTGTATTTGAAGTTAACAATACATTTAAAATAGCATTGTGTCAAGTAGGTTCTTTGACTAATTGGCAAAGAAAACTATTACAGACAGTTTTCAGAAAACTTTTGCCCTCATGGTTTGACTAGCATTTACAAATCACTATACATGAAATTAAAATCACCAATCATGACTTCATTAATGAAATCTTAACCCTTAGACAGCAGCCATCATCAATTGTTGTCTTCCATCATTGGGGCAGTTTATCAATTACTGAAAAGGTATGAAAGAGTGACAAGACTTTTTTCAGGAAGACATTGTCTTATTGTTCCTGATAGACTTGTTGGAAAATAAATATTTTCTCAGCACTTTTTAGAAGGCATTCTATCTTCAGGAGCTAAAAAAGTGGACAAAGACAATGTCACGTATGTATAAATAGAACAAGCAAAGAAAAGAAGTGAAAGATGGTGACTACCTGGCATTAAAAATGTAGAGTAGCACTGTCCCTGGGAGAATGTTTTCGTGATTTTCATACCCTAAAAAACATTTGAACTTGTAATAAATAAGTCTTTATTATGCTTTTCTTTTCATTTACTTTCATATTTTGTTCAAAATTCATAATAAAAATGCTAAAGACTATCTTAAAGATTTTTTTTCTAATTTTTTACATCTGTAGTGAGATGTTACAATATTCATGCTGTTTAAGGGTTAATATCTCATTGTAAAGTTTCTCAGTAATTTCATCAGTATCATATGATTATCTATAACATATTCCCACTAAACGTCTTTTCGCTTTATATCCATTAATGGAAACCCAAATGAATTCAATCTCCAGGCTATTATCTTATTTTATTCAATTTCGACAGGATGTAATTCACACTTCATATACAAAGCAGTTATTAAATAACCTGTAACCTTGTATTTCAAAGAACTTCCTGCCATCAAAATCATCTGTTTAACCATCTTTCAGTTATTTCCATTACATCAAAATCTTTCATTCCTATCAATGCTCTAAACTACTTTCTTTTTTATACTCCTAGCATCACAATAGTAACAATTAAGCCTATCCCTGTATCTACATCTATACACATTTCATATACTAAACACTTCCCTGCCTCTTACACTTTTTGCATTTAGTTTTCCTGACTCTCACCAATGTACAATCCTGTAACATCCCTTACAGCTGAGTTAAGATCATTAGCAAACAAGTTCACTCCTATTCTATTTAAATGTAAACCACCCATTCTAAAATGCTCCTTTCTGTCATAATACTGATCCCCCATGTCCAACCAGCCTATCTTTTTATCCTTACATACTAACCTAAGTTTAGCATATAACCCTAGTGGTCTACTTATAACTTCATCACAACAGTTAATTCTGTGCAGTATCCCAAACAAAGTTAAGGCTTTTATTTTAAATGTCATTATCAACCCCTCATACTTATTAATTAGTTCCTGCCCCTACATACACTACAAAAACTGCATGTCTGCTAGCCCCCTTTATAATATCTCCTGCTCTGTCAGTTAAATCCCCCATCTGTGTCCTTGGATAGCATATTCTGATTCCTTTCTTCCTTGTTGAGGAATCACTTTATCATCCACATCCTTCTCTGATCCTTTCATTTTCCTTCCATCAAATGGGCTGAAATTTGTTGTTCAACAGAACAGGGCCATTATAACTAAATTAATTACTCTTAGTCCTAATAGCACTCTAATTTTCTGAAAGTCATTGTCAGCTGATGTATTTACTTGCATGTAAAAGCTTAAACTCCTCTTGAAATTATGCTGCCATTTCCCACAGTCTAAACTACTCTTTATCCATTGTTCTATTTTCATTATGATAGCTTCCAACTTCTCTTCTAACCTACAAACTGTACACACAAATTGCAAATCTTTCTTACTAGCTTTCTTCAAAGTACATGCTAGTCCCAAATTCTCAAATAAGACCAATATGTTTGCACTCATTACACCAAACAAACTGTTAATGCTGAATTCATACACTAGTCTTAACTTTTGCATTCATACTTATAGCCTGAAAACAAATACTCAGTATCAAATACCAGTAGCCTACTGTTAACAATCTTACTATTAAGCATAACGTTTAAAAATCAATTATGTCATTTTTATTATTACTTTGTATTTACATTAAAATAAAGTTTCTCTAATTATGTAGAACCTAGAAAAAAACTTAAGTTAATTCATAAAACATCAAGAGATAATAAAGTATTCTTTCAATTGTACTTGTTTATTCAATTTATGATTTATCAGTAAGTTAAAATATACCTAAGCCTATTTCAAGGTCGTAATAAAATTTACACTGTTATACTTTAATGTAAAACTTAGATAGCCTTACTTTTATTTTCCAAAATGACCATATATACTTATTATTGTGTTATATAACTCAAATTACCACAAATTATAATATTAATTTTAAATAACTTTCAGAAATCTACAACTGTATAAGAGTTTAACTTTCTAACATCCTTTCTCTTCAGTTGCACCCTATCCTTTTGATGACATACTGAGTGTTGAAATAATGAAAAATTCAATTCATATAAATTATTAAACATGACATGGAATGATTCAATCAATGAGAGAATACAGACCTTCAAAGTTCGTTTCAAAGCTAGATATTGCAGCATTAGTTGACTTTCTCTCTTGTTCTTTGATGCTTCAAACACTGTTCGACGTCGTCTTACACACATATCTACTCCATCAACAGTGAGGTTTGCCTTCCTAAGTACACTGGCAAGCTGAACAAGCTCATCCTTATCTAAGCCTGATTCTGTGAGAAATTGAAAACAGCTACGTATAAGATGTGGTCAACACTGTTGGGCAAAAAAACCTTTCTCTAGACCTATCAGGGGGAAGGCATAAGTAACATCAAGTGGAAGCAAACTTAGAAGTATATACGTAAAGTTACAATTAGGTAGTATACATATGGCTGTTTTATTATATTATTAGTTTCAACTCAGAAAATGTGTACAAAACTTCAAAATTTAAAGAGCACATAAAAAACCTTATCTTAAAATACCTATAAAATACTTTGCTCACAAACATGAGCAATTTAAAATTATTGTTGAAAGCACTATTTTGACAAATGAAAAATGTTGCTGACACTCTGAAGATAAAAACTATCTAAGATTTTAACAACTATCAAATATACTTCCATTGTTGCCATCAAAGTAATGTTTATAAATTGTAATTAGTGTCTAAAACTTAATGACAACATCTATTCTCTGTGACTCATGCTTCTACTCTTGCCCATCCAACTTTCCATGACTTGTGTACCAAGCATGAGTTATTTTTAACATCTGCTTAATTAACATATACTCAACTTGTAGTTACTATTACTACAATTTCATAAATATAACCAAAATGCTTAGACATTTTAATGAGATTTTAACAGTTGTTTGCATTTTCCCAAATACATTTTTTGGTATGTTATTTAAGAAACAATAAATTCGTTTTCTGACTCAGTTCCAGATAAGTTCCAAAAATATAGCATTTGATAATCAAATGAGAACAGATGTTAACATTTTATTGAACAGTTCATGTATCATTCACAAAAACAAAAAATGTGGTACTTAGTAGTGGAAATGATTTATGTAGTCACATGGGACAGTTAATATGAAAATTACTGAGCCTTACCTTCTGATGCATTAATTTTGAAAGTGACTTCATTTTTGCTGGAGGCCAATTCTGGAGATTCCATGACAGATTCCTTGCGTTTTAAAGGAGGAGTTTTTACGCTTCCTGTCCTCCTTTTTCCCAACATTGAGACCCCCATGGTAGGCTTTAGTGGTGTTCGGGGAGTGTCAGGTAGCTCATCTGAGGATGATTCTGTCACTAGCGGCAAACTAATAGTGATCTGTGGACGAATCCTAGTTTCCACATAGTAGCGAGAACTACTGGATGAGGAAACAACACTACCAGAAGCACTGCTATTCAAACTACTATTACTACTAGTCTTCAAGCATTCCTCACTTATTTCAGGATATGATGTTAATTCCTCTAAACGAGATGATTTCAAAGATTCTTCAGAACGTCTGAAACTAGAACCGACATCTAAATGCTGTGAAGATTCTTGACTCAGAGGATCAAAACTGTGGTCTGTCTGTACAGCAGCAGAATTCATTAATTTTCTATCAGACTTTGGAGAGCCAAATATTGCCCTACCAAGTTTGGGGGAACCAAGAAACGTTCTCTCATGTGATGAGGTAACATTTTTATTTTCACCCTTTTTTCTTTCTGCTTTGGGTGATTTTATTTTTCCACCAAAAATATGCTTTCTTTCTTGTTTAGGTGAAACAATTTTTGAGATTTTTGAAGACCCAAAAAGACGAAACATGTGTCCAGATTTAGATTCATTTTGTTTGGAGTTTGATTCCATTCCACTAGAATTTATATGAAGAGCTGAAGTCCTACGTGAAGAAATACTTGTTGATGAAGATGATGGAAAAAATGAGCCATTTAAACCAGATGTGTCTCCTGGTGTAGTTCCTAGTTGTTGTTGCATAAATTCTTTCCTTAATCGAGAGTCAGTTGTATCCACAGCCATTTGGGTAAGATCTTGTTCTGACCCATGCCTCGATGTATATAGGTGATGAATTTGCTGACTGGTTGCTGTCTTTGGAAAATCATAAGGAAGTTTAGTTCCATACATTCTCATTTCTGATCTAGAGCCTGATCTATTTAATTGAGGAGCAATATTAGGCTTTCCACCTGATTGTCTCTTTTTTCCATAGAGTCGATTGTATTCTTTGTCTAACAAGCTGACATCATGATCTAGTTGTCCCATATCTCTGTAACTGGTCCCTTGAAAACGTTCATGCAAATCAGCATCACTAATAAATCTATGATCCCGGTTGGTGGAGCTACACTGATTCCTGGAAGGTTCCCATTTACAAGAAGCATGAGTAGGTTTGCTGCTACCCTCTTGAAAACTATGATTTGGAGCTGAAGATTCAGACTTAGCTCTTTCTTTTGCAAGTTGATCAAAAGAACCAGATATCTTTGCAACATAACCAGGAGCAGGAGAAGGGTCTCGCAGACGAAGCCTTTCTAAAGAACCAGAGGGAGTAGTGGTACCTTTCTGAGAAAGGCTGTTGTAAGACCCTGCCATTCTGGCCACAAATCCCGGACTCATTTCTCTCTCAGCAGATTTTTGGCGACCTAGTGAGTGATGGAAGCCACCAGAAAATCGGTTTGTCTGGGTATCCAAAACCTGTCTTCCTTCTGCTCCAGGGTAAGTTCCTAATCCTGGCCAAGGATACTGTGACTCTAAGCTCTGTTTCCGGTAAGCATTAGAGTTACCAAGCTGTGTATTGGTAGAACTAATTCCATTTGACCTACTAGAAGTCACTGATGGCATATTTGGTCTTTGATCTCTTTGAAAACTTACCTCAGGCTTCACAGAAATGGACGGTGAGTTAATATTATTATTATTTCCAACTTTTCTATTTTTATAACTATCGTATACTAAAGGTGAGTTTGAAGAAATAGAACTAAGGGAACTACTAGTTTGTCTTCCATGGTTACTATGTGTTGACTTTGAAGGATAAGAAGGTGAGGACTTTTTGGAAACAGATGCAGTGCCTCCTTTTCTAGGTCTATGGGTACTGTACAGTTTTTCTGAATGATGCGAGTAGCTTCCTGTTTTGGTATTGTCAGAAATAAACACAGATTTATGTGAATTAACAGATGTAGCGTTTACATTACTACAGTTTGTTCTGTTACTGGATGTACTGGACACTGTTTCAGGTGAATTAATTAATGGATAACTTGAAGTACTACAGTACGGAAGCAATGCAGACTTTGGTGAAAAGGTTGGTGATGAAGTCACAACTGCACCAGACATCACGTTTTCAAAGTTGTTTAAGAAACCCGACTTTGTTAAATTAACTGAAGATGGGTTTAAAGAAGAACTTGTCACATTATTATCAGAAATATTATGCAAATATTCTACACCATTACCATCACAATTAGATACATCTAATTGTGATGAATTTACTGATTCTTCTTCACCATGGTGAGACTGTAAAGAATCTTCTAAACTTTCTGATGTTGACAACCCTGATGAAAATGATCCTGATAAAAAAGAGGGTCCATGTTGATCCATGTGAATGACTCGACGATTACTTCCTGGACTACTTTCTTCACTCTCTTCTTCAGTCTCACTGAAGTAAACATCTGAAATGATAAGCTTTTATTGTGAGTAAACTTTCATTTAACTATAAATTGGTAGAAACTCTTGCAAACAATTACAATGACTATTACAAAAAATTATAATACTTCAGAAACTAACAACAACAAATCAAGTTATTTTACTTTAATGCATAGTCCTTTACTCAGCAATAATCTAAAATACTTTAGGTGTTTTGATAAGATGTGGAATACATTATTATTCAATGGAATCCTTGATTATTAATTTAGTTGTTCACTTCTCAAAAAGTTCCTTGTGGCTGTATTCATGTCAGTATAGCTAACATTAATTATAATCATTAGCACCTGCATTAATACCTGGATTGTTAACATCAGTCCCAAGCTGTATGTTGTGAATATTCATCACAATCACTAGAGTTTATAATAATATCTGGACTGTTAATGCCAGTCCCAAGCTGTAAATTATGAGTGTTCTTCACAATCGCTAGCATCTGTAACGATATCTGGACTGTTAACACCAGTCCCAAGCTGTATATTGTGAATGTTCATCACAATCACTGGCATCTATAATAAAATATGGACTTTAAACACCAGTCCCAAGTTGTTTATCATTAATGTTTATCACAATTTGTAGTATCTCCAATACCTGTACTGTTAACTTCAATCCCAAGCTGTGTATTGTTAATGTTTATCGCAATTTTTTGTGCCTGTAATAATATCTGTAAGTGAATTTCAGAGAAGTAAAGAAATTGAAATCCAAGTTATACAATGCCAGTCACTAGGTTAATTATGTTTAAATATAAATATTTTTTGAAGAATGAGATAAGTGTTCATTAACTAAGCATTATAAATATACCATATTACACTGAATTTAAAACACACCCCACTTTGAAAAAAGAATTTTGAGGAAAAAAATTAGATGATAGTTAGAAAGGAATAAATATGTTTTAAGAGAGTTCATTAATGAATCAAAATGTTAATAATGTATATAACACTAAAATTGACCACGTTCAATTTGTATGATTGCATTCATTGATTTTTCATTAACATTTCAGAGGCTGTTTGTTTTAATGTTCCCATACTAAAAATAAACAATTCTTTAATGTCACTGCAAGACTATTATTTTTAAAATCTTAGCTTTAGAACAGCAAGTTAATGTAAATATCACATGAGAAATTTATGTAAACACCAAGATTAATCTGACGTTACAGATGTGTAATTATTCATTTGAATTTGCCACTGTTGACTATAAATGTTAATTCAATTCACTAGCAATTGTTTTGTTTGTTTCAAATTATGTGGAAAGACATACAAGGGCTGTCTATGACAGTCATCCCTAATTCAGCAGTGAAAGACTAGTGAGAAAGCATCTAGTCAGCACCATCCACTGCCCAGTCTTGGGCTACTCTGTTACCAATGAATAGTGAGACTGACTATTATATTTTAACATCCCCATGGTTGAAGGGGTACTCACATTTGGTGATAGGGATTCAAAACTGCAACCTACAGATTGCAATTCAAGCACCCTAGCCACCTGGCAGTCTGTAACAGTAGCAGTACTGGTAACAACAATTCTAAACTGCAATATTACGCGTCTTTAGTATCATCACTACTAACACTAATTACATATTGTGGGCTGTAAAGTTTTGATTAGTATCTATAATAATATTAGCACTGCTATCATTAATCCAAAAAATGAGGGTTGTAAATTTCATGTAAATGAAAGTTGTTTATTTCATTCACTGATGTCTACATCAGTAGCAACTGAAGACTGAATGATGTTTACCTCAATCACCAAAATTTGTACTAACATCAGCTGCAAACAGATATAGTACTGTTATAATAATTTTTAAACTTGTGATTTTGAATGTTCCTGATACATACTAGTGTTTTGAATAACATCAGTCAAATCTACAAATATCCCAGCATGCCCACTAACATGGGGGAAATGAAGGCAACTGTCGAGGAGCCCAGACATGTGAAACCTAGTTATGCTGTAAAGACTGCACAGCATCTTTAAACTTTAACTTCATTTTGTCACAAAAATCATAGCTTTTAGTTTTCTTTGTAAACAGATAATTGATACATTAAGAACAAGTGAAACAATAATTTGGGTAATAATTATTATATATACTTGTTACTTTAATAGACACTTGTTGCTACTTTATTAATATTTCACAGATACTGTGAGCAAAAATAACTGCTGCTATGATTCTGTCTTGTTTATTAGCTTGTTTCTGTTCTAATTCAGGATCTGTTTAATAAGTTCTTAACAGTGTTAAAAGATACAGAAAGATGTTTGCTCCAGGGTCCATGCTGGCCCTAAACACTCCTTTCACTCAATGCACCACAAATAAAATGTTGAGTTTGGTATAGAACTGGCATATTTAACAAAGAATTAAGTAAACTATTGTTTTGTTTTCTGTTGTTTTGATCCTAATTATCTCCAAATGTTATTTATGTCTGAACTAAAACTAAAACTTCAAAGAACAATAGAGATCACTAAGGTTTTGCAGTGAGACTGATGCTTAGGTTAAACAAAACTCATGAAATACATAACAATTACAACATACAAGTGATAAATCTGAATACTCTTTAGGCCAAAAATAAAAGCAGAGAAAGTTATAAAAAGAATTTACCTTGTGACTTTTGACTTTGGGGCCATTTTGAATTGAATAAAACTGAAAGCTTTTAGGATTTCACAATATGAAAACATTTTAAAATGTAACACTTATTTGTACACGACTATCAAATAGTAAACTGAACTGACATGTAATGTGACAATATACCTTTAAAAAATACAAAATATAACTTACTTTCAGAACAGATGACTTTGTCTTGTTCAGATCTATTGGTTGGCAAAATAGACAAAGGATCAAAAGCTATTGCTGCAAGGCCAAGTTTGTTCAACCACCTACAAAATGAAGTAATTTTGTTTTAAATTCAGCATTATACCACATTCAAAAAAACAATAGTTATAATGTTAATTCACAATGTACAAAATATACATTGATAAATTTTAAAAATGTTGTTTTTCACTTCACTTGCAAGCTTTGGGTCTGTTGCAAATAAACATATTATACTCAAAGTAACTCTTTAGCTGTTTACATACACTTACCATTTGACAATCAATACAAAACTAAAATAAAAGAAACTAGTAGCTGATTAATGAACTACTTTAAATCTGTGGGATATAATTAATATTATCTTTGATCTGTCTGATCAGATCAATGCTTATAAACTATTTCATGGAAGCTGGTTCTTAAAAAAATAATTATAGTTAGTATCAGAAATACATTCTACTCTAAGAGTTAGTCCAAAAACTTAGCAACCAGTTTAATTATAGAAAATTTATGGAATATATTTTGAGTCAATTGTGTAGTTATGGCATGAGATAAACATTTTTACACCAAAAAACAAAGAGTTCATTATTAAACTGTATTATATAACACATACTAGAGTTAAACTTCAGTATGTGTAATTACTAAAATAGTAGCCTTAGTAACGATAACTTAAGTGGATTCTTGCAATGAATGAACGTAAAATAAATGTAATCAGAGTAATATTAATAGCCCAAGTCGTTTTTTTCAAAATAGGCCTAATATAATCATCACAAAAACGTTCTACAACAATAATAAAGGGTCTTTTGATGTGCCTAATCTAACTACACGACTGTTTGTACCAGGAAATGGGAGCTTAATTTATTCACTTTCACAGCAATGAGTGCATGTTAATAATCACACGATATTAACACCCACTTGGTAGTACTTCTGAAGGAAGTGCCTTTGGATCTGTCTGAATCTAAGCACTGATCACTTGAATTGAGAGAAAGAAAAATAAATTGGCAAGAAATTAGAAACATGCTGCACAACTGCAGTGTTTAATTCCTGAAAATACATGAAGTGCTGAATCTGCCATTAAAATACTAGAAACAAAATTTAATTTTGAACTCAAAGAATGCAAAGATAATTCCAGAATTCCTAAGTCCAGAATTGTTCTAGTTTTAAGTTCTATTTATCACATTTCTATGCACAAATAAAATGGGACAAAAGTACTAGATGCCACTATGAAATTTTAGTCACCATGTCAACCCGATGCCCAGGATTTGTCAAGGCTTCAGTTAGTAACAATTACATGTTTTTAAATTATCCTAACTTTTAAACTACAAAACATACTGCTCATGATAAATTTATGCAAGATATCAAAAAAGGAAGCATTATTTATTACCATGTTATCTAGCATAAAGAATACATAAACTATACAGATTTCTATATTTGTTTGTTTATATTAACACAAGTTGTATATTCACACACACACACTCATGTGTGATTATTCCTTATCAACTGACACTTTATTCAATTCATACACATAAACACAAATCAATAATTGCAAATTAAAAACACAAATTAGTTGTAAGAAGAAAACGACAAGTATTTTAAAAAGTCAGTAAGCACTGTGGAAAGACTGAAAAATGGAATACCTTTTTTATTCAACTGTGTTTTTCTAGTTATCACTTGTAAGTAATTTAATAACTTGAAGGTTACATTTGTCTATTTTAAATATTTGACCAAGAGTTATCAGTTCTTGCCTGTTTTCACAGCTTGACACTGTCCTTGTTTAAAAATATCCACGAAATGAAACAAAGTTATGTGGCAGTTTGAAGGTGCACTTACAAATAAGCTATATTAATTTTAAACTGCAGTGAAACAGTAAAGTTATGAGGACATTAAAAGGGCAGAAACTTGCTGAAAAAAGTTGTGGCACATATAATGTAAAGAGACATACAAAAAATATCTTTTTCTCTAATACAGTTGGTCTTAAAAACACTTTTAAATTCTAAAACTACACTTAACAACACATCACAATTATTTTGTTTAGCTGCAAAGACTTACACAAAATTCCTGTGTGCCATTATTTTTAAAATTGAAACACTCATTTGTTTTTCATAATAAGTAAAGTTTGGAATCAGGCATGTCTATTTGAAAATGTTGAAAATTAATTAAACTTAATATAAAAAAAAAAGGTTACTTTTAAGGTATAAAGTCAGTGGTTTGAGGCCCATTGTTTCTTTTATCATCCTGTAATAATTCATTAAATGGCTCCAATGTTTACATTAAATTTTGGTATGCTCTTATAACAAATTGGAGTTTTTGACCCAAACTATCTAATGTTCCATGCTTTTAGAAGTGAGTTACTAAAGCACAATGGTATTTTAACACTTATTTACAAATAATTGTCTCTGTTTTGTGTTATAATACATTCAGAAATTTTGGCTATTTAATTCAAAAACTTAGATAATTTAAATTGACAATTTAACACATGCATCAAGTAATATATAAAATAAATAAATATTACTTACTTCACCATATCTTGTTGAGAATCACTTGCAAAGTAAAATGATGTTCCAGGATGATAAAGCTTGAATGCACTGTAATGAAGAATGCAGCTACTATAATGCCTTACACAACCAGAGAAAGTATTAAAAGCCCTTTACATAGTAAGAGGTATTTAATTACATTTTTCTAGTTTCATGGATCTGCTAAAACAAACCAATATGAAGAACAGTTCAAAGCTTAATGTACAGGATACTTACTACTTTTTAGATTTACTTTCTAGAGCAGGGGACACAGTGAAGCCTGGGATATAGACAAGACAATCAGCTTTTTCATTCTACAACGAAAAAGAAAACAACAGATAATCCATTTTCTATTATGGTTTGAAAGACATTTCATATTTTTAAGGATAGATCTGAATATTACTTGTCTTCTGTTAAACCAGTTTTTGTTTATAAAACAAACAAACAGGTTAGTATCAATAATGATGCATTAGAACATTTTGTTAAAATTAGTTACTTACAAATATGAAATAGCAATTGGTACTCCATAACTTATTTTAAGTAAGTTCTGGTTCCACAGTGACTACAAAAATAATGGTACATGTAATATAAAAACACACACACGTGATTAATGCATTAAAATAATGATTCTACTAATCAGGTTGTCACAAGGCACCTTAATGATACATGCTGCATATTGACGATATTATTTAAAAATTTAACCATCCAACTAACTTTATATGCGACAGATGAATAGTTTGCTTCAATAACTGCATTGTAAAAAATATGCCTTAAGAATTACATTCATAATTATTTATTATATTTTAACTAAATTAATGTTTTAAATTAACTCTTTCATTGCTAGAGCCTTGCAAAGAAAATATATTTATAGGATACATTATATAACTTTTGTTCAAGTCTTGAAAAATGTGGTGTTAAACCATGTGTGGACTATTGCACCACAATGGGTGTTTGATTTCATACTTCATAGAATTTATTTTCAAATAATGTGAAAATTAGTTCATGTATGTTTTTGTCTTTTGAGTACATAAAAATAAATTTGGCACTGGAAGAATTATTTATCTACAAATACGTGAAAGAGTTAAAAGAAATTAACAAATGGTTTATGGAATAATTCCCATAAAATTCAAAACTAATGATGTTTAAGATATTGAGTAAGATAACACATTTATTCTTTCTGAGGTAGGAAACATTCATATATTTATGAAATTCCAAAAAAAAAACAATACATATTTGTTTACTAAGTAAACATGTACATACTTAAATACAAAATATCCTGAAGAAAGTAAAATATTTGCAACTGATAACAGCCAAACAAATGCATAAACATGAAAGTGAAATACAAGTAAAAATGTCAATGAGCAAACCACACTTGTTCTAAGGTTATCTGGATCACACTGTGGCTAAGTAATTATACAGGGCTTTTTAGTGCTTAGAAAGCATAAAATGATTTTTGTCACAAGTTCAGAATTAATGGGTTTTTTTGCAATGCAATTTTTAGTTTTGCAACAATCACATCATGTAGTATTTACAAAAAAAATGATCAGAAAATCCTAAAATATTCCACTACTCTCTTTAACAGACAGGAGGTATATATACATGGTGTAAAATGATGCAAGTTTTTGTGTTCTTAATAAATAATAAAAAAGAAACTTTTTGCTTACAGCACTATGGTGCCAGTATTACAGTACTTTATACTCTGTGTTAAAAAAGACAAAATTACTGCAAAAAGGCATTGAAACCAAAAGATTTATCCATCACAAAAATAAGTTCTTCCACTGAACTAGTCTAAGAATGTGATACAAATTACTTCATCTTACTAAATGAATAATTAAACATAGCAGTTACCATGGCTTGATTGGAGGTTTATATTAAAACAATAATGTATTTATAGTATGCTTGTATGCAAAAGAAAATTTAAACTATTATCACTGTGCTGTAATATATGGTATTTTTGTTTTAAAATTACTGGATATTTAGTTAATTAAAATATTTAATAATAATCAGGTGATTTTTCAAAATGAAACATTAATGCTTATTATCTTACACAATGCAAGTTCTATTTAAATGGCAACAGTGGTTACAAATATCAAAATGCTTACTTCTTTACTTTGATAGCAGTACAGGTAGAATTTCTTCAATACAACCCAACATTTTGTCCAACGAGCCCCTGTAAGAATTCCCTGTCGCTCTTTCTTATAATAAAGCCAACCTTCACAATCTCCCATTCCTAACTCTTTGCAAGATATTCTTCTGTTTTTTGCTAAACAGACAAGTAGTAGACAGTTAATTTTAAGAATTATATAAAACTAAAGTTAAACACTAAAACCAATACTTCTTTACAATATTTTAATGCGAAACTGTCCTAAAGATTTTCATTTAAACAATTATACCTCTATTTCTAATTCAATATGTGAAAATAAGACATTTGAGTGCTACTTTTAATTTTTCATTACAATCAGATCAGAACATTTAGCACATGGTATGTTCAAGATTGAAATATCATTATACAGAAAAAAATGTTTAATTTTAAATTACTTTTCCATTGACAAAAGTAATACTAAAAACAAAGTAATATTTTAATAAGTGAACGCTGTTCAGCTTGAAATATCTACATACATACATACACATGTATACATGTATGTGGATATTTCAGATACAGAAAAAGTGACACAAAATATTCACATAAAATTTTATATTCTATCAGAAGAATTTTACAAACCACTTTATTATTACTAACACAATTAGAAAATATTTGAAACTATTTATCAATCTACTGCTGTGCTTACAAAAAAAAATATGAAAAGCATGAAAACTTGAACTCTTTTGCAGTAGAATCACACACCACGTAGAAACAGTCAGTTTTATAATTGTTTTCACTAAAAATGTTACATTTCTTCTATTATAGTACTCACATTGATTCGTACTTGAATAAAGCAAATATTATTAATTTAAAGTGAGTAAATGACTATGACATAAGAGTAATGAGAAGGAAAAGTGCCCTGAGAGGTCAAAATTAAAATAGGTTAGATGAAAGCAAGGTGTATGATATTGATTCTAGAGAAACTGGAAATGCTGAAACATTTAAAACCGTTACTGGTATATACAGCTGTATCTTTCTTTTTTCAAACTTCATGAATTTCAAATGTAAAAAAGATTCTGAATAATAGACAAGTAGTTTATTTCTACCAATCAGCACCTTTTGGATTATATTTCAAAATATTGTACAATGCCTAGAGGGGTTGTTTTTTTGTGGCCACAAGTCATAAATGAAAGTTAAAGTACTTTATCTTAACCTTGGTTTATCATAATTTAATGGTTTTATTTTGGTTAGCTTAACTTCCAAGAGGGGGACTCAGATCAACAGGAGCATTTTTATACTAGTCATCATTAGCTCTTACACTTCCTGTTTAAAAAATAACTTGCTCATTGTATTGTGTTAGTTGACTCATTAGTACTTGTTCTTTGTACAATTCTGTACTTTCACTTTTATTGTGACTGAATTTTCACAACTTATTAGGAAATATGACCTGTGATCTGAAAAATTTAGTAGTAGGCCTGACTTAACAGCATTGATATATAATAAATGTAAAATAAAAACAAACTAAAATTCAACATCTTTACAAATATATTATTTGAATATAAGCATTATTTTCTACCTCACAATCCATTTGTGAGGTAACGCAATCTTTCCATTAAAAACTTTCACTTATTAAGGTAGAAGTGCTCCTTGAATGCATGTATTACAGTAGGGTTCTGTACATTTCTTGTGAGCTATGTATATGTATTAATGGTTTATATTTCATTATTAATCATAATTAATTTTAAAAATTGAATATAAAAAATATGCTTATCCTGTTTTATGTTTAAAGATATCTCTTTCAGATTTATGAATTATAATAAATGTAAATACAAATGTGACCTATATAATTCTACTGCAGTATAAATAAGTTTACCTGGTAGGACATGCAAAAGTGAAACACAGAAATCAAATAAACTTACCTATTCTGGAGGGCAAATAAGGCTTTCTTCTTAAATATCCAGACTACTCAGAATAAAAACAAAAACAAACTAAAAATCTGTCACCAAAAATAAAAACATAGGACTAAAAATGGATAAAAGACTATGTTGTAACAAAAATCATAATTAAAACCACTACATTTAAGGGCATTTTGTAAATAAAATAATCTAAAGGAAATTAAAAACAGTAGTTTTACATAGTTTTATTTCTTGCATAGCTGGCTTGAGGTGCAATGTCATACTTGGCAATGACCTGCAATGCAAATAACTTTCACTCAGTATAATTAAAAATTGTTGTACTACATGTTTAACAAGCTCACAAATACAGAACATATTGCAATACGTAATGATATAATGGGCTAAACATGTACACAGAAAGTCACTACAATATTGTATGAGAAAAAGGTTTGCATATATCGTACCACAATAAACTATATTATGAATTACAAACTTTAACTTCAGTGTAACATGCTACATTATTTTATGGATTGAATGTCTGAATACACTTAATATGTTAAACTATTTTATGTATTAACTGTTACAGCTCTGTTTTCACTGTAAAGTTCTAAATGTTGGACTTGGCGAGTTCACTGTTCAGCTTACACTTGATATTGACAATAAAATCTCTAATTTTTTCAGTGTAAAGGTCAAAATGTTCTCTCCTTATCAGTAAGTATTAATACCCATACCAGTCGTTCTGAGATACATCCTTACAGTGAAAAACTATTAAACAAAAGTCTTTAGAGCTGGTACAGTCAGTTTCAAGTAGAACATTTGGAACTTATCAGTAAGTATTAATACCCCTACTTGCCATTTTGAGACACATTTTTATTTCAAGTGGGTTTCACATCACCAAGAATTTTCACTGCAAAGTTCTAAATGTTCTACCCAGTAACTGCTGTACAGTTTTCATTCAGCATTACTGACAGTATGAGCAATAAAAGCTTTCACTCAGTAGGTGTAAGAGGTTTTGATAGTTTTACTCATGAAAAAATGTACTAAGCTAGAATTTCTATGATAAATACTTGTACCTACCAAAAGCACAAGGTTTTCAATTACTTTAGTATTTTGTCCTAAAATAACACTTTATATTAATTTTACTGTCTAACAGCACCCTAGAGGCTCATCTTAAAAGCATTTAGCCATAAATCCAAGTTTAAAAGAATGCATCTTATAGAAAAAGCACTGAATAATCATTTTGAAGTATGCAAACCCTCTACTAGCTTTACATGGAGAATATGTGCAATTAGACTAAACTGTGAAAAGTTATAACACAATAATACCAATTAAAATAATATAGTATTGTAAACACAATGGTTTATACATACAATTACTAAACATAATAAACTGACACTGATATACAGGCATGTACTGATTTGTGTTTGAATATTTACATTCTAAAGTTTAGCGTGTAGAATATCCAATACTTATAAATATGTAGTCATACAAAATACAGATGTAAAACATCTGTGGTGAGAGTTATAATCCTATGATGAAATTACTTATGAAATATATATTATTTCATATAATTTAAGATTTTTTTTTGTGAATAAATAAGAATTTTTGTGTTATTACATCTTTGGTAAACATGAATGACAGGTGTAGAGAGAATAGCAAAAAGTCAGTATTAATAGGTACCTTAATAAAAATAATATTACAAACTTACACAAATATAACTAATCATATAGATATTTTTTATTTTGTAACTGCTAAATAAGTGAGAAACCAAGTTATACACGAGCTGCATGCCACACTCACATGATAAACAACTACAAACTAAAGCTCTACAAATATAATTCTATCTGTCATTTACATATCTAGTGTGCAGCATGTAAAAGGCTAGAATCTTTCTACAACAAATTTTTGTTTATAAAGTTATTTTACTTTCTCATTGTTAGTGGTTACTATAGAAATTGTTTCTATCATGTAATATAATATGCATTTTCTCCAATAAGAAGCAAAGAAAACTCAGTTCCTTACAAACCATGCCAAATATGCAATATACATAAATTTTACACAATGCCACTTTAAATAATATACGACTAATATCTAAAAAAACCTTATTTCTAAATTACTTTCTCTGTTACAGCTGCTACATTATTAGGTTTAAGTTTACACAATGAGCAAGATATATTTTAATATCAAACATACACTAACTTTTTATATTAATGTAAATTAAATCTCTCTGGTTCTATCTTCATATATCAATACAATTTTCAACCATATACTCATCACTGAACTTATAGACTGTACAGTTCATTTACATACCCTTTAATCAAAGTTCACAACATGGCAGCACTATGCATTTGACAGATGAGATCACACATAAAAAGTGTAGTTTCAGTTTTAACTAGGTTAACTGAAACACATTACTAAAAAAACACTGAGCTATCATAATAAGGACTACATGTTTTGATTATTTTAAACAACCAAAAGATTTCTTCAAAGGATAAAAATCAGTTTTTTTCTAGAATTTATATTGGTAATAAACATCTTTCCAACAAAGGCAATCTAGTCAAACAAGTATTTCACAGTAGTAAAATACACAGTTTGTATAAAGACACATTTAGCTGTCAAAACTCTTCCAAGGTAATCATAAATTATATCTAATTATAAGCTATGGTTTTACCTGTACTTGATTTTCTTCCTTCAAATTGGTGGGTCTTTTATGAGGAACTCCTCCAACAACAGTTACTTCATAACTAAAAGAAGAAAAGAGTCGAGAGATACTTTTGACTTTTTAAGAACTGATATAACTCTCATAAGAAGTAAAATGCATACTGTTCTTTTGTCAATGCAGTGGAAAGTGTATCACATGATTTAAGGTCTATAAATCTATTTTTTGATACAGTAATAAAACTCACACATTAAGAAATAAATAATTAGCCTAAAATTTTAGTGAATTAGCCCTTTCACTGACAATTAAAAAGTGCCAATTATCCAATAAAAAATAAAAGTAAAAATTTGACCCTTTATATTACTTTTTTGATATTGTAAGCAGTATTTTCTATTGCACAGAAATATTTCATGAAACCTGTACTGAATAATGAAAAATGATTTAAACAAAAAACTGAGGAAAATTAAAAGAAAAGAGTTCTTCAGTGAATGGTATAAATACAGTCAAAACTATGTCAATAAGAAACCAAAATCATTAAATGCAAAACAAATTATTTAAATAACAGTATCTAATATATAACAAAGTTGCCTTTATACAGACTCTGTATGTGTTCTTACAAAGTTGACAATGTTGTCATGAGGCATATAAACACCCATGTTTTATGTTGTACAATAGACAATAGCATGGATGTAGGTTTGACAGTTTTTTCAGTTACAGCCACATATTTTCACATGTCACACTTGAGGAAAACTTTTCTTAATAGATGTGAGGTAAAACTGAATTTTGCAGTCTGTGGGCATAAATGTATATTTGGATATATCCAAACTAAGCTGCAAAAGTATCAATAAAAAAATTTAATACATATGTACTGCATTAAAAGGTCAAAATCCAAACTGCTACTCAAGATCTGTAACAAGTAGTTTTTTACATAACCTGCTCAAAATTTTCCTTATTTCATCAAATATAAAACAAGATCAGCTTAATCACTGAGCTCAAATTATAGTATTTCTATATGGAGCAATGAGTAGATAAATTTCTCTTACCTGCCACTGTCGTTTTCCTGTTTTAACAGCCTAGGGTGTTGACTCTAAAGTTAAATATTAAAAAAAATTTCTTTGAAAAATACAGTTATTATTGTAATCTATTTTACCTCTTATTTGGGAAAAAAAATGTAAAAAAGCTGATATCAGATTAGAGTGATACAAAAAAATTAGATACATCAATGTGATAAAACATCAAGACAAGAATATGTTATAGATTGCATAGTTTTATATTCGCTTTTAATACATTTAACACATTTCATCAGGAATCATCAAAAACAGGATTTATTTCTGATTTTAACATGATGATGAATTCCTCATGAGTATAACATTTAAGACTAAACTTCTAGACATTTTGTTTCTGTAATCATTAATTAAATTACAAGTGTTTGATATTTATATTTGGTTAAATAAATTGGCTGAAACAAAATAGGTTTGAAATTGTCACTTTACATTTAAATCACTACCTATCAATATACTGAGATTAAATTTTACAATACTTATAAATGTCTACCTAACATTTTAATTCTACAATTTATAATTTATAATTTTTTTGGAAAAATCCCTGAACTAGCTTGAAGCCAACAGATTTTAAAATTCTATTTTAAATATTTCCAACTAGGTATGCATGTGTGTTTAATCACCAATCAAATTACGTACAAGGTCATTTGCATATATTTTTCACCTTTTGATTCTTGAATATTGTCAAACCTCGACTGAACATCTTGTTTTTACTGGATATTTACTTTCTGTAGTTTAATTATTACTTCTTGTTTATTTTTCTTATCATTTTCTGGCACAAAATAGAAATAATTATTTTTAATATACTCCAGCAATACTCAAATAAAATTTTGATTTTTTTGAGAAAGCTTTAATAATTGTTATGGTGAAAATATCTTTAAATTAAAAAAAAATGCTATTATAATAAATTATATTTGTCATTTGATGATAATCGTAGTCTTACTGTACTTCTAAATAATAATATCATTAGTACATTCCTTTAGATTTTCCCCATGAGTATATAATATTATTTCAACCACATTGTGTACACCATACAGTTAAAGCAATCAGAAACGCATCTTCTCAGACAACCTCATGGGATCAAATAAAAGATATTATTTAAAAATATGATTGGCTTAATACTATTATCTTATGACAAAAATATAAATGATTAATAATTGTTGCTGAAAAATTTAGATTAATAGTAATTGTTGAACTGCAGAAACAAAATCATACTTGATAACTGAGAAGAAAATTTTCATGCTTCAGTGACAAGTGAATAGAGTAGTGTAATTAGTGGATAGTAATAATACAAATATGTAAAGAAACAACGAAAAATTATACATGATTGCAAAATTAGAAATATTAACATAGTAATAATTATGCATGATTACAGGCTTTATGAAATGTAAAAGAAAAATATTGTCATTCTAAAGTTTTTAGCATAATTACACTTTCAACAAACATTCAGGGACTTCCAGTAAACAGTAAGGAGACATTACAAGCAGAGACATTTCCAACAGATAGTGAGGAAATATTAGAAGTACAAGTATCAATAAAAAAAAATGAAAACCCATTGCAAGCACAAATACTTCCAACAGATAACATGGAGACATTAGAAGCATTAGGATTTCCAATAAAAAATGAAAAAAACATTATAGTCACAGGCACTTCCAACAGATAGTGAGGAAACATAAGAAGTGTAAATATCAATAAAAAATGAGAAGACATTAGAAACACAGGCACTTAAAATAGACAGTGAGAAAACACAAAAGGAAGCACTAAGACCTCTTATACAAAGTGGGAAGACATTACAAGCACAAGCACCTCCAATAAACAATGAGGTGATATTATTCTTGTGACCTTGGTTAGCACTGGCTGGTTTTCGATGTTACACATTGATCCACCAGCTACAATATTACTGATATCTTGAGCACTCAACTGGTGCCCACCAAAAGTTGCGTCTTGTGCAGTCCGCATTCTTCTTGTTAAAGATCCACTGAAAGCATCATTATCCCCAGAATCTATTACATGGAGAAAATTGTTTGAATTTTTTTTTAAATAATAATACATGTAAACCTGAAGTACACATTGATATCCACAAAAAATAACATTTATTACAATATTTTTACTTCTAAGCATTCTGATCTGATATAATCATTACACAACAGTCTACCAATGACTCCTGAAATTGGATATAAAAAATGGTTATCACTCTTTGAGAGACATTTCTATAATTTTTATGTAATAAACTGAGCTGCCTCACGTCTGGATAGTATAAAGTAAATCATATTTAATAAACAACATGGGATTAAATCAGCTGATGTTAATTAAGTTGCAGAATGTTCAAAAATATATTTTTGTGTGATACGTAACATACATAGTTTCACTTTATGAGGCTGTTGGCAAATTTAGTAATTATAGGCACATAAATTCATTACTCAGACAAACTAAAATGTCAAAAATTACTTGTTTGTGAATTGGTATAATTTTTAAAGAATCTACCACCTCCATAATTAATTTATCAAAGCCAAAAAAAGGTTGGAATACATCTATTAGAAGCTAATAAAAAAATAAAAAATTTCAGAGGAAAAGAAACCATGAACATGGAAACAAGAACTTATTAGTGACACATCAAATTCTAAAATAAAATATAACCAGACATTCAAGAGAAAAAAGTCTTACAGGATATTGCATGGTGAAGACAGTGAAGAATAGACCACACTTTAGATGGACATGGATGTCATGTGGTAAAGATAATGAAGGCCAGTCCACACTATGGATGTATGCAGACTTCACAAGGTGAAGACAGTGAAGTACAGATCACACTCTAATGTACAATGTCTCCTTTAATGTGGATTTCTTGGAATGTTTGTATAAATAAAGACTGCATCATTTGCTTGAAGATTTTTCCTTAAGCAAAGAACTCAAAGGATGATGACTTCATCAAAAGCAAAAGTGTTCCTATGTGTCAATTTTGCTAAAAATTATGTTTTCAAAAGTTTGGCAACTTGTTAATCATGATGAGACAAGTATCTTTGGTCATCCAACTGATTCTGTTATGAGTTATAGCAATAACTGTTAAAAGTAACATATGAAAATATTTTCCTTCTCCCTAAGATTACTTTAAATGAAAACATTAACAAAGTTTTTCACAAGGTATCATTATCAAATGTAGTTGAGACCAGTTCCAGAGAGAGAAACAATATAATTTATGATATTTAGCATAGCTGAGAAATGTAAAAAAACATCCATAATCATCTGCTAACATCAAACTGAATGTCAACTTGGTATTTAGATAGTGACACTAAAAATAAAATTAAATGCTGAAACATGAAAAAAACATAAACAAGCCCTCACAGAGATAAGTAGAAACACTGTCCTTCAACTATGTTCTTTTTGTTAACAAATGTTACAAACCAAACCCCATAGATATAAGTGAAAACACCATCCCTCAATAATATTGTCTGTTAACAAGTGTCACAAACAAGCTCCACAGAGATAAGTAAAAACAACATCCCTCATTTATATTCCATTTGTTAACAAGTGTCACAAACAAGCCCCATAGATATAAGTAGAAACATCCTTCAGAGATATTCTGTTTGTTAACAAGTGTCACAAACAAGCCCCAGAAAGATAAGTAAAAACAACATCCCTCATTGATATTCTGTTTGTTAACAAATGTGACAAACAAGCCCCATAGAGATAAGTAAAAACAACATCCCTCATTGATATTCTGTTTGTTAACAAATGTGACAAACAAGCCCCATAGAGATAAGTAAAAACAACATCCCTCAGAAATATTCTGTTTATTAACAAGTGTCACAAACAAGCCCCATAAAGATAAGTAGAAACAACATCCCTCAGAAATATTCTGTTTATTAACAAGTGTCACAAACAAGCCCCATAAAGATAAGTAGAAACAACATCCCTCATTGATATTCTGTTTGTTAACAAGTGTCACAAACAAGCTCCAAAGACAAGTAAAAATGACATCCCTGTGATATTCTGTTTGTAAACATGTGCTACCATTTTAAACACATCTCTGACAGATCATCATTAAACAGAAACATATCGAGAAAACAAACTGCTAACATCAAATAAGTAGTAACAATTTTAGCATTTATTACACAGTCCTCTGGTGAGAGTTTAGATTGAAATAAAAATAAAAATTCAAACATCAGTATTGGTGTAGCAATTACTTAAAATTGGAGTACAAAAACACAATCAAAATTAAAAAAAAAGATAAATATAAAATATACATTCATGACTTTTTCTCAAAATGAAATAAAAAAATAAAGCAACAGAGATAACCACAACAGTACATTTACTTCTAGTTACATCTAATGCAGTTGTTGTACTTACCAAGAGGTAAAAGATATCTATTAAATTAACTAACTGCTTCCTGTTTGTTCATTCTACATGTGTGGTGCAGTTTTTTGATGTAGTTAGTGTACTGAAACAATTTGTATTTGTTATGGTAGCTTTGCTGACTGTTTCAATGTTGGTTTTCAAATGTTGTTTCCATCACTCTCCCCACTAGGTATCTAATGTAATTCTAGGTTATTAAATTTCATATTAAAGGTACATAGAACCTATATACTGTGGTTGTATCCCTTTCTGATAGGATATTAATTAGTTGTGCTTGTCATTTAGACTCAGAAATTATACATTTATACTAAAAAACAGTATTTTTTCATAGTTTAGTACACTGAAAAAAGCAATTATCCCAATACCTGTAGCATTAGCTTCCCTGTCTTCTTCTTTGTTTCCCATAAATGTTGATGTTGAAATCTCACTTGTAGCTGTAGAGATACCAGAATCCTGCATGCTATCAGCGTGAAGACTTTTATTCTCTAGAATTGTGTAATCCTCTTCTTGGAGAGGCAAAACTAGCTCACTCCCTGAAATCCTACATTCTGATGTACTTTCTGCAACTTTCTCTAACCCTCGAATTGCTGCAACAGTGACTGGCCTTTGCACTGATGTAACCACAGGCTCTTTTCTTAGGAAATCTGCTTCCTGACATTTTGCTTTCTCTAGGCTTTCCTCTGAATCAGTTGATGTGATTGGACCAAGACGAGGTGAGAGTGCTTTACCATTTCCTTCTGAAGAGGCACTCAAATTAGCTGGATCATGAGAAATGCTACGGGTAATACTGTCTTTTTTCTTTTTCAGAACAGGTGCATTAGCTACAAGTTCTTCAATATTTACAGGAGGACGAGTGATCGTTGGAGAAGCTCCACTAACAGTGGCTCGTCTCTGGACTGTGGCACGGGATTTTGCAGGAAATACATTGTAGTGGACAGGAAGAGCAGCATGCATGACCTGATTTTGTGCAACAGCAGTATCATCGGGAAGGAATGCTGAATCATCCTCATCATCAGGTTCAGTTCTAATGGATGAATAATTAGTTATGAGGTAATATTAAAACACTAAATAAAATAATGTTTGTTAAAAAGATATTAAACGTCATTCACAAAGTTTGAATTGTACTCGCATGCAACATACCCATAAGGATTGTGTGAGTGAAATTTCTAAACAACACAATGGTAGTCAGTTCTCCCTTTAATACTTAATTTAACTGTAAGTACTTCTAAGATTTTTCACAATATATCATCTTATACTGGAGTTAAAATTGTTAAATTATTGTCTTATCTATTCATTACACCTTACTGCATAAGTTACATTTACAGATAAAATTTCAAAGATCACATCAACAGAAAAAAGTGAACACTTATACATCACTAACCGTCATTTGATTATATGTTTTTGATATATCTCTGTACTGACTTTTAAGCTCTTTCAACAATCTTCAATACAAATGAAGCCTAAAAAAACAGTTCTTTCAACAACCCATTATGAACAGATTATATATATTTCCAGTCAAATTTAATACCATACAGCAGTTATCAATATCTTTTTTTAATAAAGATAAATTAGTTTACACAATACTAACATATTAATGAACAATTTTTGTTTTTTATTTGTGTCTGTTTTGTTCATTAAAATCTCATTTATCACAGGTTTGGGGTTTGGATTTACTGTTTTTAATGCAGTCCTTTCTTTTGATATTAATTTTTGCTTAACTGTTTAAGTATTAATTTTCTACATGCACTCACGTGCACACACACACACACAGAATTCTCTAATCTATTTTTGTGAATGGACAAGTGAAAACTGTCATTCTGTTGCTAATAGATATAAATAAATTATAGCTAGATACTGGAGAAGGACTTAGTGAAAAACAATAAAATAACAACGATTGAAGGCAGAAAGTGTGATATTTTACAGTGTTGGTAAATGTGTAAATCTAGGAAATATGCATACTTACATTTCACTGTGCACATTAAACAGTGTTTGTAAGATGTGTATATTTCATGTAGAACAACAAAGCCTTACAAATGAAGCATGTTAACTACACAATATTCAACAGTATTTCCTAAAGTTCAATTATTTATATTCTTCAATAATATTATTATGAATAATATCTGAATATTCAAATTATCCACTTGTGCACATTCATGATAACAATAGTACCATTGTAGCAAAACTGATTGGAGTTAAGAGTTAAAATATTTTTCTAATTTCTAATTTCATTTCAACAAAGAAAAATGTATATACTTATTAAGATGAAAGTACCTTTTAATTCTTAAGAAATAACCTGACATTTATTTGATAAGTAACAGAAAAGAACTGGCATATTTCAAACAAGAAAGCTAGAAGTTGTTTAATTCCATTAAAATGGATAAATTAAAGCCAATCTATTTTTCTAATTTATAATTTCATTTCAACAAAGAAAAATGTATATACTTATTAAGATGAAAGTACCTTTTAATTCTTAAGAAATAACCTGACATTTATTTGATAAGTAACAGAAAAGAACTGGCGTATTTCAAACAAGAAAGCTAGAAGTTGTTTAATTCCATTAAAATGGATAAATTAAAGCCAATCTCTTAATCATTTTTGAAACAAATTTTTAATTACAAATAGATCTCAAACCAAACACTTATGTTTAGAAATCTATTATTACAGTTTACTCACAAAACATGCTAGAAAATATGAACTGTCAAAGGTGCTCTTGAAGAAATGAAACACAAAGCACAAATAGGCTAAACAATGAGGTATTATCGTCAGTATCATGTATTACTCTTTATTAATCAACATTATAAATTTTGTGTCCAAAAACTTAGTTCCGATGATCATTCGGACCAACATTGATAAGTGTTTACAGCAAAACATTCTATTATCTATAATGCAAGTAAAAAAAAACTAATTTTTAGTGTTATTGATGCTGAGCCACTAAGAATTAAAAAATGAATCAATAAGAACTAATACAAGAACAAAATCCAAACTTTCTGGAATAAACAATATGACAATAAACCAAAACAATCAGTCTGAAATATCACAGTTTTCGTGTAAAACATTACAAAAAATAGTTTAAATATAATATTAATACCATAATTAGTATTTTTAAATACTAATGTATAACTGTAGTGGTTGGCATACCTAAAAGTAATAACATAAAATTTCAGAAAGTGATCACAACACAAATAGCTCACCGTGTGATCACAGGTTGAGAATTCTGCTCAGGGTAGGCTTGAATGTGTAAAGAGCTACCTTCAGACCATTTGTGAACCTTTCCAAAGAAGGACTTCTTAGAAGGAATCCTGTATGGCCGTAGCACAATAACCTAGAGAATAAATTAAGAACACTTGTTATTAGAAATATTTTATACACAAAGAAATACTTACAGTTCTGACCCAACAATCTAAATGTATGTGTGTGTATAAACTCTTCTAAAATAAATATCTGGTGTGCTGGTCCTTCGATCATTGATTGAAATATTTATATACATTAAAAATTGTTCATTTGCTTTTTTCTTTTCTTACATTTTATAGCTTTAGACCATTAACTTACCTTTTCTGCTTCTAATATTTTATTACTTTCTACATAAAAATACTGATAGAATGTACAACCTTCATGACATTTTTCACACATGTGGCCTTTATATAGACTATAAAATAATCTAAACAAATATTGTTATACCTTTTTATACTTTAAATGTATGTACAATGATGACTATTAAATTTAAATTATACATGCTGTATACACATATTGTGTATGGAAGATTGTGTGTTAGAATAAAATTATTTTATTAAGTAAAAATAAATTGGTATACAATACTAACATGAACTTATGCTTCACACTCAGGTGTTTTCAACAAGATAAGCAGGTAGTTTTTAAATTACTCAGCAAAAAGAATTAATATTTAGCTTACAGAAAGTTTACACTTCTTAACCCTTTCGATGAGTTTGATGACCTCATTCAACTGCTCAGCGAGGCAGGCGATCTTCGTTGACAAGATGTAAACAACATACCCTCATGGCTAATTATCATAATCACACAGGCCTTGAGACCCACTTGAGGCTAGAACCACATGTATTCATTGTTTACTTGGGATTCCTAGCAGGTTATGAAACTGGAGTTGATTTCTTTGTTTTCTAGCCTGTGTACATCATACTGTTGTTTGTTTGTGAAGATGCCTTCTTTGCATATTCTGTTGATACTTGTGACGTTGTTACAATGCCAAAAGGAAAACCTCATACCACTAAAGAGGTAATCAATATTATTTTTAACGATAAAGAGAGTGACAAAGAGTTTGAGCCTGATGATAATGAAAGCTTACTTGAAACAGACGAGAGTGATAACGAAGACATTCGTGGCCTGGAATCTGCCCCCGCTTAAGGTAAGCACAAGGTGTAGTTAGGGTCATATAACTTATTGCATAAACTGACTGACCAAGGCTAGTTCTTGTTAAGGGATATATAATATATTGTGCAGACAGCAAGAGCAATGGTGAAAACCTGGTATCTCCAAGACTATTCAGAGAGCAGATTATTCAAAGTCTGCTGGAGGGATATGTCAGCAAAGCCAAACGAAAAGGAAGACCAAGTACTGATAAAGGTCAGTGCTTGGTGGAAAGACACAGTACTGGACAATTTGAGGACAAAAAATGAACCTTATTGTACTGTTTGCAGCAATAGATACATAGCTGAATGGAAAAGAAAGCCAACTAATTATTTCTACACACAGTGCAATCTCCCCATGTGCTTTTCACCATGCCATGAGATATATCTTAACCACAAAGACTATCGACAGGCTGCTGAACAAACTGTATACAATTTATAATAAATTATTGTGCTTTACATGGCATTTCTTTATTGTATATCAGGGTGTCTTCCTTTATTCCTGTTATTCTTATATATTGAATTTAACATATATAGTATTGGGTACAATCACTGAATATTTCAGGGACTTTTGTTGATTTATTGCCAAGATATCGTCCTTTTAGTACTGATACTGTAATTAGTTGAAGTATTAAAAATATATATTCAGTGCTATGCCAAATGTTTTATTCAGTGCCAAAAGGATTAAAGCCACTGAAAAATAAAATTTAAAAACATTTTCAGTGCTCCTTCTTTAGCAACTGAAAATTATCAACATAACAGTGATTTGTATGGTGCTAAGACAGGGCTACAGAATCGATTATTTCTGTCCAATATGCATGTCTCAAAATTGTTTTGTTTTTTTTTAAACTATAAGCTTTCAGATTACTGCTGAGCACAAGAATGCAAATTTAAATCATAAGAGCTTCTGGTTGACTGTTTTCCCACATGCACACATGTTCCCATAAAAGTAATTTGTATGACAGGGCTACAGAATAAGCTATTATGCATGTCTCAAAATTGGGTGTTTTTAGAATTATAAGCTTTCAGATTACTGCTGAGCACAAAAAGGCAAATTTAAATCATAAGAGCTTCTGGTTGACTGTTTTCCCACATGCACACATGTTCCCATAAAAGTAATTTGTATGACAGGGCTACAGAATAAGCTATTATGCATGTCTCAAAATTGGGTGTTTTTAGAATTATAAGCTTTCAGATTACTGCTGAGCACAAAAAGGCAAATTTAAATCATAAGAGCTTCTGGTTGACTGTTTTCCCACATGCACATAAGTTCCCATAAGGGTGACCCCAAAAGATTTAATTACATGGAATAATGTCAACAATAAAGAATATTATCCTTACCCTTCCACCATTCTTTTTATTAATCAGGGATCAACACTGACAGTTGTCTGACTGCCCATGTAAAATGAAATTCTTATTTAGAGAAGTGCATTTCTCAAAAATAATTACTGATTGAAGAAGTGAAAATTGCCAATCAATTGCGAACATACAGCTGCACAAAATGGTGTCTTGCATAAGTTACTTTGAATAAATTTCAAAAAGTGCAAGAGCAGCATCAACTGATAAAAGAATGCAGAACACAAAAATAAACAACACAGAAGCATTATAGTTATGTAAACAGAGTTTAATGGACGACTGAAAACTAACAGTGTCAAACCACGTAGCCAAATATCTTTATGATAACAAAAGACTGATTTTAAAAACGTATTACTTGTATTAAATAAAAATTTAATGTTCTCACCACTGATGGAGCTATACACATAATAAATGACAAACTTCCCAATGGTTTCTTTACATTTTATGGCTCTTAAAATTACAGACTGTGATTCAGATATACTATCTAAGACATTGAATTCATTTTCCATACTATGATCATGAGTTCACAGAAACCTAACATTTCTTCTAACTCACTGTGAACTGTTTCATACATGATTGGCAATTTTCAGCCAATGCTATGGTTTCACATGTTCCATACTGGTACAATTAACACACAACTTTTCAGTCAGATAACCTCCTGATTTCCTGAAATAATAAGACAGAACTGCATAGCTACAATTAAAGAAATTTGTAATACTAGAAAACAGCTCTACATACTTTGGAAGGGGGGGGAAGAAAAGTTATCCAAGGAAGAATATTGCTGACAAAATACATATTTAATTACATGGCACTAAAACTAATTTTGGCAAAAATAAGAAATAGAAGAGATATAAATGAAATAAATTTCTTTATACAGTAGAAGGCTTATTGCACTCAAAACCCAAGTTTTCCTGTTGGAGAAGAAGAATGGCTTACCTATAGAAAGCACTAAGTCATAGGATTTTGATCATTTTGCACCCAGTATCAGCACTCAATTCAGTTCACCCAGGGATAAATCTGCATTGGCCATAACATTAAACATAGCTGAGTTGCAGTTTATTATGAAATTAGAAAAAGTCAGAAGAATCAAAATGGGCCAGAGAACATACAATGTGAACTTCTGGACAATGGAAAAATGTTATGGACAAATTAATTGAAATTATAATTTTTTTTGTCCAATCAACTTAATCATGTTCAAAGATGTATCAGAAAATGCACAAAACATTTCTGACAAATTGTTAAGCATGGTGGTAGAAATACTTTAATTTGTAAATGTTTGGTGATGATTCAGTTAAAATTGTGTTCAGAATCAAAGTAATGAGAAAAAATAATACAACCATTTTACACTGGCATCTGGTTTATGTTTGTAGCTGAGTAAAAAGCTACATGGTCCTTTACCCACCACTGGTATCAAAATCCAGTTCTTAGAACTATAAACCTTCAGTCTTACCACTGTGTTTCTAGGGGATCTTCATCTGATTTAAGAAATACTGATCATGAATTTCTTATTCAATTTCACTCATAAAATGACTGTATTTTACTTTCCCTCTTTTACAAAATTACTGTTAAATATCCCAAATGTTTGAAACAATATTATGAATAATACTAATATCTAAGCTGTGATTTTCAACACATTGTGAAATATAAAATGGTACTTTTAGTGACCCAAACCTTTGACCAACAGTACCAATAAAATTTAGAATGAAAAATTTTAAACGTATGAAGCAATTCATATTTAAATATGACAGAACATATTAAACATCAACACCTACCTGACCAAAGTTGTTTACATGTCTTGGTCTTTTCTTTAAAGTCAGGTGAGCTTCTGTTGGGTGTTCTCTCATAGCATTTACAAGTCTTTTCAACTGCCATCCAACCTAGTACCAATTACAGAAACTCTTTTAACCTGAATATCCTTCACTGTGCATAACAATATTGTAGTCTCTTACTTTCAAAATTTTATTAAACTAATGTTTGTTTATATTATATCAATTAATATGAAATAAAAACATAGCTAATAACCCATATTTTAATAATATACAAGTTTTAAGTTCTTAACTGTATAAGGAAATATTTTTGAAAATCCTTAACTTTTAGTGTTACAAAGTAACTATTTCTCAAGGCATCTTTTTTTACTTTATCCACCACACCTTCAAAATTATGAAATGTAAACTGTTCCTTATAGCAACACTATTGCTCAGACAAACTAATTTTTACAGCTTTCAATTCTGCTTTGCTACAGATATAACTAGAAAATCATTTACTACCTGCCATATCCTCTCTTTCAGAATTTGATAATAGTTCTCTTTTACATTTAGTTATATTTTACCTTTAACCAATAGAAAATCAATGTTTTCATCCATCAAATGAAGTATTGTATTACCCTGTGTTCTGAATAGATAAGTGCAAGTTTCACACAGAAAACAACTTTCATTCCCACAGGAATCGCAACAGTTAGCTTGGATACATTTTTAATGGCTCTTGCTCCATAGTTGGAAAGCCAGAAAACTTTCTACATTTAATTTATTCAGACATAGACAAGTTCTTTTAATATACAATCACCAACAATATTAAACATAGTACATGATGGTGTATGACTGTCTTAGGGAATAAAATACATCTCATGTTTTTGCTTGAGATACTGAATTTCTCTTTGGTTGTATTTTCATACTGATAGGATGCAAAATTTGAATACTAAGCTTAGTAGACTAGTACTCATGTAGAAAAACTATTTCAATAATAGATATAAACATGAACCTTAATACTACATTTTTATTATAATTATATGGCTTGGTAAAACTATATTTCACTATATTTATGCTTGTTGATATATACTTAACATATAAAACTCCTTATGTAAGCGGAACAGAGTCACCTAAACACAATATTTGCAGGAACAATTAAACATTAATTTTCTTTGTTAATATGCTGTCAAAAAACTTGAAAGATGATTATAAAAATAGTTTTCACGTGAAAATTTATAAAAATAATTAGAAAATACTTTAAATTTTCAGCCCTTTTGGTGAAAATTTAATAAGTTATATTAATACATTTATTTTTGAATAAAGTAATTTTGGCATTTCAAGCTTCAGCCCCGAAAATTAAGCTGCAAAATGACATACTGGAGTTGTAAGTAAAACCCCAAGAACTGAAACTTCAAAGCAAAACCCAAATGAACATCTAACACCAGCAATTCAAGAAGTGATGAAACTTCCGCTTCTAGTACTGTGCAAACTAGAGATGATGAAGATCCAGCAACTGCTCTTCAGGATTGCTGAAGTATGAAGTAGACCAAGGAGTTCAAGAAAAAATATGATGGTTTGGTTGTGATCACTGTATCAAATTTGATTCCATAAACATGAAGGGAATTCATGTATTGATAGAATGAAGAAGCTACAGTGTTGAAGCATCAGGAAGGAATAAAACCGTTCAGCAAGAATCTCTCAGAAAAAAAATGAATCAACATTTTTTATCGAAGGCACACAATATATGTGCAATGCAATTGCAAGATTGTGCAGATGACAATTACCAAATGTCTAGATAAAATAAACCAAAAATATATCAGCTCTGCATGTAAAGTTTTTAATACAATCTACAGTGTAGCAAATCAAAGCAGGCTATTTTCTGACATTAAAAATGAGATTGAGCAACAAATAAAAAATGGGTTAGACATAGGAGTGGAACTCCATTCTAGAAAAAACTGCTGTTAAAATAGTTGATCATGTTGAAAAGGAATTTAAAAAAATGAAATATTTACTAAATTTAAAACTCTGGATGATCACTAATAAAGTTTCAACTATATCTAGTAAACCAGTGATCACGATTTTTGTAAAGGATGAAGATTACGATCTGTCACCAACAATTTTTCTTGATTTGGTTGAGTTACAAGGAAAAGATGCTAAAACTATATACACATCTATATTAAAAGGTTTGCACGATGCAGAATTTGATAGTGGATATTTGAAAAATAATTTGGTCACATTCTGCTCAGATGGTCCAAATGTAATGCTTAGCTACAAGGAGTGAGCACTAAATTTAAAAATGATTTTCCCAACATCATGATTTGGCATTGCTTAAATCACTGCTTGCAACTGGTTTTAGATGATTCTATCACTGATATAAAACAAGTGAATCACTTCAAAGTGTTCATAGATAAAATCTACACAATCTTTCACCAATCAAACAAAATCCAAATGGAACTTTCCAACATTTCGGAAGAAACTGGAATAGAAATTCTGAAGATTGATAGAGTTTTGGGACCAAGATGGGCTGCTTACAGCCTAATTATCAACACTTGCTGTATGGCGTGCTTATCCAGCATTATACAAATATTGTTTTACTGAGAAAAAATATTCAGGAATAGCCAGCTGTCTTTGTAACAAATTTTTCCTGGAGAATTTAGGAATAATAATAGATATACTACAAGAAAGTTTTTTACTTTCTAGCCAGAAATTTAAATTTAACAAGAGTTAAAAACTAATAAAAAGGGGCAATTAAGGCATTTGAAATGCGCAAAGAAAGTAGGGGAACTTTTGAAAAGAAAATTGGTAAAACCATTGCTTCTGACACCTTTAAGAATATTGAGTTTGTTGAAAACCAAAGATATTCAAAGCCTTCCTTGTCAAAAACTAGTGGAAGCAGCAATAAAAAATATGAAAGTCAGATTGATGAATTGAAATAATTTAAAATAAAAAAATAATGCACAAAAAAATGACAGTAAAATTCATGAACTGGTAAACATACTTCATTCAGATTCTTGGAACATTGATAAACTTGTTGTCCCTTGGAAAGCCCCCGAAGAAAAATTGTATGATAACAGTAATCTCTTTTATCATAAAATCAGCATTAATGATTTATGTGGCTATGTGCAAAATGTCCTACAAAATTGCCACAATCATGAGATTCCAAGAGCCATACAAAAGGCAAGAAATATCATCAGTACTGTTGTTCTTAGTTCTGCAGAAGCAGAAAGAGAGTTTTCAATAATGAATGTCATATATTCAGATAAAAGCCACCTTATAGTTGAAAAGGTGGCAAACCTGATGACAATTAATTTGATTGACTTGCCATTACATCCTTCAGTTCAAATGTGGCTAATAAAAAAAACAAAAAACACAGCTGATGATAACAGGGTCAAATGTGGAAGGAATAAAGATTTTGATGATAATCAAGTGGAAATTTGGAAATATTTAAAGCATGCTACATAAATTATTTCAATGAGATATTTTTGTTATTATTTTTCATTGCAAAAAATGGGAGTGTGTAAAGCGAGATAGAACCAATTGTTAAATTTTTTTAATCCCACCACAGACTACTACACCATTAGTATACAACATATAGGCTTAAACGTCCTTGACAATCAGCAGCAAGATAAAAGACAACTGGTATGCATTTTATATCTTGTTTTTCATATTTATTCTTTGTTATGAAAATGTAAAAATACGGATGTTTTTAGGAAAGATAGGATTAAATTAGGTAAAATAAAGAATCATAATAATAAATAAAAAATAGTTTACAAGGCACATAAGCACAATATATGTAATGTAATTTGATAGCATAACTTGAGCTGCACATTTCTTAAGTGATTTACAATTTATTGTGGCACAAATGGTTCAAGAGGCAATAAAACAGTAAAAGTTAATTATCAATAGATTCATACTGCTATGAGCATATAGATACTTTGGATAAATTTATGTTACTGTTTGAAGTCATTTTAAATTTATTTAAACATTTTTGGTTGTTATAAGACTGGTCAAATTGACTGATCCTGTTATGTGTTAGGATAGAGAAATTAAAAGATGAAATGTAAAGTTTTTCTGAATAAAATGTCTGAAATGTATTCAGGTTGATTGATTGATTGATTTAGTGTTTTATGGCACAAAGCAACGAGGCTATCTGCGCCAGATATCCGGTAAAAAAGTAAAACAAAAAAAAATAAATCTAGTAAAAGACATAAATGGAAATGAAGGTAAAACAAAAAAGTAGAAAACCAATGTTGACACCTAGTCTACAATGTTAAGATAGAAGGCAGAGTATAAGAAGTTGTAAGGTATTTACTCCAGCAAAAAGGTAATGATCATAACCCGCCAGGAAGACTAACAGGTAAGTTCAAGACTCACAGTCAGTCACCTGAAGTTGGTCTTTCCAGTCCTGGTTCCAGGTTATGTGTCATAGCAACCAGTATCAAAATGTAAAAGAATAGAAGTTTTAAAAGACACATAGCAAAATCGCAACAATGAGTAGCCAAATGTCCAGTAAAAAGAGAAAAGTCAAGTAAATGGAGTAAAATTTGTAAAAGTAAATGAAGGTAAAAACAAAACAGCAATTAAAACAAAAAATGGTGTAAAAACCAATGTTGACATCCAGTCAACAAAGATGTAAAAAAACTACCTGTAGCAGAATGGTAATGATCATAACCTGCCAGGAAGACTAACAGGTAAGAATAAAAACTGTCAGTCACCTAAAGTTGGTCTTTCCAGTCCTGGTTCCGGGTTATGAGTCAATATGGCCAGTACTAAAAAGTAAAGTAGTAAAAGTGTGAAACGATATGCAGCAAAAGTATAATAACAACTCGCCAGGACGACTAACGAGTAGTTCAAACAGTTGCGTTAGTCACCTGAAGTTGGCCTTTCCAGTCCTGATGTCGAGTTATTTATTGTTCTGGCCATTGTCCAATGTCAAATTGAATGAGAGAGATTAAAACTGTAAAAAAAAAGAAGCCACAATTAAAAAGGTGTAATGAATAAATATGCAACCCTTAAATGAGATGAAAAAGATTAATGGCCATTAAAAAAATTAAAAACGTTACCAAGGTGAACAGAGTCACCATCACCAATAACTCTGTCCAATGTTACAGACTGACCCTGGGAAAAAATATGTTTAAAATATTGTCGTCGTTGAGAATTGTAACGATGGCAAGAAAGTAAAACGTGGCTGATAGTGATTTGAGTGTTACACAAACTACACATTGGTGCATCAGTTCCAGATAAAAGAAAATGATGAGTTAAAAAACTGTGACCAATGCGTAGCCGAGTGAGAACAACTTCCTCCTTCCGAACTATACGGAAGCTGGATGGCCAAACTCCAATTTTGGGTTTGATTTGAAAAAGTTTGTTGTTGCATTGCTCACTCCAAGTGGACTACCAGCTGGCACGGAGCCGAGCCTTGAAGACAACACCATAGTCCATGTACGGAATAGCAATAGGGGTGACAGTGCTGAAGCAGACATCTTTAGCTGCCATGTCTGCAAGCTCGTTCCCGCGAATACCAACATGACCTGGTATCCAGAAAAACTGGATTGAAGTAGCTGCTAATGAGAAATGGGCCAGTCGGTTTCGAATATCAGCGAGAATAGGATGTGAGCTAATGTGTAGCAATTCCAAGGCAAGTATAGAACTAAGAGAATCAGTATAAATAGTGCAGTTGGAGTACTGCTTAGCTGCAATATGATCCAGGGCAAGAGATATGGCATACAGTTCAGCAGTGAACACAGAAGCTGTAGAGGGGATTCTGCGTGCAACAACTGACCCATAGCAAACCATAGCAGAGCCCACTGAATCACCTGATTTGGAACCATCCGTATAAATGGGAACTGAATGATTGTTTGAAAGATACTCATTGAATAAAAGACAGTACTTCCAATCTGGAGTATCTGCCTTTTTTAGGTCACATTTGGGGGTTGTAATAAGCCACGGTGGGATGGGCCGACCTGTGGAATCTGCAATGTTATCGAAGGACAGACCCAATTCATCCAATTGCGTCCAGATGCGAAGGTCAAACGGAGCAATGACAGATCATCTGTTCTGAAAAAGTACTGCCCACCGAGGAAGGAAAACACATTCCCAGGTGGGATGCTTTGGTAAGGAACGAAGTTTCGAAGTATACTGTAAAGATAGTTGCAAACGGCAAAGGTGTAGAGAAGGTTCATGAGATTCAATGTATGTGCTTTGAACTGGAGAGGTACGGAAAGCCCCAGTGCAGAGTCGAAGTCCTTGAAGATGAATGGGATCCAGCATCTTTAAGGCTGAGGGTTTGGCAGAGCCATAGACCATTGATCCATAGTCGAGTTTCGATCTAATAAGAGCACGATATATCTTCATCATTGAACAGCGATCTGCCCCCTAACTGGTAGAAGAGAGGACACGAAGGATGTTCAGTGCTCTTGTGCATTTGACCCGAAGCTGCTTTAAGTGTGGTATAAAGATCAGTGTATGATCAAAGATAAGCACCAAGAACTTGGTCTCTGGGACCACTGGCAGCAAAACTTCACCGATATGAAGTTCAGGATCAGGGTGAATACCTCGTCGACGGCAAAAGTGCATGCATACAGTTTTGGGGAGAGAGAAATTAAAGCCATTCGTCAGAGTCCACTTCCGTACACGATTGAGGGCAGTTTGTAGTTGCCGCTCAATATATTTCATGTTTGACGACTGACATGAGATGTGAAAGTCATCGACATATAGCCCATTCGCAACAGTGAGAGGAAGTTGTTCAGTGATGGCATTTATCTTTATACTGAAGAGTGTGACACTCAATACACAGCCTTGAAGGACTCCAAGTTCCTGAACAAAAGAACGGGAAAGTGTCGAACCCACACGAACTTGGAATCTCCTGTCCATTAAAAAATTTTCAATAAACATGGGTAGATGGCCACGTAACCCATATGTATGGAGGTCTCGAAAACGCCATACCTCCATGTTGTGTCGTAAGCCTTCTCTATGTCAAAGAATATTGATACAAGATGTTGGCGGTTGAGAAAGGCTTTTCTGATAGATGTTTCAAGATGAATTAGGTGGTCTGTGGTAGAGTGCTGTCGACGGAACCCACACTGGGTGGGCGAGAGGAGGTTGTTTGATTCAAGGAACCAAACAAGACGAGCATTAACCATCCTTTCTAAGGTCTTACAGAGACAACTCGTCAAAGCAATTGGACGATAGTTTGAAGGAATATTCGGATATTTCCCTGGTTTAGAGAAAGGTAAAATAATAGCCTTGCACCAGGCATCAGGAAAAGCATTCTCCTGCCAAATCCGGTTGAAGACAATCAGAAGGACATCAAAAGAAGCAGGAGATAGATGGTGCAGCATGTCATAATGAATATCATCAGGTACAACAGACATACTGGCAGACCGATGAAGGGCCATTTTTAGTTCCACCAGGGTAAAGGGACAATTATAGTCAAAGAAACAGTCAGTTTGAAAGGAAAGAGGTTATCGCTCTGCCTGAGTCTTGATGGCTAGGAAGGTGGAGGAACAAGCATAAGTGCTAGATACTCGGCAAAAGCTTTCACCTAGAGTGTTAGCGATGTTCCGGACATCACTCACCTCCTAAACATCAGAGAGTAAGATCGAGAGGGGAACAAAATTGTAGTGCCCATTAACCTTTCGAATCCTGTCCCATATGATCTTGGAGCTGGTGGTAGAAGATTCCTTTTGGCTTTGACGTCTTACCCACCTAGCATGTACACGGGCCTGTTGGAAAGCAACCCAGTTTGAAAGTGTGGGATATCTATGAAAAGTATCCCAGGCCCGTTTTTGAGCCTTCTGTGCTAAATGACAAGCAGGATTCCACCATGGACGAGGATATCGTGGAAAAGGTGTCGAGGTTTTAGGAATACACTGAGCAACTGCATGTATAATACAGTCAGTTACCACTGTTACACAGTCATTTATTGATGGATGATTTACTATGGCAGGATCAAGTTCTGTGAGAGCAGTGAGAGTGGACCAGTCTGCCTGATGCAGCTTCCACCGGGGTACGCGGGTAGGGTGGCATTGACCACGGCCAGTCTCTCTCAAAACGATCGGAAAATGATCACTGCCTAGTGGATTACTGTCAACCCTCCATGAAAAATGGGAGAATAATGAAGGGGAGCAAACTGAGAGATCAATAGTGGTAAAGGACTGACTAGGAGCATGAAAGTAAGTGGAAGAACCAGTATTGAAAAGAGAAAGATTGTGATCAGAAATCATCCGCTCTACAAATCGACCCCTCCCATCAATAATAGCACTTCCCCAGAGGGGATGGTGTCCATTAAAATCTCCCAGGATTAGAAATGGAGATGGCAACTGTTCAACGAGAGCATCAAGTTCTGATTGATCGTATGTCTCTCCAGGGGACAGGTACAGAGAACAAATAGTGATGGTATGACCTAAGGAAACACGGATGGCTACGGCCTCCAAGGGTGTGCTGAGTGACAAAGACAGGGTGGGCACATGTTGATCAACCAACAGTGCCACCCCTCCATGTACTCGACCATCACACAACCTGTCATTTCTGTACAAAGAAAACTGACAAATGGAGACTGTATCAGAAGATTTAAGAAATGTTTCTTGTGAAGAAAGACAAACAGGATGGTAAGAAGCAATCAGCGTTTTGATATCATCCAGATTAGAACGTAAACCTCGACAGTTCCATTGTATCAAGGTGGCCATTTTTAAGAATGGGTAGGTGAAGAGGCTGGAGAAGCCTTCGGTTTATGACCACGTCTTTTTTCTTTACTGTCTTTAATCGGAAGAGGTCTATCAACCTCCATGGATCCTGCTCTGGGTCGAGTGGGCAGGTTTTTGTTATTGGAAGAGAAATCCAGTGACTGAGGACGTGAACGAATAGTTGTTTTGTCTCTTGTGGTTGGAAAAAATGATGTATCAGAAGAAATGCCTGTATCTGAAACTAAAGGACGTGGATCTTGAGGTTTATTGGAAGGTATAGGAGGAACAGAGATAGGAGTGGAAGTTGATTCATCAACTTTTTTAACCACGGAGGTCAGAAGGCTTTTCATTTGTTTTGAAAACGATTCTTTTGGAGGCACAGAGAGATCTGTCTGCACTCCCAATGTAGTTGTGGAATGAAGTGCAGCAGCATATGTCTGAGATGAAGTTGTGGACAGCAATTTCCGAGCCTCAGGATAACTAATGTTATGTGTCGTTTTCAAACGCTGCACCTCTTTTTCCTCCAACCATTTTGGGCAAGAATGAAAGTAAGAGGGGTGAGAACCATTGCATTTTACACAATGCGGGTTCAAGTCGCAGTCACAAGCATCATGGTCCTTGATTCACAACGAGCACATGTCAGGGAACCACAACAAGAAGTCTTTGAGTGGCCGAATCTCTGACATTGGAAACATCGAAGAGGGTTTGGAATGTATGGCCGAACCCTGCAAATGAGATAACCTGCCTTGATGGTGGCAGGTGCACGTGGTGAAGTAAATGTTAAAACGAGGGTATTTGCTGGCAGTGTAACTCCATCTTTGCGAGTGGAGATGCGCCTCACTGCAGAAACTCCTTGAGTGGAGAGACCAGCAAGAATCTCTGTAATGGGAACGTTCTTCAAATCCCTTTCAACAATAACTCCTCGTGAAGAATTCAAAGTAGCATGGGGTGTAACCTCAATAGGTATATCCCCAATTGCCTTTGAATTCAAGAGGAGTTCACTGTGTTGGGATGTGGATGTTTCAACCAATATGTCACCAGATCGAAGCTTCTTCACTGACTTTGGAGAGCCAGCAAGTCCCTCTAGTCCCTTTTGAATAAAAAAAGGGGACATTTGCCCTAAAGGTTTTTCTGAAAGAGAATGCAATATAAAAGAATGAGGTACGTGTGTTACTGATGTTGAAGATTGCTGTTCTGAGTATTCAAGACGTGGACGCTTACCCATTGACTGTTTTTTCACAATTTTATTTAAATTTTTTGGAGTATCCATAGGAAAGAGGAAAAGTTTCGGTACCCACTGACCACACCCACCATGGAGCCCTACAAGGGGACGCACTACAAGGTCACGCAAGGAAAATGCAGCAACGCCAGGGTTTCGTGAGCACTATACCCAAACACCAGCATCAGGCACAATGTCCACAACACCCGTTGAGAACTTCCAACACTGGTACTTGGTTGGCTCTAACCCAAGTGGACTAGCCGATTGACCCAAGGGCCACCCATCTACAGGAATTCGAGGCCAAAGTGGTGTGTTGGGGTTGGACCCCTCAACCACCAGGATCTTCTCCTCCCCTTCACGGGTCGCCATGCAGGGCAAACACGTGGGTGGATGTTTAGATCCCAGAGAAGGTAACCAGGCAGAACAGGACCTTCCCTGGGAGGTCCTCTCACCACGCATAGGAATCCACACCGAGAGGATGTATTTAGGATTTTTAGGAATTACCTAAAATCAAGTTAAGATTTTTGAGATGAGGAAAAGTATTTTTAATTATAAAATGAAAACTACATTGCACATGAGATATTAAAAACAAATACTCTATACATTTACGGATAAACCTTTATTTTAGTTTATTAAAAATACTTCAGTAAAAATATTTCTTGCATGTGAAGTAATGTTAACTAAAATACTGACAAATTTATTGAAATTAAATTTGACTACAGTCAAAACTATAAGTATTAAATTTATAGACTTCAAATAAGTAGAAAGAGGTCACACAGTCAGTAAAACTGACTAAGCCTGTGCTGAGAAAGTAAAAGGTAATATGTTAAATAGTAAGTTAATCACAAGCCACAGTAAATATTTTTAAAATTTTTATATTATACTGACATCATGGTTCACAAAATGGAAATGGTTATTAGTATTTTACATTGTAATTTTAATGAATGACTTACAAACTTCTGACTAAACTAAGAATGTAAATATCCATCATTTCACATTCTTTTTCTGAAAAGGGTTTTTTTGTCCAGTGTAAGCTTTCAATATTTATGCATCTTTTATAAACAATAAGGTATGTTATCATTAAATTGATGTTCTATTTCTTAAACATTACAAATGTTACTTTAAAATATGGAATAAAAATGTATAAATAATGCTTACAACTGTCTGATAGTTCACTTGTACAATTTCATCTCCCTCTTCTATTCGTCCAGATCGATGAGCTGGACTCTGAAAGATTATACATGCTGAATGACACTTTAGGACAAACAAAATGACAGTCCAACAAAATAACCTTTCTGAAAGAAAAATTTTTCATGATGTCAAGTGACAGTAAAGATTGCCTTCTTGTGAAAAATACAGTAGAGAAAAATAACAATTCTCTATAGAAATTACTTACATTAAACATAAAACATTTTTAGACTGAATTTTTTCTCAGTGTTAGTGGTGAAAGAAGTACTAAGGATTCCTATAAATACAGCGGAATAATCTTAAAATAGTGTTTTCTACCTTGTATATTTATTTTAGTTGATGAATTACATGAAAAACATTACAGATCAAACATCCAAGTCAGAAACTCCTTATCCCCTTAAATATATTATGCAGATTGGTATTAAAAATAGCATACTTTCCACTTGGTAATTATGATGTAAAGAAATTTAGCTTTTCCAATAAAAACAATTAAAAGCTATATGGTAATTTAAAAAAGTAGCTTTTGGTGATTAAATATAAGATATACTTAAATATATTTTGTTAACAACTAACAGAATCAGAGATAAACACTACTAACGTAGCTGTAACATCATTTAAGCATCCTTGCACCCATTCTGAGATACATGTTTAAGCAAATTTGTTTTGTTTAACCAATACACGAAAAACATTTACTTAAGAAAAAAGAAGTTAAAAATGAAATTAAACTTCCATATCTTTCAACAAAAATTATCCTTTAACTCAATGATGATTTGCCAATAACTTATTATAGTTATTAAAGGATAGAACCATGAGTAAATCAAATGTGAAAAGTGATTTTAAAAATTCCAATTCAGGTTAGAATTTGTTTACAGAAGAAACATTAAACCTGCCAAATAATTGCAAAATCTTTAGTGACAAAAAATATTTCTATTGTTTATCTTGGCCTACAAAGAAACCTTTTGTGTACATGTAGAAACTGGCGTGAGAAAACATGGCTAAATGCCAAAATTAGTTGATAACATCAGCATACTTGTTCTTTATGGCTGATTAATCATTATGTTGTCAATGTCTACAGATATTCTGTTAACAATTTAAAAAAGTCTACAAGTTACTTTCTGCTTAGACAGTAGTATATTGGATCTTGGGTATCATTGAAAGTCTGAATTAAATTTTGAATATTAATAAACTTACAGAATACCATCACTTTGTACAACATTTGATATAAATAAAAAACATGAAAAACACACATTAACTTGTATACTATGCTTACTGTTAGACAAGTAACAAGAATCTTACAGAACAATGTTTAATTAATGACAATACAAAAAAGAATAATCTCCCTTAACAATGTTTGATTACAAGACAACTTGGAAAACAAGCATTATTTTAAACAATTTTTAATTACAAAACAACAGAAAAAACAAAAATCTTTCTGAACAATGTTTTATTACAACACAACATGAAAAACATCTGAAGTTGGATTGTCCAAGTATACACATGCTGAACAATTAACTTGTAGGTTTTCTAAAAAACTGGACACAATTACAAATCAAGAAATAATGCAATTATGAGCAGTATTTTAACTTCATTCAGTTCCTGATGTTTTCATCTTTGCATCACATCTTAATTACAATTAAATAACTAACCTGAAATTTTACTCCTCCAACCATGTGAACACCTGAGTAAGAAGAATGAATGTGCATTCCCTGCCAAACAAAATCATAGTTTGACATCAAAATTCAAAAAAGTAATGATACAAATACTATTTTAACATTCAATACTAAAGCTGTATATTATACTTATTAGTGATGGTAACTGATCCTGGTAATACAATTCCATCAATGAGCACTTAACCCATTTCTTTCAGAAATAATTCTTCAACATTATAGCAATAATTTAATTTGTGGGAAAACAAGCTAACTGAAACAGCAAAGAAAGCTCTGTCCCTTTTCTGTTATTACTTTATACATTATACACAGAAGTAATACAACGTGTACACAAATCCATTATGTGACCAATAAGAAAAAAAAGGGTTTCATCAGTCAAAAACAATTACTGATCAACAACAGATGTCTGTTATGCTACACCCTCTTCAACTAACACTTGCAGCTGTAAACAGTGAAATAAACACAAAGTAACAATGACAGCTTTATTAACTGTGTTTGTTTTCTAATATAAAGCAAAGCTACTCTAGGGCTTTCTGAGCTAGCCATTCTTAATTTGGAAATAACAGACTAAAGGAATGGTAACTAGTAAATAATACCCACTGCCACCAATTGGATTACTCTTTACTGACAGAAAATTGACTTGGCTGTCAAAAGACAAGCATATCTGGTGATGGGATTCAAACTCAAAACCAGTAATTTGTGATTCTCACACCCTAATTACAAAACCATGTCAGGCCATTATTATATAATTAAAAAAACATGTAACTTTTTCATCTGCTTTGTTAATCAAATACCTCATTATAGGAATAGATAAATGTAACTAAGTATGTTATCTCTGCTTACACATTTTATAATCCTCACTTCTTATGTGCAGTAAGACTTTCAATATTCTGTGTGCTACAAATTTAATGTATTGAATATTTTTCTTTCTCCACATCAAAATAGCTGTATGTTAATATCTATAATCACAATATTCTTAGTTAGAATGATGAAGAGCAACTTCACTCTCAGTAGTGTGGTGTTTCTTATGTCAGCTGTATAATTTATGATCTGAACACAATTATCTCTTTAAATTTGTAGCTTGGGAAATCTTAGGAATAAACAACCTACTAGATTTTTTATGTTACATTATAATTTTGATTTGTGGATTTACAAGCCAAAATACACAGTGTTTTCAACATGCAAACTTTCAATATATCATGTCCTGTTTGATAAGTACATGTGCATGCTGAGTTAATTCAAACACTATATATCAAAACTGAGATCTTGTGAACTAACATTATTATAAATACTTTGTTTATCTTCCAAATCAGTTATTTCTATGCCATACTTTACTATAATTTAACTAATCTATACTGATTGTGACTTAATATGTAAACTTACAAAAAAATTACTTTCTATCCACATGTAACCATAAATGCAAAATCTTTTAAAATTACTTAAATGTAAAAAACTGTCAACCTTAAGATTAAATTGTATACTGTCAACTGCTAAGCCTACAGATTAAGCTAATACATAGTATTATACAACATAGAAAAAAAAGTTACAAGTATCCAAGTTACTCAGAGTGATTTACATATTTAGTGCTTATTCTTGAAAAGTTCTTATAACTTGTAGACGAAAGGTGGAAGACTTTCAAAACATCGTCCTCTGCACTTGTCTCTCCACAACAAGCAGTTGCTGTCCATTCTACAAAGTTTCATCACTTCTTATAAACATAATATTTTGTTGTTAAGCACAAAGCTACAGAATGGGATCTCTCTGATTTGCCTTATGCATGTATAAAAACCCAGTTTTTAAGTGTCATAAACTTCAATACACAGCTTGCTTTGTATATTCTCAATGGGCCTGCAGAGAATCTGACAATTATAAGCACAATGCTGTATGCTAGAAATACCTCTACTTTGTTAAATATTTACACATGTTAGGTTCTTCAAGAGTTAACATGTGTATAAACATACAGTCAGGAAATTAAAGTTTAAAATTATAAAAAGTAAGTCAAACATAATCAGTTTAAAATATACAACATGACAAAAAAACAACACAACTCAACACATATATACTGGATTTGTCTGTACACAAACAACACAACTCAACACATATATACTGGATTTGTCTGTACACATGCTTGATGATCATGAAACACGCTTTACATTATAAGTTGTGCTTTAACGCAACAACAAATATCTCAGGTGATAACTTAATTAGTATGAATATTTTAATACTGAAAATATATTAGATCTAAAAAATTCTTTTATTCTTCAAATAAACTCATTTTACATACATGCATCTTGATAATGTAGAAATAATACTATGAATAGAAAACATATTGTTAAAAATTTATTTTAAAAAAATTCAGAAATATAAATATACAGCTTTTTAATGTACGTATAACCAAGTACTGAAGGCTATACTGATATTATTAGTGAGTTTAAACCAGTATTAAATAAATAATTTCATTTGACATAATTAAAAACAATAAATCAAAAGTTTCACCACACTTATAAATAGGAACAAAATATACTATAAATAATTGGTTTATTTAGGCTGAAGCCACAGAAAAAGACCGACAATCTCCGACAATGACACAAGAACATGTACTTAAGTCTTTTAACACCTCCTTCCACCACCAATAATGCTATGTGCTTTATATCTGTAAAAAATAACCTACTTTGATAAAGTTAACAAAATCACAAGAAAGAACTGTGTTAAAAACAGCAAATCCAAACCTCTGATTAATTATATTAGTTTGTTATAACTTTAAAAAATCAAACTTTCTACTGCAGGTATTTTCACAATACACCAAGGTCAATGCTGGTTCCTTCCTCTTTAAATATGCTTTCCAAACTCCACTAACCACATACAAAGTATGGCTTATGAGAGCTTATTTGAGCAACTTATAGTCATCAAAACTAACAGAAGTTACTTCAAATGGCATGATTTGAATTCATGCATGTTAAAGAGGAGCTAGTATGCTCTCAAAGCCTCATTTTATTAGTATTTAATCCAAACAAATTTGGTATTTCCTGGTTATTTAGTGGCACCAAGACATTAGCCTGACAGTATTCTGAGTTAATTTTGGCATTTTTCTTGATTCTGAGCCATTTAACTATAACCATAACCTGAAAGTGCTATAAATCTCTTACGAACTTTAGTGAAACGTTCTATTCCTGGTAAGTTTATAATAAATTGTCCACACTTTGGTAGAAACTTGGACATATTATTTTGTCCAATGTTATGACTTGCCTCATTTATCATGCCAGATACCACTTTTTTAAACTGTTTTGTTTCTTTTTGATGTGTAAACATGCATCATTTCACTTTTATATACCAAAATTTGGTAAAGCATCAGAAACTAAGTCTGGCATTTTTTATACAAAATCACAAACTGTAGATGTTATTTCAACATTCACATTAATTTGATTTCGAATCTAAATGAGTGCATTGCAAGAAATGTGGGGAAAAAATACACTTGCAGAGTAATTGTTTTTCATAACAAACGTTACTCAAATTAACATCTTGCTTATTGTCCCACAGAGGTTATTATTTTAGCTATATTGGACCAATGTGTATTGAGGTTACCCCTGGTGATGAGCTCTCTTTCTTCACTACCTCCAGTGTATGATTTGTAGTGTCATGAATGTTTTAATTTATTGCTGCTGAAATAAATGACTTATTCTTTCTTCACTGATGTGGTTAAACAGTATAGATATACATTTCTTTAAAATGCTACTTTTTTCACTTTACATACTTTTATATTCATAGGAGAGGATAATGTCAGGAAGTTCTGTAATATGAGATATTCATGAAAAATCAATTATTAGGTCCACCTATTTTTGTAAATCCCTGCACTCCAACTAAACTGTAACAAGGGGATCAGAACTTTCCACTTATGTAATCACTAGTTACAAGATTGATCATGGGCAAAGTTACTTAAATAACTTGTCTTTATGCTGGCTGTCACATAAGATCAAAATATGATCTAATGACACAATTATAAGATTACCATAATATATCAATGTTGCTCTACACAGCTCAATAATAAATTATTATAAAATTTTTCTGCATAAATGACAACATAAGAATATAAAATAAAATAAAAAACAAGCCTGATAAACAAGTAATGGTAAAACTGGTAGCAACTGCTTAATTCAGAGACATTTGTAGATAAATTCTTGGAAACTAACCTACAAAAGTAGCTCAAGTAAAAAGGAAAACATTTTGAAATCCTTCCTGAAGACTATAGAAGGAAAGCTTTCACAATATTGTCCTTTATTTCTTTAGTACATCAGTCCTACAGCAGGTTGTCTACAAGCATCACTCTGAACTAAGTAGCTACTGCCAATTTCATCTTTGCTTGTTCATCTTATTTTGCCTAAATTATCTGTAAAAGAATAATTAAACGCTCATTCTTGAACACTCCAAAAGTAAAAATGACTGTTATTCTTTAAGAAGCTATCTTTAGGTTAATTTACTACTTAGTCATTCAACACACAAATTCCCTGTGCAAGGTTCTAAATATGATACAATTCTCAAAATTCTCTCACAAAGAGCTACATTTGAATAATTGTTAATGGATAATTACATGTTTAACTTTAAAAATTATTGAACTGACTGGAGTTTGAGGTAATTTTTCTTTTGAAAGGTGAAAAATTATTTTTAATGCAAAAAATGTACAGTAGAGATAAACATAAACAAGCCAGTACTTTAAAGCAAATAATGCAATTTTGGTAAAGAAAATGGAAAAATAAACATTTCTTTACTAATCATTAAAGAGTGTCACCCATACAAATTTCTAATACAGAATCTCATAGTACAAAATAACCCAAACATTTAGGTTTGTGTTACAATACAGTAATCTCACAAAAAATTATTACATACTTTGTAATTTGATTCACACACACAAGAAATTAACTATATAATCTTTAAAGTAAGTGCTGGTAGCATTATGACCATAACTTTAAACTATACTTGTACTATCTTGCTACAAACTTCAGTGAGCATGTCAATTTGATTGTGAGCACAAGTATGCAAATATAGGGTTATTTGCATTTTTCAAATCTTATTTTTTCTTAAAACAAAAAACAATCCTCCCTTAAGTTCAGGCCAATATATATAGTCTCCAGATAGCATTAAAATTAAAATCAAATTCTATAATTATATATGTTGAAACAAAGCACATGTGAGAACTAGATTCTCATGACATGAAATTCCTATTTTTATTCCAGTTAGTTCAATAGAATGTAACAAAAATGATTCTCACCATCTTGCATACAATTTTACTAAAAGCCTTTTAATAACCATTTCTAACATATACTAAACAGAAATATAAAACAATAAATCTAACTTACAACTTTTATTCACACAGTAACACAAACCAATGTGAGGTACATGTTCCTGTACTTTACAATAGGTACAGTAATAAATGAGATCTACGAGACCCAAAACAGTAACGCAAATTAATGTGAAGTACATGTTCCTGTAGATTATAATGGGTGTTAGTAATCAGTAAGGCCTGTTAGACAAAGAATAGTAAAGGTGTCTTCAAATTACAACACAAACTAATGTCATATAATACATTTGGGAATTAGTAGGTTCTGAGTCACAAAGACACTGTATTGATATATTTATGTAGAAAACTGTAATATCTTAGAAGTATATTAATGGTCACTACTTTCGATTATATGTATCCTTACTGTTTATCCATATGCCTAAGTCAAATTATTTACAGAGAAGTCCTAATATGGTAGTTACTCATAGATAAACGTGAACTTCACTCTAAAGAAAACACAACGCAAAATCAGAAAATAAAATGGAGTACATGCTGTCTAATATATTTTAAGGACTATGAAATAAACATAATTCCAAAATTCTACAACTTTCTGACATGAAATTACGATAACTATTATTCTTTAACATTTTATTATTAAAATGTTTAATCAGTTTCTGTATTTTAAAATTCATTGTTACTTATTTTATTATTTATATTTCATTGTTTTGTTCCCAAACCTAAAACTGATAATTTGAGATATAATAAAAAGTTTTAACGTATATGCTTAAAAATGAAAAATACCTATTACTTTAGAATATTATGTGTAGGATATCACCGACCAAAAAGACAAAAAGAAAAGACTAACAATCTATAAAGAATAAAAGTAATCAAAATTTATTTTAGTTTCAGTTAATGCATCAGAATGTTTTAAATATTTTAAGATATATACACTCACTCAGGGGAAGATTAAGATACCACTTCACAGCTAAATATACACTTCAGTCTATAAATGTAAATATGTAATTAAATGTCTTTGCTTTGTATATTTATTAATCCTACATTAACAACATAAATCTTGCTCAATAAAATTTATACCTAAGTATGAGAAAATTTCAAATAGGACACCCTGTTTAGAGGAAAAAATTAAAACTTGTTTCCTTTTCAATGATTCTTCCTTTTTCAACAATGCCCTTTAGATACAGTATTCTTGCTCAACTTTTTTGGGGGCCCCCATTTGCCTCAGGGTCCTTTGACTACAATTTTGCCTGCTCTTCCATTAATCTGCCACTGTGTACACTCTTGTGAGAGTAATATTTGATATTGTCATGTGAATATGGATGAATATGATATCCTTTTCTGTAATGTTTCATAGAGAAGTAAATCCTCACATGTTTGATAATCAATGTTCTTAATTGAACCAAAACTATGAAAGTTTATACCAATACAAACTTTATAAAAACTGTAAAAATATGCTAACCAGTTCTTCATCAGATTTTTTCTTCACAGTGGCAACATCTAATGATGCTGGTTGGATAAGCAGAGAATCACTATATTCCTGAATGACTTTGTCACACAATTCTGCAAGGTTCAGACACTAAAAAGAGATAAGTTTATTTATAATACTGAATTATAAAAGTACACAAAAACAATAAAATACAACTATATCAAAATCTATTATACTTTATAAATTTGATTACATGTACATCAACAGAAAATCTCATGCATGTGCCATTTATATATTTGTAAATGTTCTATCAGATACAACTGTACACCTGAAAATTATGACACAACACTAGCCAGAAAATTACAACACATACATGCACAACCTGCCAGAGAATTATATTACACATACACAAATTAAGAAAATTGATATGCAAATACACACACACAGACCAGTCAGATAATTTTAATAAGCATATACAAATCACCTAGAAAACTGATACACACAAACACATCACCCAGAGAATTATAACAGAAGTTCATAAATCAACCAGAAAATTATAATACACTCAAGTATCTACCATAAAAAATTTTACACAGAGTTGTAAATTTCTTTAATATCTCATTAAGAAGTGTGACATTAATGAGCTATAAATATCCCGAACCAACTATTGAAAGTATTAATATCTGTAGCAATGCTAATCATTTTACACATTATTTAACTGACACTTTGCATATACATATTTGTTTGGAAGGGTTATCTTCCCACTTACTCTAATGCCAGGCATTCTGACATATGAATGCTGGAAAATAAAAATTTAATTGACAACTAAGTAGCATAGTAAGTGCTACACTACTGATGAATCAATATCTCAATTTAGATTTGAATGAGCTTACCACACAAGGTAAAACACTTTGAAAAGATCAAAGCTTTGTTTAAACAGTGAATTATGAAGACAAATTCTGATTAAAGCACTTAAATAAATGAATAGGTAATTTTCCTGATGTCATTAAAAAAATCTTCATCACAGACCCACAACCAAGTCTTTTCTTGACAAGAAACACTAAGAGTTAGCAAAGAGACAATTCAGAAACATTTCAATAATGATGTGATGGTATGTAAAAAACCTCCATTCTTCAAAAAGAAAAGTCAATTGTAGAGTAAATCCTCACTGAGGTTAAACAACAGAACACAGCTGGAATACAGAGTTCAGATAACAATCAACAAACTTGAGAGAAAATACTCTTTACGGTTTTTGTTAAAAGCATCTTTACAATAATATACTTAAGTAAAATTACATGTAAAGAAAGTAAAGTAAACACATCTTGCTGCTTATCCCACTAAATAACATTAACTGCAAGATATTCATATCCTATTAGATAGTACGTCTAGCTTAAATGTAATGAGCAGTTTTGATACTAACATTATCATATCCAAAACGACATTTAATAAAGACATAAATATTTAAAAAGTTCTTCAGTAAGACATCTTTAAGACTACCTGAATCCCCAAGTTCCAAGCACATAATATTTAAAAAGTAATATTGCTTTTCAAGAGTGGCTCTCCCAAGCATAAATGAAATAATCTATCAATTAGTCAGCTTGCATGCAAAATAAGCCACTAAGTAGTAAAAAAACATTAACCAAAGAGATTAATATGATCTATATCATATTTTAAAATACATTTTCCTGTACAATTTATGCACCAGATTTCTTGTTGGTTGCAAGGTTCTTAATAATGTACAACTTATACAAAATTATTTAAGTTAAAATAGTTTTGAGACTACAATTAATCCTTTTGTTCACTGCTGGGATCTGCCTCGTGTATTCACGTAGAAAATTAATGATTTCATCAAAGCTAGGTGGTTTATTACAATAAATGGTATAACAGAAAAAGTACAGTATTGAATATAAAAATAATTTAAGGGTTAAGTGTATTATAGTCATTTCACTTTCTTCTTTAAGCAAGACACTGTTGTACTTACATTATTCTTTATCACTTGATGTGGCCTTTCAACAAATTGATCTCTCTGAGCAGTTGAGGCCAACTCTATACTTAACTTAAGCACAGTTTTTCTAACATGGGTATACTGATCTTGCCCACAGAAAGGATATCTGTTGAGTAATAAACATTAAACTGAAACAAGGTGTCAATATTACAACATAAGCAAAGTACAGTAAAAACCTTCAACCTGACAAGATTCACAATTACACCATTTTATAAAGTATCCTAATTATTTAGTTTTTCTTAAATAAAATAAATGTCAGCATCTATAATCTGTTACAAAAACTGTTTCTACAAATTTCAAGAAAACTAACTCATTTTTATCTTTCTTACATTTTCCATGTGTTATTCAAAATGAAACAAAATAACAAAACTTCTTAAAAACACTAGAGCATGCAGTAAAATGGTCTGAAGTTAAGAACAAAGAGGCATTTCACTAAAATAAAAAGTGGAGCTAGTTAAAGAAATAAATGCATAAACAGCAATATTAAATAAATGTAAGATTTAAAAAAAGTATTTTAAATTATCAGCTTACTAATAAAGATGCATGTCAAATACATGGGGAAACACTGTTAATTTTATTAATTATACAAGTTTGTTATTAATTTATTTTCTTACAAGATCATGCTAACAAATGAATGTACACATCAAAAGCTATGACTACTGAAATGAATACATAAGTAGGTTTTGGTCCCTTATGGTTATATTTACAGTGATCAAGTGCTTTCAATTTTAAATTCATTCATAAATATGGAAAAGTACAAAAATCATGTATAAAACATTAAATGTCTGTCATTTCAATGGCTGGAATAGTAAGGTCTTAAGGTACATTGATTTTTTTAATAAGGTCTGACTTTCCTAACTTTTGTGAACTTTCTAGACCTTAAAGTCATTGCAGTAATGAGCACCCTCTAGCAAACATCTATATTAAAACATTGAAAGCACATGTATAGCTTATACCAATATCATACCTTACTCTGGATAAAGTAAGCAGATTGTTTAATTCTTTTTATGTTTCAACAACTATATTTCTCTCTAAATTATATGCATCCTGAGAAAGTCTTTAAAACTGCTTTTTCTCAAGTCTAAGTATCTTTATTATGATTAACAAATAAAAATAAGTGTTACCTTGTGTACAAATAATACACTTAGCTCTGTAAATAATCAAATAAAAAACAAGAAGTTTAGATATACACTTACATTAAATGTAAAATTTGACAACATCACACTCAAATAAAAATCATACACTGAGCATGCATAAAGGCACACTCAAATAAAAAGGAACGTTTGATAATTTACATACTCAAACAGAAATGATACACTTGGTTACATAGAAATATTAAAATAGAAATGATGCATTTGATGACACACAACAATCACAAAAATGAAAATTATACATTTTTGCTAACACACTAACCAAATGATACATTTGTCATGCTGACACAAATACTCAACTAGAAGACATACTTTGTAACCTGCATAACATAAATAGCTCACTTGGCATGATGACTTAAATATTCAGATAGAAAAGATATCCTTAGCAACATATACTTTCAAGAAGAAATAACACTTGATAACACATATTTAGACAAAACTAAGAATATAAACTTGTGTAATTTAATTAAACCTACCTGATATAAAAACAACATTGAAATAAAAACTTACATGTTATTTCTAAACATAAATTGAATATAATGAAATATATCAGGAATGTTTAGTGACAAACATCTTAAATATCTGAACACATAACAAACATCTTAAATATCTGAACACATAACAAACATCTTAAATATCTGAACACATAACAAACATCTTAAATATCTGAACACATAACAAACATCTTAAATATCTGAACACATAACAAACATCTTAAATATCTGAACACATAACAAACATCTTAAATATCTGAACACATAACAAACATCTTAAATATCTGAACACAAAAAACAGTTAAAACAACCATTTGAGAGAATATTTTAACCATTTTATATTTGTATGTATCACAACAATGTAGCTTAGGTTATGTCTGATATGTTCCAATTAGAATTGGGCAAAAAAAACACACCCTTCAATCAGTATACTTGGTAATCATGAATGAATCTTCAGATATGGAATCAAAACATTTTGTGATTTATAGCCTTCAAATACTTTAAAATTTCTTCAATGGAAAACTGTGAAATTTAAATACACTTTTGATAATTCAGCAAAGCTGAATTTCAACCTTCAAAAATGTTTCTACAATGAATTTATTTTAATACAAAAATGAAGAAAATCCCTCACTGAGAATATTTATAATTTGTTATATGCTTAAATTGATAACACATCCATTTATTAGAAGTAATTACATATAAAACAAATCCTTATCACTTATGTATTGAACTCTACCTCACGTGTAGTTTAAAATTGTTGCCTAATCGTTCAATTTAATGAAATTAGCTCCTTAAATCAGAGTGGATGTTGTCAACATCTCAAAAAAAATCACAATTTACCCATCAGAAGTTGATAATATCTGATGACATTTATGTCTCTTTAGTCAAAAACTAATCCAAACCACGTTGTTATCTCTAAAATTAAGAAAACTGAAGCCATATTTTGCCATCAATTTCATTCCTGACAGTAAATGATATACTCTTCAATATGGTGAGAAATAACATTGTATTATTTATTAAAACAGTCAAGTACTTTACACAACAACCCCTAGATAGAAACTAACTTTAAATTGATATTTAGCTTACTTAAATTAGACCAGGTGAGAAGTAAATACAGACATGTTATCAAGTACTACATAAATAGCAGAAAATGTTGAAACAGATTCACTGAGTTTATGCAAATGACTACTCATTCATAATTTATTTCTATCACCACTGCAGTGTAAATACTGATAAGCTAATCCAAACCAAGATAACAAAACTGATTATGTGCCTATGCATGTCAACTAAAACTGAATAATAAAAAAATTATTACTTATAATACACATTAACGTAATTTTTTTAATTTAGAATGATAATAGCTTCAATTTTTTTTTCTGAAATAAATTACAACAAAATAACTTATAATTTACTGAATAATGTAACACATCTTGATATTAAAAAAAAAAAAGAATTAGATTAGAAATATCCAAAACAAGTATGCAGAAAACTGTAACATTAAATACACAGTAACAGTGTGTAAGATAATCCTCAAGACTTTAAACTAAAATGAAACAAAACACCGCTATAATAATTTTATGGAAGACTAAGAAGGTTGAAAAGACCTAACATCATTGTTAGTTATGATGAGCACTGACCAGACGCTGTAGCCACAATATTTTATTTGGCTTAAAGTTCTCATTTAACTGATATCTGAGAAATAGTAGCACTTAATGACTCTTCAAGTAGAACTTTAAGGTGGCTACTGTACAGTAAGTGACAAAATGTCTGTGTAATCAAGAAATATGAATACTGTACACTTACTCAACTATCAAAACATAAAAAGATATACATTTAATGTTACTCTATACCTACCTGTCTAGCCAAGAGATGAGAGACTTCACAGACACCAAAATGTCTGAAACAGCTGAAAGTGTTGCTGTTGACACCTTTTCTTGTTTCTTATTATCTGAAGCTTCCAGTGGGCCATTGAGTTTCAATTCATTAAAGAGGTTCCATGCCTTGCAGCTGAGTTTTAGTGCTAAAGACTGTAGGTTCTCAGATGTAAGGTTGTATTGCTATAAAAAAATTAACAAATATATTATACTTATGCATAATAAAAAAAATCTTAAACCAAATACACAAATTCTCAAAAGTAACTTCAAGCAAATAATAGTTGGTTTCCAGTGATCAAACATATGATTTTCAAAGTACAATATCACAAAATGCTTAAACTACTTCAATGTTTTATTAATTTTTTTTGTACAACATGCAAAAATATACTTAAAGAAAATCACAAATTTTCTGAAAAGGTATTCTATTTATCAAATAACCCCAAACTATCAACCATTATTTCTAACATATTATTTAAAGTTCTTTTTTTACATAATTTTAACATTATAGACTATTTCAAAACACTGAGGCTACAAATATACACTATACAATACAAAAACTGAATAAAACACATCCAAAGAAACAATTTTTTTTTCAACAAAGTGACTATTTTTTTATTCCATCCAAAATATGTTTGAGAAAATCACATACCCTTAACTTATACATTCATGCCACTCATAAAATAGTGTTTAACGTCAGCTTTTGTTAGTTTTAAATTTTATTAGTAGAACAGTACATCAAGTATCACAAAAATCTCGTTAGATTCAGTCTTATAGTTAACATTTTCTAAAGTTACTTACAAATTCTTTACAATAATATTACAGAAATTTTTATTTTTTTATTTTAGAGAAAAAACAAGAAATTAAATGCTAACAATATGTGTATCTATGTTCATAAACACTCAACTTACTTGTGTAAATTGTGAAATGACAGTTTCATAGAAATTTGTACCTAAATCTGATAATTAGGTTTGATTAATAAAACTGGCTAAAATTTGACAAACAATTGACCCCGTTTATTTAGTTGTTATTGTTTTTTATCTCAGCTTATTTTCGATTACTAATTGCTGGACTACAACAAAGGTTATTTTCCAAAATATTGCACGTATTCTGAAATCTTCCAGTAATACTTAAAATAAATATTAAAATTATTGTTTCATTGAAAATAATAAAAGTACAAAATATTCAACATACACAAACAGTTAGTAGACTCTCAAAAACTATCAACATAATTTAACTTCAGAGTTATAAATAATCAAATACTGTTTTTGTGTTGCACTCAAAACTTTAAAATCAGTAGCACACCTACATAAAAACAGTATATTGCTGTAAGAATTTGCAAGTGGAACCTCTACTGGCAAATTTGAACAAAGTTTGGATTTGCTGGGTTCCTATTTTATAACCATAAGAAAGGCAACTGACCAACAGCACCAATGCAAAGTCTTTGAGTATTCTTTCACCAAAATACATTGAAATTTAACTGTGTTTCTCAGATATTAATTGACTAATAACACCATTAAGTTTTAACCAATTTATGTCAACAGGACTGTTTAATTACGACAAGCTCTAGCAAGACAGGTAGTACTGGAATGAAAAGTCTTTATTATAAGTTATGATTATCTTCGTAAAGTGCATGACAAATAATCATGTATTAAGAATAGAATCATCATTCTGCTGATTCAGAATTACAAATTTCTGATTCACTTTTCATTGGAATGTGCAAAATAAAAACTAATTTTAAGTCTATCATAATCTTTTTCTTCTCTATATTTAAGAACAGAAGCACCGTATGCTGTTAAGTTTATTGTTCCTTTGTAAAGTGAAGACATGCCTAAAATACAAGCAAGGTTGTTTTGATTACTTAAATGTAGTTGTGTATCTTCTTTTCACCACCATGTGCTTGACCATTTCAGTGTGGAAGAGTTTTTATAAACCAGCAGAACTAAGCATGAGTAACTTGTGTTAATCTATTCCTAATAGTAATCTCCTTAAAAAGAAATGCATGTGTTTTTCTGATTCTTATCAATGCCATGCAACAATGTTTATTTTCATCCATGAGAGTTCAGTAGTTTGGTTAGTGTAGTCATATAATAATTTGTAGAGAGAAACCTACTGCATCATATTAATTACATTTACAGATTGTTATAGGTTTTGTATTATGTTGCATCTACATAACATTTACACAAACAATAACTTAGGATTAAAGAGAAGGAAAAAAAAGCAATTTAATCCAAAATTTCGTGTACTTGAAGACGTGTATCAAAAGAAGCTAAAAACAGAAAGTATCATTTGAGAATAACCAGTTAACTGAACTTAAATGTTTAACAAGACTGATGACTACTTTATCAACAAATTCAAATAATATAACCAAGCTCTAGCATATTGTGTGTGTGGATACATTTATTTAACTTACAGCTTATACATACCAACTGCCTAAGGAGATCCACAGCCTCAAGTATGAGCTCTTGGTGTCCAATTTTATTAACATTCAAATTAACCAAATCTTCTGCAACTAGGGTAAGCAGTCGTCTACCATCAATGTTATTATTCAAAAAGAAGTGAGCATAAGGGACGATCCCATCATCAAGGCCTGTATAAATTAAAAATAATACAGGGTGAAATGAACACTATTAGACACTAATTTTTGTTATATATAAAATTCCTATAATGGAGATTGGTTTTGTTTAAAATCCAGGATTTTATATTTTATAAAAATAATATATTACTTCATTCCTATTTATTACATGTTGGTAAGTAAAAATTAAGCAGTTGAGTCACTTAAAACTTTTGTCTATTAGTAAACCTTTCCAAATAATTCAGCATATCTTCATGAATTATTTCAAATTTTAGGAGCTTACTAGAATATGAGAAAGTACAAGTTTTTAATTCAGTCATTTTTCCTTCATATAAAAAAATTGTTGGAAATAATTGTTTTTTTTCAACAAACAATAAAATAATTAAACAAATAAAATGGAAAGGAGAGAGCACATTATCACCATCATTAACTGTATGATATGGATAAACCACTTGTTGATTGGTCATGACAAAATGATTTTAGATTGCATAAGACTTCCTCTGCCATCTGTTCCAGTTTTCTCTTCATAAATATTTTGCCTGGACAACCTCTCAGAAGTTTTATATTATTTTCTTAAAGGACTTTTAGGATATATCGTTATTAACATTCAACTTGTATATTTGTGTATAAAGGTTTAAGTTTGTTTCAGAAATTATTCGTGCACATAGGTACTAAAAGACTAAATTACAACAAAATAAAGATTTTTTAAATGGTACTATTTATAATTGAACAAAATATTCAACAGTAAAAACTAGCACTGTTGTTCGGAAGCCAACAGCATAGAAACAAAGGAAAACTATAAGATGTATTTAAAGCTATTCTATAAAGAACTAACCAAAGTTTTGCACAATACCATCATAGTATTACTAATGATAATTTTTAACAAACCTCTCTTTATTGTAGTTATTATTACTCTTATTATAATGTCACGTTTTGCTGGTATCATTATATATCTTAGTAATAAAGTAAGATATGTATTTAAGATTTCTGGTACATAAATGAAATGAATGTTTCAATTATAAAGATCAAAATATGAAGCTATCCAAATGAGTACATCAACATCCAAGTAACAATAGAATAATGAATGCAACTTGTCATATAGCAAATAATCTCTTATTGTAGAAATGTCAAAACTAAGAATAGTCTACTTGTATGCAGTGTCTGACTAATTGTACAGTTATACATTATGACTGAGTATACAATCTCTTTATTTTCCTTAATATTTTAAACATGACTGATAATCAGTAAAGTGTGCAAATGTAACTGAAACTATGGTGCTTCTTCTATTGTTTCTAAATGTGGCTTACCAAGCATTAGAGATACGACTTGTAAATACATCAATGCATAACAGTATTTTGATGCCATTTCAATGTCAATACAAAAGGCCCAAATCATGTGAATTGTGACATTCATTCAAGTGTCATTCCTTTTTTCTTTTTCTTTTGTGTGTGTGTGTGTGTGGTTTTTAATCAAATGCAAGCTAATCTGAACAATATACTTTATTCCTGCTATATTCCATCCATATCTAATTTGTCTCTGTGAAACAGTGGAGAACATTAAATCACTTGAGTTACAGATATTCAATAACTTAAGAGATCAAGTTTATTTGGAAATGCAAACAGAAAAAGTTTGTGATATGTACCACATCATGAATCTAATATTATAAATATTGTATTTGCACATTATTGATACACAACCCTCTTAAGCCTAAATTATTGACCTTATGTTCAATCAGTACAATAGCCCTCCATAACCACTATTCTCTGAACACACTATAACAAAAAATGAAGCACATGCCTTGTTCTAAATTTAAGATGTAGGTTAAAGTTACATTGTGCTACCACTGCATGAGCAGAAAAATGAGCTCTTGTAGTTCAACTAACTATGCAACATTTAGAGTATACATGTAACACTACATTACTAAGAAAAATCACAAACCTCTTAGATTTATCAGAATAATTTTGATTTTTTACACCATTTTTATGAATATCATATTGCTTCTACTTAACTGTAACCAATCCCAAACTCCAAAACTACAACTGACATGAAAGCCACTTGAACTTTTAAAACAATGACCTTTTTATCTTCAGTGACTTTAGCAGGGAAAATGATGACTTAACACTTCTTATATTATTAACATTTCAGCTTGCTGTATCAAGACAAGTGTGTGAAGTGTTATATTCTCCATACCACCTGTCATCTTGTAGATGAATCACCACCTAAATGTTTATTTTCTTACAAGATAAAAATATACTAGCTATGTAATGAAAAAAGGGTATTTTAAGATTTTTTCTCAGAAACTGGATGCTTTATCTTTCAAACATAAAAATTAAAATGTGTATAATAAATCTTAAACAAATTAAAGCTTCAAATGGTAGAACTACGGATTAACAATATAAACAAAAATCAGGAGTTTGGAGGGCATTTTTTGTACTTCAAGTTTACTAGCACTTTCGTGTACTTACAGGAACAAAGCCAATCCTAATACTATCCTACAAAGTACCCTAAGAAATTTTATACTAATTCCACAATTTTTTTGTTTTAAAGTTTAACATACTATATTGTCCATTGTGCAATTTAAAAAAAAAAACTCACAATTTACAAGTATTCATATTTCAGAAATTTCTGATCACTTCTTCATTTATATTATAAATTATCCAGAGCTTTGCATTGTTTTCTGAAAATTGGTTTAGGGCACTTTAACAACCTCTGTAAACTAGTTTATTGTTACAGAGTCAAAACTATCTTTGACTGATCAACTTTCTGGCTTACAGAACTTAATTAAATGTAAACAAAAATGTTCAAATTCATAAATATTAACATCTGAGAATGTTTCATTAAAATTCATTTTCCTTACTCTACAGAGGAATAAGTTTCATAAATACTAATTGTGTAAAATGTTGCATTTGCAAGCAGATAAAGTGGATGATTAGAAGCAGGTTCTTAAACTAATTTCATACACTGGTGATTTCACAATTGTTTATACAAAAATTAAACCAAGTTGTATGCCAGAAAATTTTCATGTGTCTCATGCACACAGAATAATAAAGCTGCTCATAATGGAAAATTTTCAAATAAGTACACAAATCACATAGTAGATATGATATTTAACTGAAACACGTAACACTCTTAAATTGCATTCAAGGGGATATAGGTCATTTTATCAGAAGCTATCATGAATTAAAACTCCTCTTAAAGGTTTACTCATAATATTCTGTAAAGTGTTTTTCCTGTACTGAATGCTAAGTGAATGTTAGTTCAGTAATAAATAAGTTGACTTGTCAGATGCAGTACAGTGGCTCAAAAAATGGCTCCAAGATTTTAGACAGCATAATAGCTAATAGAACAGCTATAAATGTTTTTCAAGTACAAATTAGTAGCTAAGAGCTTCATCTCCTGACTAATTTGAGATATAATTAACAGCGATGGCAACTGAGGATTTTCTCTTGTTTTTATCATAACAAAGTGTTTTCCCACTTGTTATAATAGACTTGTTATGTAATGTGGCATATGTTACAAATGTTTTATGCAAATCACTTCAAATGTAAGTAGGAATTTGCAATACACTGGTACTTGTACAAAATATTCATTTTACTTTTATGCAAATTAACTTGTAACATAAAGAAGAGTGATTAAAAACAAAGTGCAGATTTTGAGCTAGAGAACATTCACAATAGTAAAATAGTGTATCTCCAAATAACAATAGATAAATAGAACTATAGTAAACAATACACTACGTGTATTATTGTTTACAAATGATTAAAAATCTATGGTAAAACTATATATTTCATGTGTACCATCAAGTAAAAATGGATAAACAAAACTATTGTAAACAATACATCAGTATCACCCAGTAACAATAGATAAGGAGAACTAGATGCATCTTGCATTACTAAATACTGTATAAAAATGTTAAACTAAAAAACAAACTAGGTACAAAACAAATAGGACTATTATTATCATTTCAACAAATCTTAAAAACTAAAATATCCTATTTATCCCAAAATTCCACTTGAATGACAAAATTTACATGAGCAATTACAATAAAAAAGGCAATAAAAGACATGTACCGCCTATTATTCAAATTTGCAGAACTAGAAAGTAAGAGGATTTAAATGTAATCACTAATGAAATTTAAGGTTTTTTTTAATAATACTTTATTACTGTAGATTAAAAAAACATTTTGAAGTCCTATTGTAAAATATGCCTGTTGTTTTGTAACAATCTTTTCACACTTTCATCAAAATTAAATCCTATTTTGAATCATTTCAAAATTCTATCAGTATACAGTGTTCCCTCCTGTATCGCAGTAGATGTGTTCCAAAACCCCCCGTGAAAGGAGATTTTCCGCAAAGTGGGATCGCCAATTTTTACGTATATATTTATGTGCATTTAGACTTTTAAAACCCTCCCTGTACAACTATTTAACCCTCCCATTACAATACTGTTCATTATTGCTGAAATAATAAGAACAATTAAGATATTTCATTTCTGCACCAATCATAGCCCGTCTTGCACATTGCTACGTCATGAAGCTGATCTCGCGTAGCCTTCGCAGATGCACAATGCGTACATCTATAGCCTTTCCAGTTGGTTCTGTTTCCATTTTTATGCTGTTATAAACTCGAATATATGTTTATATCTCAAAATATACCTGTTTTTTTCTTTACACTATTAATTATATTTATTTGTTAATATTTTAATGGTATTTAATGCTATATTTTAGATTTTATGTTTATTATTTTATATATATACATGTATGTATATGTATATATATATATATATATATATATATATCTCATACACTATAGTATTCAGTATGGCAGTTAGGCTCAATCACACTGATTTTTGGTGAATAAGGTTAAATTAACACAAGTCAGGAGTGTTAAGTCTTAAATGTTTTATTAAACATGCTGAGCATGCACTGTTTTAAAACATTCACAGGCAAGTGAACTTGTGTGTGACTGGACTGCTGAAGCATACACTGAGAAAGTGATATCTCTGTGTACTAGACTGTTTATTGAATACTTGAGGAAAAAATGGTGTGCCTTGGACACAACAGGTTTATATAATAAAGCTATCTTTTAGGCTATTAGCAGCTAGAACATGACCAGACTAGATTACATAGGTGGTAATGATGTGATTAGACTCCAAAATATATATTACATTATTTGATCTTTGTAGATCATGAATGTTCAACTGTGTAAAATAAGGGTACATACAAGAATAGCCCCAGTGTCACAAGATATATTCCTTTTAGTTTAGCTGTGTATTGTGAACACTTTCATAAACTGATACAAGTTTCGCTAAAATACCAAATTGCAGTTCTATTACTTTTATTGCAAAAATTATTTTTCACTGACAGTTAATGGTAGTAAAATGTGTACATCAATGTTCCATTAACTTCATAGCTATAACATGGCATCTGTTTAATGTACAGGTATAATCATAAATAGTTAATTTCATCTGCTAACAACTGCTAAATAGATGCCAGTTCAGCATAACAATTAAACCAGTTCCTAGTTATGAAAACTGATGACAGAATACCAAGGTTGGCAAACTTTTTTGGTTCCAACTTCTTTGAGTTAGAGAAGTCCCTGACTTTTAATTACAACATCTTGAGTTATCTTTACATGCCTAGCAAACAAAATTAATTGTAGCAAATTTTCTATTACTCATGCTTTCACAGTAAAAGTAAATTATACCCCTCAGCTGAATACTTGAATAATTTTGTAGTAAAAACAAAAACTCCCAATTTTTAACCAGATATGTATCAAACTTTCTTAAAGGATAAAACACAATTTTTACTGATATTCAAAATTTTGGAGTATACTAGTACACATTGCTATATAAATTAATTCACTAAACCATACTTTATTTTACTTTAGTTTCAAAAACATTGTTTGGCTTCCTTGAATTCCTAAATCAATCTTAATGCATTTAGGACTAAATCTCAAAATTTCTTTAAAAATTCTGTTACTACTGATGAGAAACCTATATTATTCTAGGAATTCACTTACAGAACCTTCATATAATTTTCTAAGTAGGCAACAAGTGTGCTTTTGTTTATGAATATTTCAACTTCAATCTGTTCACTACTACTAAAACAAACAATTAAAGGTATAATCAAGCTATACAGTATTTTGTGCTACTTACAAATGTTCTAAATATTAGCAGCCTTACATGAATAAATTAAGAAACACAACAGAAACATACAATGAGATAAAGTTAATTACTCGAATAGCTTTGATGGCATTTTACACAAGTCAGGTAATTAATTTTATATTTTTTGTAAATGTGTTTTTTCTTTACTTAATTTGTAGTTATAAAACTGTTAATCTTTGTAACAATTAAAAGCATGTCAAGTTTTGCATAACAATAAGTTGTGTGGATCTTGGAAATGATGTAATCAATAAACCTGTATAAAAATCACAAAATATTCATGTTTTTAAAATCTGAAAACTTTATGGAAAAGTGTGCCCCTCAACTCCTCTTGATAGGTTTTGTTCCTGTAGCAGGTGCCAGCAATGAACAATCACATAACCCCATCTGAATTCTTGATAACATCACTGAACTTGGTATTTAAAACAATTGTCCAAAGAAAATCAGTACAAATATCAATATAATTATAATGTCAAAAACTAAGTGTGAAACTGAACTAAAAAACAAACAAAATTATTTCAAACCTTCAAAAAAAAATAACTGAAATTAAAGGATAATGATGTTTGTATTCACTTTTCATTTGCACAAAAATACATTAAAAATAACCATTGTATACCTATGAGGATAACTTTGTACGTATTTAATTTTAATAAGCAACTACATATTTGTCATGCCATTTTTGCATTTTAGGTTATTTTGTTTAAACATTCAAATACACAATCTTATTTCAATACAGTCCCAGTTCATTTCACAAGTTTTCGTTTCCCCTACATTGTTCTGGTTTACTTTAATAAAGTACATCCCACCTGAAAGCATTCACATTCTCTTTGATTTATGATACTTTTAACTCCAACACATTCTGTACATTGACAAAACTGATACTTTGAAATAAACTTAAAGAAGTTTAATAACAAAACCAAAAACATTGAAAACTAATTTTTTTTTAATGTTTACAAAGATTTTATTATTGAATATTTACTATTAAATCACTAAAATATTCATTATGGAAACAGAAAAAAAAATTAAACAATTCAAAGCTTAAGTGAAAACAAAAGTTTAGTTTGTTTTATCACAGCATATGTCAATATTATATTATCTGATTTGATAACATGATTTCATATATTTTTAATGAAACAATTTTTGTACAATACCATTTTATATAACATTAAAAGACATCTTTAATTTTTGCATCTTCACTGTTCTATCCATTAAATTAAACCTAAAAACAACTCAGCTCAGTGCCAGTCCTCATAATTCAGAGAGCTGTCATGTGTCCTTTAAATTAACTGCACCAACCACATTAAAAATCAGCTCATTCTACAGGCCAACCTCTCTGTTAGAAAAATAAAGCTGTCTCAACTGAAGATGGCTTCTTCATTGCCAAAAATTATTGATGTATTGTCCAACCATTCACACCATTAAATATAGAAAATGATGCATCACCACTATCATTTCCCTTAACAATCATACACACCTCAAGTAAGTCCTCCCTAACTCTTCTCTTTTAGAGAGAAATTTTCAAATATCTTCATATATTCTCAAATAATAACATTACTATTTGAGGTATCATCCTCACAGCCCTCCTTTAAACCTTTTCCAACAATTCAATGTCCTTTCTGAGATAAAGAACCCAAGACTAAGTGTGGCCTAACCACTAACCTATACAATGACATTATAAAGAATATACGTGTCTTGAAAATATAAGATATTAAACAAATATTCCTCATTTGTTTAGTATTCATTATTAATTCAGTTGTCAAAATCACACTAGGTAAGTCCTGTCTGATCTTTTTTTTACATTTTTACATGCATTCAAGCAATGATTGCTTGCACCCAGATGCCCCTTAACTTCACCCTATCAACCACTTCTTTAATATAATTTAGTAATAAATCTATATGGTATAGACAACAAGGAAACACTGGTTCTTCAGAGATGTCCTTACACACCCACATTTGAGAAAATTACAAACTTTAACTAACTCATTATTTTATTATTCACAAAATCATCAACTTTGCATCCATATTTCTGTAAAGTGTTGGTTGCTACTACTGCCACTGGTGACTCCTTCCCGAAGTTAATCACTCTGTTACAAAAATAAAACTTTCTCAACTAAAGTTTACTTTTCATTTTCAAATTTTAAACTCATATCCATTCACCATAGTACCTTCAAAATATAGCACAAAGAAAAATATTCAGTGGATTATATCCTGTTAATTCACTGAAAATTTGGTAAAATTCAATTAGGTCATCTCTTGTTCCACTTTTCTCAAGATAAAACTATCTTGACCCATGTTTAATTCATTCATTCATTCCCAGAATTATCTTTGTGGCCACCCTTTAAACTACTTCCAAAAAGTCAATAATTTTCTCTTAGATAAAGAGATCAGAAGATATATACATTAAGAATTATATAAGGATGTATGTATTGGCAAAGATCAGTTATCTGTGGTATAAACCTTTATTTTGCACTTTGTCATAAAAAATGACAAAAGTTTTTTATGTGTGGAAGTTGAAATATTGATATATGTGACTGACCCAATTACTGGATATTTTTTTCCTTCAATATGATATATACAGATATAAAGTACTTTGTCAATGTGAAACTTTAGCTTTTCATGTCATTAAGTTTTTCACTTAACTCTTGGTCTCATATTTTCTTTACCATTTGAAGAACAAAATTAAAGTTATCATTCAGAATAAAATCTAGTTACACAAAAATGTACAAAATTAAGCAGCTATGGCCTGTAACAGTACGTTACCAGTCTGTAATCAACATAACAGATAAGCCTCATATTTAAAAGCAGCCTCACTGGTTACCACAAAGTAACACAATGTACTATAAACCAACTACAAATACGCGTGCAATGTGGTCACATATTTTGAGCCACAAATATTTTGCATTTGCATTTGTATAAACCACCAAGATGAATCATTACAACAAAAAATAAGCCATTATATCAATTTATTTTCTTAAGTCTTTTGATAATATTTTATCCAAAGTTTTTTTTGTTTACTTCCATTTGCTGTGTTTACATATATTCAGGTAAATACAGTAAAGTTCTCTCTTCTTATTTTCATTTTAAAATGTTTTTTATTCTAAAGTACTTCACTGAAAAACAGTAAAGTGTATTTGTTCAAATGATACATGTTTTACATCTTAATTATATTTGTTTAGTTTGTGGTAATTAGTATAATCCTTAAAAGCTTAGTCATAACAATAAAAAGTATAATGCTTGAGGTGTAAAGCGTTGCAATCTTTTAACCAGTTTGTGAAAATCATAACCATATCCATCTATAGCAGCCAATCCCAAGATATAAGAGCAAACACAAGAATTTCATACCATTACCCCATCTCTCTTTTCTGAGATCTCCTTCATTTATATTAGATAATATCACATTTCACCTTCAAAAATTCAGAAAACCCTTCTCCGATCAGAATGACTAAAGACCTGGATCATTTTCTTTGGTGTGATGAGCATTCTCATCTTTAATGTGTCTATGAAATTGGCTACAACTCCAATAACATTTTACAGTAATTATCCCAAAACAGTAAAAATATGCTATTTTGTCATTATAAAAAAAAATTTCAAAATGATCCAAACTCTGGATCTGGACCAAATTCAAGGGAAGACTGACTTCCCATCTTGCATAAAATTTTTGTGTACATTGATCTATTAGTTTTCAAGATATGTACGTGTAAAAACAGACACGTGAACCCCACTGTTATACCCTAGTTATTCCTTCATGGTAATGGTAAAATTTAATATATAGCCTGATTAAAACTCCAATAATTTGAATTTAAATTTTAAGTATCTCTGTGTCATTAGTCTTTAGCTGTAGAATGCAATGTTGTTATTACAAGATCAGATAGTTAACAGTGTATCAATTACAGTGTTGCATGTATATCACTGTTTAATGAAATCCTTTTACTGTTTGACAATCTGATGACAGTGCAAAGATATCTACCACACCTACACACAATGCTGAAAGATTTTACATAGAATAATTTTAAATACCTGTTGCATTCAAAATAAAATTTTATTTCCTCAATCTAAATTACAATCATATTATTAAAATCAGTTATAAATTATTCCCTTTTGTAATTATTACAAGTTTCAGGATACATACTGTACACAGACGTTACAGTCATTATAAATGCTGAAGATGAAGTATTAACTACATGTATAATGATAATTACACATATTTATTACACTAAATGCCTGGTATATTTTATGGTCTCATGTAAATGTCAGGAGAGAATAATTTCAAATTATTACTAACACTATAAATTGATAAAAGTATTAACAACAGCACTTTAACAGTTACAGTTATTTCAATGAGCATCATTAGCATTTTAAAAGAACGTTATTAATAAATACTATATTATGATAATTTTAAAAAACTTGTTACTAGTAGTTCGTATTCACGACTAATTATGCCTACTGACTATAACAATATTTTAAAACTCTAACACTTTAGGTTCTGATGAAATTGAACTCCTTCCTATCTTTATTAAAATTTAGATGTGTATACGTTAAAAGCGATGTATTTACTCTCATGTTAAACACAAAATAGTACCATCAGTGGCAGTACTGTACGGAGAGTTACGTTTTGTGAGAATAGTTTAATAAGTCATTGTGTCAATGCATTAACTTAAGTCTAGTCAAAGCATGTATATCTTTATCATATAGTTTATAATCATAATATTGATAAGAAAAATTATTAAAGATGATGAAATGGATTATTCAAATTTAATTCGCCACACTAACCAGACTTCTAACTCCAAAGGGTTGAAAACATTTTAAGAAATTAAAGTGTATCTCAAGAGACCAAAATCTCTATTTCCTAACTTACCTTGTAACCATTCCGCTGTATGTTCAGGAGTCCATTCAACAACGTTGATGTACGCCATCTTCCAATACAATCGTTAACGTCATGTATCTAGCTACTGCCGTTAGGGCGCACCACCTAGGCTTCGAACAAAAGTTTTCCCCCAAGACGACAAATTTTGAATTTTAGATTTGGCTTGTGTATCAATAAGGAAGTCTTGATGATTATGCGGTCCCACTATTTCATTAACAATTTTTCGTATATTTCTTTTTAATATCTCTAAGAAACAAATATGTTAAGAAAGATCCACCAGACGGATAAGTGACCCACCCAGCCCACGCTCACCTTAGACCCTCACGAACTCGAGTGAAGTGCATTGTTATGACTCACATTGAAAACCAGTTTTCTGCCCAAGGCGGAAGCCTAGTGTCGCTCGGAGCATGAGAGAGTTCCTTTTAGGTGAACACTACAGGATGAAATCGTCACCGGAAACTGCTTCGTGTAATTGAGCGTGAAAAAACTGCTAAAGCCGTTAAAGCTCTTGTTCGTATATATGCTAACTTCCATTCATTGTGCAATTACAATTCAGGTTTAATAGTTGTCTAGAGGTTTAAAAACACTCAAAAATAAATATTATGAGATATTTTTCCCGCAAAAAAATATTTAATAACAATATTTCGATTAAGTTTAACTCCCTATAAAAATGCGATATATATGCCTATTGTTTAGACGCTAGTAGTCATCCAGTGTAAAATTAATACTATCAATGATAAATAATAAATAGGCATAGAGCCCATTAACATTTTTCCATTTGACACCTAAATATTTATTAGTGGTATATACCACTAGAAGTAGGGCGCTGCTATGAAAAGTTATGAATTATTTTTCCGAAAGAAGACCGAAGGATACCTGGAGGAGCCATCTATTTTAACAACTTCCACCACTAATCTGTTATCTGTCAGTCAGTATGCATTTTTACCAACGAATAGTGTGATTGACCGTCACATATAACGCCTCCACGGCTGAAAGGGCGAGCATATTTGGTGTGACAGAGATTCGAACCGTGACACTAAGATAACGAGTCGAGTGCCTTAACCACCTGACCATGTCAGTCCTAAAACTTCGTGTAGTAATTTGTTCTGTCGTAATGTTAGTAAAATGTATGAATGCCATTAATCACGAGTGTGTGTTTTTCTCAGCAAAGCCACATCAGGCTATCTGCTGAGCCAACCAAGGGGAATAGAACACCTGATTTTAGCGTTGTAATTTTGTAGACTTACCGCTGGACGAGCGGGGGAACATGAATCAAGAGAATTATGTACTCTGTAGACTACAACACAACTGGATGTATGAACTTGAAAAACGAGGAAAAAATATTTATTACTCTTAAATTTGGTTTCATTTATTCTTGAAACTAAACACTTTAGGGGACTCTGCGGAAGCTGATTTAGTATTATAGAAGTCTACAAAAATACTAGCTTGCTAGTTCATTAGTTTTTTAGAATGATGATAATGCTAATTCAAGTTAAAAAATAAGATAAACCATGTTCAATCACTTATAATACAACAATGTGTTATTCTTTACAATACTTCTCATTTGTAAGTTATTTAAATAATGATAATAACTGTGCTTCGATTACTTAACGTAGTTCACACCAAAAGGTTTGTTCGTGAAATTGATGAAATAACTAGCATCTCCAGCACCATGGTTTCAGTTGTATCCCAACCAACATCATCAGTCCTGGTACTGACGAAAGGCCTCGTTATTACCGGATGTGCCAACTATATTGTGATTGACTCACAAGTTCTAAGAACTGAAAATTCATTATACTGCATTTAATACAAATTGTTACTCTCCTATACAATAAACTACAATGTTGTGACCTAAACATTTCTGAAACTTAGAATCATCCTATAGTGATAAATTAATATAAGCTTGTAATGCCTAAAACTGTATCGTGTGTTTGGCTAGTAAAGTGTTGTCCGCTAATATTATGCTGGTATAAAATCATGTGACAATATATATCTGATTGACAGTTTTCCAATTAGATATTCTAACAGAGCGAACTTGGTTTTTAAAAAAATAACAACAACAACAAAACAATGAATTATACGTGTTCTGTCCACCACAGATTTAAGTAGTATAAAGATATGACAGTAAATTATAATTATGAGAATCAGTGAAGTATTGATTTAACTTTTGTTTTATTTTTGTGTAGTTGCAGTCATTCACTGAAAACTTAGTTTCAATGAAAGTATATTGATCCTTAAGTTGTAGCTTATATTTAGTTACGAGATCGATCAGCCATAAAATATTTAAATAAACAAGTTAATATATACTTTAGTCGTAGTACAATTAGCACAGTATTCCCATTTGTAGATTTAGATCTACAAGTTACAACAGCGCCTCGGTGATGACAGCTTTTAGAAACCGTAAGGAAGAAAAAACTAATTTGTTATCGTTAAGTAGACTGAACTTGGCTTTATTTTCACTAAATAATCTGAAAAGCATCCGTCAACAAAATAGTATTACAAAAATATTTACATACTCAGTTCAACTTCTTTTAACTTTCCAAATTTTTCCTAGAGGTAACGCGTTTAATTATTGTTTTTTTAATTAGACTAACAGGTTTTACTTGTATCTAAATGTTATACTCCAGCATTCGAAATAATAACTTCTCTTCAGATCTTCGTTTTGTGTATGTGATTTTTACTTATAGTTTGGGCTCGGCAATGCCTTGCGCGTTAAGGTTTTGTTTGTTTGTTTTTTGGAATTTCGCACAAAGCTACTCGAGGACTATCTGTGCTAGCCGTCCCTAATTTAGCAGTGTAAGACTAGAGGGAAGGCAGCTAGTCATCACCACCCACCGCCAACTCTAGTCTTACACTGCTAAATTAGGGACGGCTAGCACAGATAGCCCTCGAGTAGCTTTGTGCGAAATTCCAAAAAATAAAAAAAATATATTAGTATTTAATTAACTGCTTAGCTCAAATTCAAATTTACGGTTATTTGACAAAGTAATACATAACGTACGTAGTGTAATAATTCGAAGATTCGTCCAAAATAATAATAATATCTAACAAAGATACAAACAGTAAATATGTTTTCATACAATTTCACTAATAATCGATCTAGTGTTTAAGTACCATTACTAACACTGACCCAAAGACCGCGTGATCAACCCTCCATGAACTGAAACAACTGACTGAGCCATCGCCAGCCTATTAGGTAACTACAACACTCGCATTTAAATCTGGTGTATCATTTCTAAATATCAATTTAACTTCTCAGATTTTTGTGATGTCACTTATACAGGGATTTGCAAACTGTGTTAAAATGATATAAAAACAATAAAATTTGCAATTGTAAATTCGAGCTTTCCACATACATTACACACTACTCTCATCAATTATAGACTCACCAGGTACCTGAATAGACTCACAAGGATTTTTTTCTCTTCATAGGTCAAAGTAAGAAGAACGACACCACATATTTTTCAATGGTGCAAGAAAAATAAGCATCCTTCGTATTAATAAGTACGTGTTAATAATATGATTTTTTTTCTACGATTTTTATCTCCCTTTTTTTAATTAGGCCTGGGTTTGTAATTAAAAAAAAACATCAACAAACTAGAGAGGCTCTTGAACATTAGAAAACCATTGACGTAAAATACACAAAATCTACTTTAACATCATATGCCCTCTAGCTATTATCTAAATTAAAACATTGAAAATATAGTTTATAACAATATTATCATTTTATCACTAACAGTACATAATGAACATTAAGTTATACAAAAAATTATCAATGTATGGACACAATACAGTCTTGATCTTTTCTAAACAAAATATATTGTTGTTCTACTCAAATATATAATACTAAAACTTATCACGAATTATTTTTGTTGTAAAATGCAAAGCTACGAAATGTACTATCAGTGCTGTACCCACCACAGGTGTCAAAACAGTCATAAGCCCTCTGAGTCGCTGGGGTGTATACCATCAACAATAATGTGTTTTCTTATAACAAAGCCACATTGGACTATCTGCTGAGTCCACCGAGGAGAACTGAACCTCTGATTTCAGTGTTATAAATCCGTAGGCTTACCGCTGTATCAGCGGTGGACCCATGAACAAGGTATGTGTTTGTGTGTGTTATCTTACAAGAAAGCCACTTCAGGCTATCTGCGGAGCCCACCGAAGGGAATCAAACCACTGATTTTGGCGTTGCAAATCCGCAGACTTACCACTGAACCAGCGAATGGTCCATCAAAAAGCAAAGTGTTTAAAATATTTTTGTTTCATGTTCGTAATGAATCATTACATTCCATCAACTGTTAAAGTTTTCATTTATGTATCAAGCACTACAATTTTGATTATGTTTAAGAAAAATAGCAACTGTTCAACGCTTAGTATTTTCTTTATATTTTAACCATTGCTTTATACACTTTTAAAGTATAAAATAAAAAATAGAACAACTAAAATTGCAAAAAAGCTCTACACTGTCACCGCAGTATCCATTTTCTGGAACGTTGCATTTTATGAAGTGTATTTGATTGCGCTTTATAAAATATTTAGTTATACAAAAAAAGGACAAATTATGTTTAAGAAATAGTACTGAACGAACATTTTTCCATAAACACTACTTAAAAATATGAGCATAGCTAAAATATATTGGAGTTCAGTAAGAATACCCATAAGCGTGCATTCAGATAAATTTGTCTGCTGCATAGGAAATAACAAGCCAATGAATGAACTGGACCTCTGATTGATTCTTTCTTTTCTTCGCTGAAATTACACAATTTATTTTGGAAAATAATTTTTGTTGCATGTTTTCTTATAGCATAGCCACATCGGGTTATCTGCTGTGTCCACCGAGGGGAATCGAACCACCGATTTTACAGTTGTAAATTTGTAGACTTACCGTTATCCTAGTGGAGAACTAGGAAAATAAAAATTCACAAATAATGTATTATGAACTTTTGCGATATACCAGTATTATGATGCATATACGCCTGGAGAGCAAGGAGTTCGAGGGTTTTATTTGCTTGTTTTGGAATTTCTCACAAAGCTACTCGAGGGCTATCTGTGCTAGCCGTCCCTAATTTAGCAGCACAAGACTAGAGGGAAGGCAGCTAGTCATCACCACCCACCGCCAACTCTTGGGCTACTCTTTTACTAACGTCACCTTATACGCCCCCATGGCTGGGAGGGCGAGCATGTTTAGCGCGACGCGGGCGCGAACCCGCGACCCTCGGATTATGAGTCACACGCCTTACGCGCTTGGCCATGCCAGGCCCTCGAGGGTTTTATACAGAACTTCATATTTCAGTGATGTAAAAAAATGCTAATATAATTATAACGCAGCTACTTATGGTTTTCGATGTTCTCTATATAATTTACATTCTTTTAATAAAGCATCAACATTTTAGTGTTTGAAATAGTAGTATTCCTCCAGATCTCTGTAGTATTAGTATGATTTTCATGCTGATCGTGTTTCCTACAGTATGTGTTAACTTTTGACCTCAAAAATTAGAACACTCCTTTTAAACATTCTACATACAGGCCTAATTATAATATAGTTTTATAATATTAATAATATACTTTGAATGAAAATTCTTGAGAGAAAGCCAAGTTATCAAAGCGAAGTCTGCTGCAAACTCGTAACAATTTAGATTTAGGGGTATGGGGGTGAAAGCCGATTTTTAAACAATTCAACCAAGCCGTTCGTTGTATTTTCATGTTTGTATACATAACTACTATATCCAGTAATATATGCAACAAGAAATTAAAAAGTAGTAATAAGGCCTTGATTTCATATTTTTCTTTCAGAGCGATTGTTATTTGTTGTATAGCACAAAATACGCCGCAAGTATCGAAATTCAAGCTTTAGTGCTATAAACCGAGACACTTGTCGCTCAACCACCTAGAGGTTGCTTAACGATAAAGAAAAACAATAAAATAAATGGACGATATTTTTATATTCGTAGACAATTAATAGCTTATTGGAACAAGAGATCTTGCTTACGTTGTTTAGTACATGTTTTATTTTAGAATTATAACTGAAGAGTAAGTGTACATCTTACAGAAAATAATTATCAAGTAACCTATGGTCCTGAAAAACTTGCTCTTGTGAATTTTGTATTGATTAAAGTATTTCGATGTTATTTGTGATTTCATTGTTACAGAACTAATTTTTAGTAGACATCATCAAAGTAACAATAACTAATTCATGGAGATAATAAAGTAGCTTTAGCTTCTTAACACTGCTTATATCTGACCACTTGAGGACAATAACGTGTACATAACCATATGATAAAACAGTCATTATAACAAGTCGATAAGTGAGCGCATAAACAGTTAGAAACGTTATAGAACTCAAGGAGACTAAATTATAAACAACAAATTGTTTCTTGATATCTCACTTTCATTATCATTAATCTTGCTATACTTTTTTCTTTGTTGCAATTTAGCTAATGTAGTCGTATAAACACGTGGTTTATGTGTGTTAACCTATTTTACTGTTTGAGAATTGAAAATAGCCTAATTTTCTCTCTTTTTTTTTCTGGTAATTGGTTAGAAATTCCATAACGTAAAGAAGTGACTTGGCTAGTAATTTTGATGTAAAAGAGTCACAAACAGATACTTTCGTTCATTTAAAACGTCAGAAAACGGCTACACTGAGCGGAAAAGTAAATTTACTTCCTGGAATCGACTGGAAGTGACATTCAGTGTGGCCGGAAGCAGGATGAACATGATGATTTTGCTATTTTAGATGAGAGTTGATAAGACGCGCTCTTGTTATAAAAATATTTTTATAAGACTCTTCATTTAAGTTCATTTTCATCGTAAAATAGCTCTTGGAACTTTTGATAGTAGTACGTATTCCCACTTTGCGTAAAACCATTTAACAAATGAGGATGAAACTACAAGTTAGAATTTTCAGTAGGGCTTAAATTGCACATTTAACAATAACAAATCCAAACAGGTTTTAAGAATATGAAAAATATACAATGGAAAATGGAATATAAAAAAATACATTAATTACTTCTTAGTACATAGTCCTACTCAGTAAACTGTTTTCTCACGCAAGTATGCTAAAAATAAAAGTTTGCCAATTAGGCTTAGGTATTTTCCCACGTATTTTGAGTAACTTGTTTTCTGTAGATCAATTTTCACTTTCATCCTTAAGTCTGAAGATTTGAAACTGCAGTCCTGATAAAAATATCTGTTCATTAATTATATAAATATTTATATAAAACCCAAAAATAATGATTTATATATTTTATTGTTTTCATTTTCAGTCTATTTACTATATTTAAAGTTATAACATATTTTGTAACACTTAACTAAAGTCTTACAACCATACGATAAACGAGTGTTTACTTTAATTGTTTTGTTTGTTTTTGAATTTCGCGCAAAGGTTCACGAGGGCTATCTGCGCTAGTCGTCCTTAATTTTGTAGTGTAAGACTAAAGGGAAGGCAGCTAGTTATCAACACCTACCGTCAACTATTGGGCTACTCTTTCGCCAACAAATAGTGGGATTGGCCGTTATATTATAACACCCACACAGCTGAAAAGGTCAACATGTTTTGTGTGAAATGGATTCGAACTTGCGTCATTTACTTCAATCGAACTCTAAGCAATGTAAAATTCATGACTGAGAGTTTGAAAGTTTTTGGCCTAAACAGGACTGAATGTCAGCATTTTTCGTAGGAGGAATGATGGAACACTTTTCTAGGACAGTCTTTATATTCTCAGGTTTGTTTATTTTTTTAAAGTAATAATCGGACTTGTTCCTCAGAATAATGGAATGTTAAATAAAAATTGTAAAGAAGAATTACCTGACTTTAAAAAACGAAATAAACTTGTCACAGTGTGTAACAACATAAAAATTATTTATTCAGAACAACAGAAATCAAAGCTGAGTCTGAGAAACATGACGTCTTTTCTGGACATCTGCAGTAGAGGAGTGTGTGAAGAGCTACAATTTTGATAAATCTGTTTCACACTTATAAAACATAGAATTATATATAGTTGACTACATTATGTTAAAACTATTTTGAACATGCAGGACAACAAACACTTGACGACCAAAGCGATATAAAATGGCGAGGAGTGGAATGTATCTGAACTATATTTTGACGTTACTTTTTCAGCCAGTGATGCCATCAGACATTTCTCACTTTTGGAAAGGGTATGTAAAAGTTTCTTTTAACGCAAATTAACCATAAACTAAAAATATAAGAAAGCATTCGAAAAAAGAATTTATAGTTTTCAATTATATTATATCCTTCGTACTAAGTGGTTTTGGAAAAAGAATTATGGGTCAATGTGGGCCACCAAGAATACCCAGAAAGAGATCTGCAACAATCCCTACCCAGCATCTTGTAACAGATTATAATCCACGAACACAGCGGACAGTTGCAAACGCTGTCCATGTGCCTCACATATCAGTAAGCAACTTATTTGTTTGTATGTGATGTATATATATGTTACAACTACATATACCTACATGTATAAAAAATTTAAGATTTGTTTGATTTTCTTACAGCAAACCCACATCGGGTTATCTGCTCAGCCTACCGAGGGGAATTGAATTCCTGATTTTAGCGTTGTAAACACACCGCTGTGCCAGTTGAGGGGGGACAGAAACCCTTATGAGGGAAAATTAAAATTAAACACATCAGAATATACATATATATATATATATATATACTCTTTAAAAAAAGAAACTCAAAAGGCAAAATATGAGACAAATTGTTAACAAGTTTTTTCCGGGTAGTTCTATATGACATGTGTGAAACTTTGCACATTCACTGCTGAACATCCAAAGTCTGCAAAGGCGAAGTCCACGCTCACAAGGTGAAGTTTAACGTCACTCAACGTCAATAACGAGTATGCCCCCTGTGAGCATCAATAACTGCTTGGCATCTCCTGCCCATGGAAGCGATGAGATGACGAATCACATCCTGTGGAATGGCTGTCCACTCAGCCTGCAAAGTTGCTGCAAGCTGAGGTAGAGTCTGCGGTTCAGGTTGTCGCCGTCGGAGACGTCGGTCCAACTCGTCCCAAAGATGTTCGATGGGGTTTTGAACCTGGTGATCTGGAGGGCCAGGGAAGAACGTTGATGTTGTGGTGTCTCAAGAAGATAATAGTGAGTCGGGCTGTGTGAGGACGGGCGTTGTCATGTTGAAAAATGTCGTTGACGTTCACCATGATGGGCTGCACATGGGGCCTAAAAGTCTCGTTGACGGTTGCGTACGGTCTGATCGGAAATCCTACGCAGCCCTGGTATGGCTGAGGCAGTATACGTCGCAGTGCTGGTCCTATCCCGAAGGTGACGTAACCGGATGTAGCGATCTTGTGCGGGCGTGGTCACACAAGGTCTGCCAAATCGTGGACATGTTGTTGGTGACGATTCCATAGCCTCGTGATGTTGCTTGGGTGTACATTCACAGCTCTGGCAACATCTGATCGAGATTCGCCTGCTTCTCTTCGACCAATGAGGTTGTTGCGTTGTGCTTTAGTCAGTCTTGGCGTAACTGTACTGCGTGTCTATGGCTTAACACTCAGCTATGGAAACCGAGAACCCGTCACTTTTATAGGGATTTTGCACTAATTGCACTTGTAGAACATGCAGATCTCTCAAACAAATTTATTGGGCACGCATGCGTTTTGGCGAAAACTCCGATGTTTTCCTCCGTTTTCAAAGTGCACAACTTTTATTGTCATTTTGGTCCAACAATCAGTGCCTTAACACGTGTAACATCATATACTCTGAGCTTCTTACGTTATTGCATATAATTTTCTTTAAAATAACAAAATATCTCATTTGCATTTCTTGTTTTGAAGAGTATATATACATCATAAAATTAAATATGTATATAACATTAAACATATATAAAATTAAAAATAAACTCTTCAAATAATAATAATAAATCAACGTATAGTACGAAAGAAAATAAAACGTATTATTGTAAAAAACAACTAAAATAAAAAAAGACAAATCATACGTCATACGATACAAAGTATTTACAAACTGAAGATAATTAAATGATAAGAAACGGGTTTTGGAGAGTTGTTTTATAATTGTTTAAACTATTTACATTAGTTTAAAACTAGAACCCCTATTACTCTATTTTAGTAAGATAAATAGTCTCTCCACTGTGGTTGTCGACTTATTTTGCCAATGTCTTTATTTTTCACATGATCTTCCTGGAAAACTTGGGACCAGTTTGGCTCAGAACTTTCGTTACAGATGAGTTATTTAAAACTTAAAAGTAACCAGTTTTCTATATGTGCATAATACTTTTCTTAAACTTTAACTATGGGGAAAACCTTCTTCAGCCTGAGGATCAAGTGTGCTCATAAAAAGTCAGTTTCTATGATATTTCGTTACTGCACATCGTTTGGTAGGATACGTGAGCATTTAAGGTCAATTCCTCAGCATCAGAGTAAGTTCTGTCTTTACTGGTTGTGGCATTAGTGTGGTTTTCATAATTTTATATATATATATTTTTACTTTCGTTCTTAAAATCTTAGAACTACTCAACACAAAGGGGTTGGTAAATTTGTAACAGTTGGGATAGTTACCTCATTCAGTAAAGCTATGACAGCCTAATTATATGATGATATGTTGATGATTACCTGATCATTGGTTGGTGGGGGTTGCGCTGCAATGGAATATTTTGATATCGTTTCAGTCGTGGCTTTGATTGGCTCTAATAATGCTGGAATAAACATTATACCACGGTCTTAGGAATTGTAAAATATCCAATAATTTTATCCTCCATTGTAAGTATTGTTACGACAGTGACAACAATATTTCACAACTGTTTAGCGACTATCTCCATTATGAAGTAAACGTATCTCTCACATCCAAGTGATACCTTTTTACCACACCAAATACGTTCCCTGCCAACTTTCTAAAATACTATTCTTGCAAATTGCCAAAGCCATTGCAGGTTACACCCTCTCATGTAAAGGGGCCCAGCCTGGCCATATGGTTAGGGCGATTGACGACTTTTAATTCGAGAGTCGCTGGCTCGAATTCCTGTCCCATCAAACATACTCGCCCTTTCAACTGTGGGAGCGTTATAAAGTGAAGGTCAATCTCACTATTCACAGGCAAAAAGTAGCCTAAAAGTTTATTATGGTGGTGATGACTCGTCTTGCATTGCTAAATTACGGATGGCTAGCGTGGAAAGCCCTCATGTAGTTTTGCGCGAAATCCAAAACAAGCCCATGTAAATGAAGCAGATTGTCTAGTATGATAAATGGTCAAGGTATTCGTGGAATCCCTCTCGCAAGTCTTGAACTAAGCTCAGTGAGTAACTTGGTTCTTCAATTTGCAAAACATTAGCATAACTTATTTCTGAATGTAAAATGATATAAACCCCATAATTCCAGCGCCTGTAAAAGGTGGGCCTTTCTTTTTCAGGGGCAAACTGAAAATGGTGGTGTAATCGAATTAGTGATAATGAAGGGTGTTTAATAAGTCATAAAGATTATCTAGTCTTCCAAAAAATGTTGAGTATATTTTCTATGTACTATTTGGTATAAGTGTATTTCATTTCCAGTACACTGTGACCGACTACGAGAACGTTGTGTAAAAAGGTGTTAGGGATATTTTGCTTAAGAAATGATTAAAAATAAAAAAAAAATACATGCATACTTAAGTGTTTAATTAAAATAAAGGTGACATCTGGATACTTATTTAGAAAAAGATGTTGATGTAATTAATTTATGCAAACAGGTATGGAAAATTATCTTAAATAAATAATAAGTTTCAGAAGAGTTATGATTCGCAACGCGTGAAATAAATAAGCAAATAATAAAATCATTTTTCTCACAGAAAAAAAAAATGTTGATTCTAGGATCTAGACTGATTCAAAAAAATCGGCCACCTAGTGGCACCGAGGCTTGTTTGAGGACTCACATTGCTAACAACAAACCAGCTTTCAATGTCCGTGGTGGGCAGAACACAGGTAACCCATTAAGTAGCTTTGTGCTTAATTCCAAACAAATAGAAAAGCTTAACAAAGTTTAGATTAACGATTCAATAAGTTTCTTTTATTTATTTGTCAACTTTAGATTTTAATTCAGTTTTAATGCTGATAAAAGTAACAATTTTTATAGAATGGCCGAAATGATTTAAGTGTTGAACAATAGGGAAATCATTTTCGGTATTAATAGGAGGTTTATGGTTGTTAAAACGTTCTTTAAGAATTCTTTGTATATGTTCTACATACTGGTGATTCCATTTTTACACTATATAAGGTAAGTTTGTTTGTTCCAGAAGTCATTTCTTTGGAAATTTTAAAGTTTCTTTGACTGTGCTTGTCTTAAAATAAGTCAGTAGTTTTTATATAGTAATGATTTTAATAATGATCTTTGCTAGATGGATAACAACCATTCTTTGGTGGGATATAGTTCACTTTTTGTGATCAAGGCTATGTTTTATGTGTTTTTTTGGTAGGATAAAACACGAAGACATTTATGATTGTATCTGAATCTCCGAACTGTTTATTTACATTCAAGTATAGAACACAGTTTGTATCTGTTAAAAACAGTTTCACGATTGGAAAACATTGTATTTTGTAGATGAAATAAAAATGTTCTTCTCGGAATGAGTGTGCTACATCTTGCCATTCCTTCCTGGATAATTCTGGTGCTCCAAGTTAGATCTATATTCCTCTGTTTTCAAATTTTATTTTAAAAAAAGACTAAGCACATGATCTGAACACATCTTTATGTTCTTAGTGTATGAATACTTTTTATTGAAAACGACTTTTACATACCCTTTTTTAAAGTGATGAGTTTCTAACGGCATCTTTCTACCAATGTAACACCTAACAATGTCAAAATGTAGTTCCGATACAATATGTTTTACTGCGATATTATAGTAACTATGATTATCACATGACTCATTTGTTTGAATATTAAAAGTCATTTTGATGTAACATACTTTGTATAAATCCAGTTTATTTTCGACGACTTATGTAAGTTGGTGAACACTAATGATAAATAGCGCAGATATTTTTTTATAAACATCCACCAGACGACTAAATGAGTCATTTATAGTATCAAACAATAACAAAACGTCGTCAAGACATCAATAAAATAGTTAATGAAGCATAATTATAAAAGTAATTTTCTATACTTCGATTAGTTAAATATACATATTTATATGTAAATGAACCACGTCTCAGTCTGTCTAAAGGCCGTACAAGTAAGAATGGGAAGTTATTTATAATATCTCTATGTGGCACTAATAACTGAATCTTTGTTTTGAGTAAAGTATGTGATGTTGTCCTAGGATGTATTAAAGTAATAAACATTCCCTTGTTAACTTAGTTATGGTCGGAGTGTAGGGAGAGGAAGGGAATGAGTTCTGTTGCTTTGTGCGACCATAATAAGGAAATAAAAATCGAAACTTAACGTCTCATTGGTTTGTTTGTTTGTTTGTTTGTTTTGGAATTTCGCACAAAGCTACTCGAGGGCTATCTGTGCTAGCCGTCCCTAATTTAGCAGTGTAAGACTAGAGGGAAGGCAGCTAGTTATCAGCACCCACCGCCAACTCTTGGGCTACTCTTTTACCAACGAATAGTGGGATTGACCGTCACTTTAAACACCCCCACGGCTGTGGAGGGCGAGCATGTTTAGCGCGACGCGGGCGCGAACCCGCGACCCTCGGATTACGAGCGCACGCCATAACGCGCTCGGCCATGCCAGGCCCACGTCTCATTGGAAACATGTTTCCAACTATGTCACTATGACAACAATGATTCTAGCCCTTTCATGAAAATATTGTAATTTTACAACTTTCTATTAACTAATTTTTACAACTTATTCTTTCATAAATATTTGCTTGACAACATAACAAAACAAGTCATTGTCATTACTTTATATTTATTATAAATAGTAGAATTTACATATTGTATATCACGCACTCATCACTTGTATTTGTGTTGTTTTTTTCAAACTGTAGTTAAAAATACGACCGAATTACAATTTGTTTATTTATGAAATATAGTTCATAAGGTCCTTATAAGTCCTTCGCTGGTACAGCGATAAGTCTATGGATTTACAACACTAAAATGAGGAGTTCGATTCCCCTCGGGAGACTCAGCAAATAGCCCAATGTAGTTTTGCTATAAGAAAACATAGACGCAGGTCCCTCCAAAACCTGACCGCCACTTTTTAACACCCGAATTCAGCCTTAAGTATATCGATTTAGGATTACCCTAAATACCAAAGTTGGGTAAACCTTATGAGATATTTGGGATTAAGGTCGAAAACACTTCTAACAGTAAGAGTATCCAATTAATGAAATTATGCATTTTAATCGTTATAAGTTTTTGTTTTATGGCTTTTAATATAGCTAATTTTAACGGTTGTGAAGTTAACTGTATCAATTAGAGAATTAATTTTTTTCTTTGGTCTTGTAGATAGCTTACTTTGATCAAAAGTTAACGATAATTTATAAAAATTATTCTTGACTTTAAAAAATATTCACAGTCGACTACAATTTTACATATTTCTTGAATAATATATATATAAGAATGTCACTATGTCTCACTGAATACTTATTAATGATTCGTGCAAGTGTTTATCGCTGTTAATAGAATACTTTTAAGATGTACACATAAATGATTTGTTTTTTCACCAAAAGGGCACGATTACCACAGCTCATTTCGATTTGAATAAATTTATAAAATTTTATTATTTATTTTACTTAGTGCAGTTGATCACACAATCACACAAAATTTAATGAAGTAACCAAACCATGACACTAGGATATAAATTGTATAAAAATGGAACATTATACAATTTGAAGTTGAATAATTATATTATAGTCATTTCGATGTTTTAAGAGTTAAGCGAGGACGAGTACGAGCCGGACACGTCAACGATGTTATGAGTAAGGTTTGACGTTACATTTCGTATTAATTAGTTATTTTTAGAAGGATATTTTACCATAGTATCTTGTGTTGTCATGTTTGTTAGCAATCGCCAAGAATATTACTTTTAATCAATAACGACTGTCTATACCCTATTTTACATGTTATTGCTTTCCCCATTTTTTTAACTCCAATAATCCATTCAGTCCTTCAAAACCAAGTAGGAATCCGAAAAAACTGTCTACAAGTACACGTGCGTACAAAAATTTAGCTCAAGTTAAGAACATTTAATTCTACCGAAATTCAAAATAATAATTGTATTTTGAAAGTTTGTTTGTTTGTGGTTAAACATACAATGTGCTATTTGTGCTGTGCTCACTATGGGTATAAAAACCCTGTTTTGGCAATATAAGCCTTAGTGCTGAGCCATTAGAATGATATATTTGAAGAAAATTCCTAAATTGCGCTTCTATATTTTCTATTGCATATGATGCGCTCCAGCAGCGAGTTTCCGGACTTATAACATTAAAAACAGGATTTTCATACCTGTGGTGGGAACATCACGGAAAGCCCATTGTGTAACTTTGTGTTTAACCAAAAACAAGAGTATGCTGCTTTGTTTAGGTTAGCTCTATTTAAAGTAAGAAGTACCATTTAAAAGAATTAAACGTACTAAAACGGAAATTAAAAATAAATTTGCTAAATGAAATTCGTAGTTTGTCTTTACTTGGCGAGTGTTCAATAGTTTTTAAATAACGGGTACATCTACTTTAGATCGTTCCAAGCTACGAAATCGCAGCCAATTAAAAACCTTGAATGCAATAACACCTGCAAAATTAACATAAATAAATTATTACTCTGTTAATATGCAAGTTAAAATATGCAAAATGAACTTTAAGTTTTAGTAATACAAGTACAATTTCATGTCGATAATTTAAAATAAGAGAAACATTATAGGTTTTTAATGTAACAAAAGTATTCCGTTTTACAGCTGTATATATAACATGAATAAAAATTGTCGAAAACGAGCTAAAAGGCTATCGTACGAAATATAAGTTTTGTGAAACGTGGAAGGTGTAGGAATATGCATACAGTCGGTTAGATAGAAATTGTTACTATGATAAGCTTCTATGTAATGTCGACACGAGCTGAAAATCACTGTCATTTAGCTTATAAACCACGGCAACAATCAGTAATTAAAAAATAAACTTCATGTAGTTGCGAGAGCTATTAGTTTATCGTAAATTTTTATATTGTAAGACAAAATGAAGTTGAGAATGAATAAAACGTGAACAGTTTGTTTGTTTTTTTGAATTTCGCACAAAGCTACTCGAGGGCTATCTGTGCTAGCTGTCCGTAATTTTGCAGTGTAAGACTAGAAGGAAGGCAGCTAGTCATACCACCCACCGCCAACTCTTAGGCTGCTCTTTTACCATCGAATAGTGGGATTGACCGTGACATTATAACGCCCCCATGGCTGAAAAGGCGAGCATGTTTGGCGCGAGGGGGATGTGAACCCGCGACCCTCGGATTACGAGTCGCACGCCTTAACGCGCTTGGCCATGCCAGGCCTAACGTAAACAGAAAAAAGCAGAACATTGTTTATGTATAACCCACTTAATAATGAACGAAAAGGCTAGATAGGAAAATTAATAAGTAAAACTACGAATGTTTCTCTCGTTATTTTATAATAACATTTAACTCTAGAAGTATTAAAATATTCAATGATAAATGTTCATTAATTTTATGTTTATCTTCATGCATGTATTAATGTTGTGAATAAACTGTTCAGTTAAAATACAACTTTGGAAAGACATTTACGTTTTGTTCAGTCCTTGACTAAGCAATATGAAATACACATTGTACAATTCAATTAGAACTATATTTTGTTAATGACATTAATGTATAAAGTTTTTTAAAAGAAATTTGCATATATTGATAACGCCGTAAAACTTGTCTTAGCCGAAAACTGCATATAGCGGAAACGTGTACAAGCCGGAAATACCAAGATTTTGCAGCATTATTTTAGAATTTTTCTTATAAAAGGCCCTGTATATGGCGGAACCTGTGTAACGCCGTCAGAAAAACTATCTTTCACCTACCTCATCTATTAACAGGTAATATTAGAACCTGAATAAGGCAGAAAAAATGTTTTTGATTAAATATTAATTTTTTTATTTAATTCATAATTTGTTTAAATATTAATAAATTTTCTGACATTTTGTGACAGTAAGTATTGGTTAAACATATTCTGTTCTTTTTTCTGCCGTCATTATTTTTGCAGTTAAATTAGATTCATGATTTTTTAAAATATATTTGTCTTTTAAGTGCAAAATTATACTTTTTAAACAATTCTCACGAAAAAAAATAAATTCCTATATTCCCCAATCAAATTGTATGCAAAAATGAAGGGAGAAAATAAACTTCACGAATAGACCGTAAAATTAGCATTCTCTTGTAACCGCATAAGAAAGCCCATTAAACAAAACGAAACAGTTGAAACTGGACACTTTCTTCAAATAAATTTGATTGAGATTTTATGTACTTGTGTATATTTTAAATGTATATTTTTGTTCTTATTCTAATAAATATAGCGTAAACATTATAATAACTTTATCCAGAAACGTCTTACTTCTTTGAGTCAAGCAAGTATAAGGTTCCGCTCAAGAATTATGTATAATTAAGGAAATGAATGTTCACTGTATAAGTCGGAAAACCTGCTTAAGATGAAAATTTTACTCGGTCTCCTGCGATTTTGCCTAAGACAGGTTTTTATTTCTACTCAATATTTTGTTATTATGGCAGTTTGTAAAAGTCTGAGGAATATTTCAATTCATCAGGGAAGATGAACCTCGAAATAATTTATAAATATAACATAATCGTATTACTTCACGGGTAAAATAAATTAGTTGTGCACAAATATCTTTTTTTAGTTAATTTTGATCGTTTTTTTTTTTAAAGAGATAAGCATATATTCTGCATCCAGACCTTCCACATATTTCAGAGCGGCCCCCCAGTGGATCAGCGGTATGTCTGCGGACTTACACGCTAAAATCTGGGGTTCGATTCCAATATTCCCCAATCAAATTGTATGCAAAAATGAAGGGATAAAATAAACTTCACGAAAAGACCGTAGAATTGGCATTCTCTTGTAACCGCATAAGAAAGCCCATTAAACAAAACGAAACAGTTGAAACTGGACACTTTCTTCAAATAAATTTGATTCTGTTCTTTTTTCTGCCGTCATTATTTTTGCAGTTAAATTAGATTCATGATTTTTTGAAATATATTTGTCTTTTAAGTGCAAAATTCTACTCTTTAAACACATTCTGCATCCAGAAATTTGATTAAGCTTTTATGTACTTGTGTATATTTTAAATGTCTATTTTTGTTCTTATTCTAATAAATATGGCGTAAACATTATAATAAGATATAATGCTGTTTATATTTTATTATAACAGAAAACATAATACAATATGTTAGTCACATATATTAGACTAACCTTAAATAACTTATTAAAGCTACATTGTGTAACTTTGTGCTTAATTCCAAAACAACAACAAAATTCAGAGCGATGCAATTCGTGCAGCGGCCTCTATTGTTTTTAACGTTAGTTAGTTTTAACTTAAAATAGAATCAAAATGATTTTATGTAAAGCCTTTCAGCCATTTCTACTAACCTAAATTACTTCAGGTGCTCCAATAACATGTAAATATACTGTCATAATTAACTATGTATTGTTATTCATTAGACGTATTTGGATGAGGAATAAGAAATAAGAAAATTTTTAGCACACACATATATATATATTATCTTTGTTTTTGAATGTCTTGCAAAGCTACTCGAAGGCGATCTACGCTAACCATCACTAATTTAGCAGTGTAAGACTATAGAGAAGGCAGCTAGACATCACTAACCACTGTCAACTCTTGGACTACTGTTTTAACCAATGAATAGTGGGATTGACCGTCACTTTAACGCCCCTGCGGTTGAAAGGGAGAATATGTTTGGTTTGACACGGATTCAAACCCACGACTTTCAGATTACGAGTCGAGTGCCTGAACAACCAGGCCATACATTGTCATATATTATGTATTAGTAAGACACCATTATAAAAATAATACTTTTACGTACAAAAAACATAATACAATAAAATATAAAGTGATGTAAGTTTTAGGATCCTTCAAATAACTCTCGTTTTAACAATTATTCGACAGAAATAACATATTTTATGGCTGCCATTGCTTCAGTTTTGTTTTGTTTTATTTGGTACGACAATAACCACAAAGGAACGATTTTTGTTAAGTTTACTGCTGAGAGAAGCAAAGCACATTACTTAAGATAAATATACCCATTTTTTGTGAAGATTGCAAATTTATTAATGTGGAAAATGGTTGGTAACCATAAGGTTAATAAAAGTATATTATCGTCTTGTTTTGTTAAAACAATGTGTAACTTTGGTGTCATAATTGCTAGACAGGCACACAAGACGTTTTGTCAAAATTTATTTTTTTTTTTTGCATACGCATTTCTTTATATAATATATCATAACATTTTTAATGATGTTACACGAATAAACACGCATTTCTTTCAAATTAAACATATTTATTCAAGAAAAAAATATATCAAAATAAATATAGCAAATAAGCACAATGAGATATAATGAAACTTATTATATCTGATACAAAGTGTTTTCTATCATTCCAACTAAATATGATGCGTCTAGGATTAAGAGTTTGTTTAGAATTTCGCGCACTGCTACTTGAGGGCTCTTTGCGCTACCCGTCCCCAATTTATAAAGGCAGCTAGTCATCGCTAACTAATACCAATTATTGGGTTACTCTTTTACCAACGAAACATAGGATTGATCGTCACATTACAACCCTCCCCGTACGGCTGAAAGGGCTAGCGTGTTTGGTGTGACGAAGATTCGAACACACGACCCTCACAGTACGAGTCGAGCCCTCAAACCATTTGGCTATGCTGACCCTACGATCCTCACCGATCCAGTGATTAGTATGCCGGATCAAAGATCTGAAGTGACGTAGTTCATGTCGCGTTTTTACCAAAAAAAACGCGCTTCGTGTTATATGGGTAAGGGCCAAATTACACGTTCAGGCTGAAGAGAGTAATTCAAGAGCTGGCGATAGGCAGTGTTGACTAGATGCCTTTCCTCTAACCTATTATTTCAAAATTAGGGATAGTTAGCGCAGAAATCCTTTGTATGGTTTTGTGCGAAATTGAATAAATAACAATACTCATTTAAATATATATATATTGTATTCGAACATTGGTTAACAATCTTAAATGGTTTATGTGCCCTCGATATTTAAGAGTCTGTTTCAAGTCTTTTATGTTACCAAGTGTTATTTGCATTTATTTCAAAGGGTAGATTAAATTAGTACAAAATACTGAATATTCGTACTTCGTAAACAACTCATTGTTTTTATTGATACAGAGAGTAATATTATGCGCCATAATGTGTCTATAAGCCTTACTAATTTTGTCGCCCGCATCGGGTTTCATATTTGATTAGCTGAAAACGTAGGTACTGAACTTAGTGAAGTATGTAAGAAAACGAAATAACAATATTAGTAAAGATATTTAATATCGTACAATTTAACTTTTTCCTTGCCTTTAACTACAATGAAACAACTACTAAATATTTTTGGTGCCGCTGGCTTGAAATACAACGAAAATGAGTTTTCTTATATAAGAGTAACAATTAAAAGAAATTAGTTTCTAAGAGTAAGAATGATGATAACAATTAATAGATTATATATACAAAAAAGTTATTTTCAAGGGTTAATAATTTTTCAGGTTATGACAACAGAGGTTTAATAATGGACTTCATGGTCTGAAATTTCTGGAATCATTTTCTGTACCGTGCTGCTCGTACACGTCAAGGTCAGTTAGAAATCTTTCTTACCGTATTGTGTTTGTACAGTTGGTATTTAAAAAATAGATCCAAATTTACGACACATCTAAAAATTGTGTAGCACTTGATTCTCTTTTACCACCCAGCCCCACAGTGGCTCAGCGCTGAGCTGACAGGCTTGCAACGCTCGAAGCGAATTTTTATACCAATGGTGCACAAAGCCCAGATAGTTCATTATGTAGCTTTGTGTTTAACAACAATAAACCATTTCACTAACTATATTTTGCGCATCTTTTGGGTATCCGCAGATATTTCAAGTAACAAATCAATACTTGTCAGTGGAGAACTAATTTTAATATGAATGGAAGTAAAAAGCACACGCACTTTTCTTATGTTTCACAAACTTTTATTTCATCCGCTTGATTTTCATTCAATTGTTAAAAGAAAATTTGTAACTTTATCACATATCAATTGGTCCGGCATGGCCGGGTGGATTAAGGCGTTCGACTCATAATCTGAGGGTCACGGGTTCGAATCCCCGTCTTACCAAACATGCTCACCCTTTCAGCCGTGGGAACGTTAAAATGTGACAGTTAATCCCACTATCTGTTGGTAAAAGAGTTGCCCAAGAGTGCGCAGTGGGTGATGATGAGTATCTGCTTTTCTTCTGGTCTTACACTGCTAAATTAGGGACGGGTAGCGCATATAGCCCTTGTGTAACTTTGCGCGAAATTCAAAGCAAACCAATTACAGATCAATTTGGTTTTGATATAGGTGTTAGCATAGCAAAATAAAAAAAAACATGTATTTTATCCATCATGACTTAAAATAATTACATTTCATTTCGAAGCTTTTCAAAATTGTGTGTTGTGAAGTGTAAAGAACATCGATTTTAGGCTAGAATTTAAGAAATTAAAGAATTGCAACACTTTAATTCATTAGAAAATTATTTAAGCAAACGACCAACTTACGGTAGATAGCAGTATGGAATAACAAAAAATGCTATAATGTGATATACATGAAACACACACTGCCAGATCAAGATAAAAGAGGCCTATTTAACGTGGGTTTGAGAAAGGAATGTAAAAAACAAGAAACAAGAGTTTAACGAAAAGAAATGACAGGGAGGTGTGAGAGAAAAAAAAATAAACTAAGAGAGGCGAAGAAAAAAAATGTAATATGCTGCCAATAAGAAAGACATATATTCCTAAAGCCATATGTGCCCCTCGCTCGTACAGCGGTATGTCTCCGGATTTACAACGCTAAAATCAGGGGTTCGATTCCCCTCGGTGAGCTGAGCAAATAGCCATTTGTTGTTTTATTACACGAAAAACTCATACACACAAATCTGTATGTTATGGATTATACTAATAAACAGCAGTTTTTGTTGTACAAAACGTCCACTAAAATATGTTTACATCCTCTTTTTGTTTCCATCGGTTGAAATGAAGTGCATAGCCATGAGCACATAGATAGTAATGTGCATTTTCAGTAGAGGCAAAAACTCGTATTATTGTAATAGGTGTTTCATGCACGATATAGCTGATGATGACAATGTGTAGTGTATATAACATGTAGGTTGTATAGCTGATGATGACAACGTGTAGTGTATATAACATGTAGGTTGTATAGCTGATGATGACAACGTGTAGTGTATATAACATGTAGGTTGTATAGCTGATGATGACAATGTGTAGTGTATATAACATGTAGGTTGTATAGCTGATGATGACGATGTGTAGTGTATATAACATGTAGGTTGTATAGCTGATGATGACAATGTGTAGTGTATATAACATGTAGGTTGTATAGCTGATGATGACAACGTGTATTGTGTATAACATGTAGGTTGTATAGCTGATGATGACAATGTGTAGTGTATATAACATGTGCTTCGTACAATAAATACCGAAATACCGGCTTGGTTTAGAGTATAAACTCTGAACGTTCAGACTGTGGTATTATACAATGCAAGAATGTTATCAGTGCTAAAACAAACACCCAGTACACTCTTGTGACTGGTGCTAATAACTAATGTAAGGAGTGTGACTTTTAAAAAGTAAAAAAAAAAATGAATAACGCGTTATATCAGATGTTGTTATAGCCGCTATGATATCACGTATAAAACAGGCAATGCTGAAAAAAGATTAACTTTGGTATATTTATGTGACAAAGTTCTACATTCAGTCTTAGTTTTCCTAATTTACAACTGCTGAAAAAGGAAGGATAATCAGCCAGTAGCATCTGACATTAACATTTTTACTCTTAACCGAGAAGCAAAATCGACGGCTACTTTTATAACACGTCTTTAGCTGAACGGTGTGGAGCATGTCATTCAGTGGCATATCGTGGTTCGAACCTTAGATCTTCCGATTCACAATTTATCGTGCTGACCATTAGATTGCACTTGTTCTAAGTATTAATGAAATAAAGGTGATAGAAATTACATTTAATAACAGTCCAGTTAATATTGAAACGTTTGTTGTTCGAGTAACTCGGTAATGGCGTCTCAATCACTGCAATATGTGTCATATTCCAACCAACCGGAAGAGTTTTGGTGTCAGGCGAAATATCCCGTCGGCACTGAATGTCATAGGTTTAGTGTGGATGAGATGCATAGTAAGATCAGCTTACCACTAGACGATTTTACAGTTACTAACTAATGTATGACGCTACAGACAAGTTATCAAACATAACATTTAGTACTTGATAACACAAAAGGAAAGTTATATACTTTTTAAAATTACATCGAAATCTTGTATGATACATGGTAGTATATTATTTTACCAAAATAATCTTAATTTGTATATCACGTGTGAAATCTGATTATGTTAAAATATAATTAACAGATATATCACGTACCTCACTAGATAACATAAGACTGTGTATCTGAACATACGACATCACGGTACTATTAGAATTTTAATTTAAAATGAATTTTGTGAATGAATATATATTGTAATATTAATAAGTTGGAGGTCCTACGATACATCTTCCCTACACATTAAATGTTTTATCAATAACTTCTTTTCTTTTTACATTGTAATGGAGTTACGGTTTTACCAACTTGGACTGGATATTTTTTTTTTTTTTGTCTAACCACTGGATCTAAAGAAGCCATCTTAGAAATGTAGACTAGTTTTGAACAACAGGAATGGATTTTATAATCCCAGAAGACATTATAACGTTTCTGTTTCCAGAAGATACAGACAAAGGTTTGGGGTAACGATTTCGGGTCTCCGAGAAAATGGGTAACAATGTTTGTCAAAGAAGATATGGGGGACGTTTATGAATGTAGTATTCAAGAATCGAGGAATATTAACTATTGTTTAATAAGATAGGTTGGACGGAATTAAGATTTTTAAAACACCTGTATCCGAGGCCTTTGGAGTTCAACAATTTTGTCTATTTTGACTAATAGGACTAGAATTAGATTACACAATTTATTATTTCTTAGAAAGGTTTCATAGGACTTAAGCGTACTTGGGGATGGGCATTTCCGAATGATTTTCTGTAGCTAAGCCCACTTTATTACTTCAAACATAGTTTAGTAATATTTTATTTTCAAAATTCTATATCTTCGGTTTATCCCCTGCCGACTGTACTTGCCACACCATACATAATAAATTGTTAAGTATTTTGATTCTTTTTAATCTAGAAGTTCTTCTCTAAAAGAAAAGTGTCACTAACAGATACAAATAATGATTCAGAATGTAAGTTATACATTTGTTGTACCGAAGACTATTACTTTGAGATACTGCTTATGCAACGTTGCCAGTAAAATTTAAAAACCATCACAAGTAGTTCGACTGATTCGAAGAATGACACAAGAGAAATACCCAACCAGAGACTGAGTTGTCCACCCAGCTGGCTGTATAGTTCTGCGACCTAGAAAAGAATCACAACATTTTTTTTTTCACTATCCTCTCAATAACAATGTAAAATAAACTAAAATTATAGGAATACAAACTACATATATGTTTTTACATCATAATTCAACAGTACAATATAAATAATTTTACATCGTAGACGAACAGTACAGTTTACATATTTTTGAGTTTGCTCAGTCTAAACATCCTGACAACTATTTTTAGTTAAAATACATGCAGTAAATTAATATCTGTCAATAATCAAAAGTTCTAATTATCAGCTCAATATGTTTTATTCTTTTATAAATAAGGACTCAGCGAATGCTGTTTTTACTTCATTACCTTTAGTTTGAAACTAGCCAGTTTTGACTCATGATCTTCGTGATTGTAAATGGTAATCATTAACTTAATGTACCCATTAGTCACAAGTTCAGCATTTTCTTTTAGTTGTAAGTAAAGACCACTTTTTAATGTTTTTCACTGATTACAACGTATAAGATTTAGCTCAGTATTTACCACGAATAGCATCTATATGTTTTATCGTAATTACTTTACTTTGATTGCAGGTAATAAACAGCATCTAACTGCTTTCTACTGATTGCAAGTTTTAACCTTAAGTTAATTTTCGTCAGCAGGTAAAACATACAAAGATAGGTAAAATGTTGTGTCATGATGTGAATGTAATTGTTGTTAAAAACTTAATTTGGGTTTTTATTACAAACATAAAATGGAATTAAAAAGGTACATTATTTGCTTCTGATTCATTATTCTAATAGTGTTTACACACATTACACTGTGAAGAAAATAGTTGATGACATACAGATGCTTTCCTTCTTTCCTTATTGTGTACGAAAGAACAAATGTTTATGGCTTAACCTATTTTTTCACAGAGTAATAACATCTCACACCTACACACACGCACATATATATAATATACTTCTGCCACGAGTACTTCTGTTAGATAAACTTTTTCCATCACAAACTTTCACAGTAAGCCAAATGCCATTCCTTTCAACCAACTATAAGACAGATTTACTGAACAACACCAACTATTTGTTTTTCGTCCTCCGAAATAACGTCATTTTCAGTTTAGTTCTGTAGTTTTAGATCTAACTATATATAAAGAAGTTTCAATAGAAAACTGAAATGAAAATCTTTAATCTCTCTACTTAAGCAACGTAAGTTTAATTAAATATTTACCTCATATTTTGGAACTTGTTGATAAACAAGTTGGTGAAGAGTTTCGAAATAAATCTCCAGTCTGAGTAGATTTCCTTGGTAAGGGGCGGAGTATTGTATGTTGGACTTTAGACAAATTGTTTTAAATTACTCGAAAACAATAATAATAAATTATTTTAAAAATAAAGATGGATATCATCACAGAACGTTAATAATGAGAAATTATTTTTAAAAAGATGGATATAATGATAGAACGTTAATAATAAGAAATTATTTTTAAAAAGATGGATATAATGAAAGAACGTTAATAATAAGAAATTATTTATAAAAAAGATGGATATATGATTTTAAAATGTTAATAATGTTTTATGGATATAATGAAAGAACGTTAATAATAAGAAATTATTTATAAAAAAGATGGATATAATGAAAGAACGTTAATAATAAGAAATTATTTATAAAAAAGATGGATATAATGAAAGAACGTTAATAATAAGAAATTATTTATAAAAAAGATGGATATAATGAAAGAACGTTAATAATAAGAAATTATTTATAAAAAAGATGGATATAATGAAAGAACGTTATAATAAGAAATTATTTATAAAAAAGATGGATATAATGAAAGAACGTTAATAATAAGAAATTATTTATAAAAAAGATGGATATAATGAAAGAACGTTAATAATAAGAAATTATTTATAAAAAAGATGGATATAATGATAGAACGTTAATAATAAGAAATTATTTATAAAAAAGATGGATATAATGAAAGAACGTTAATAATAAGAAATTATTTATAAAAAAGATGGATATAATGATAGAACGTTAATAATAAGAAAATATTTTAAAAAGAGAGGGATATAATCACAGAACGTTTGTCGGATAACAAAATTATCTCAGTTTAGTTTCCCCTTTTTTAATGAAATTTATTAATAGTTGACATCTCAGTATAACACAGTACATGCCACAAACATTTTAATTAAATAAATGCAAACCAACAAGAAAATAACAATATCATCGTGAGTTTACTTACCGCTGTAGTGTTTTTTATTAGAAGTTACAGTTTTCACAATTCTAACTTGTAATCAATGAAGTAATAAATTTATATGCGAAGTAAATGTAGCCTGTAATATTGTTTTTTACAACGGATGTCCAATATAGAAAATTGTCTAAATAATGACGTTGTAAGTCGAATCTGTAAAAGTTTGTATTACGGCGTTTCTTATCAAATACTATTAACAAATTAATCTTTTGAAACACGGCTTTATTCATCGACTTGCCATAATAGTATACAGCACAGTGTTGTACATCGGTACTTTGATAAAAATAACAGTTTCGTAATATTGTGTTGTTCATCAAACATACTTATGCAGCAATGGTCTTGAACATTGTAATGTATATCAAATCTACTGAGATAATACGTGAAACCTACTGGCAAAATATGTTTTGAATTACAACGTTGTACATCAAGCTTTCTGACAAAATAATCGTTTGGAATACGCTGTTGTATTTGCTGGAATATGATTTTGGTTATCGATTGTTGTTGTTGTTTTTGAATTAAGCACAAAGCTACACAATGGGCTATCTGTGCTCTGCCCACCACGGGTATCGAAACCCGGATTTTAGCGTGGAAGTCCGCAGACATACTGCTGAGCCACTGGGGGGCTTGGTTATCGAATCTCTGACATTTATAATAAGGGCCTGCAAATATGGTGTGTTGTTCATCAGTTTTCCTGACAAAATAATGGTCTGAAATATGGTGTTATAAATGGAATGCAGTGCATAGAATCTAACAGTGAAAACAGCCGTCTGAAATACAACGTTTTACGTGGAATCTACTGGCAAAATAAATCTGAACCATGTCTCTAGTAGCAGTAAAATTCTAGATTATATATCCGTTTTAGAAATGAAGTTGTATTTTAAAGTTATTAGCGGGTTAATGAATAGTAGAATTAATCAATGGTTACATAAAAATACAACTTTCTTGTATAGATAAAGTACAGTGAGTTCACTATTTACATTTTCATATAATAGAAAAACACCCACAAATCTAGAATAAACCTGATAGAAAACATTCTTATTTTTTACCTGTTAGATCCCTGTATTTATACGTTTAATAAGAAAAGAAGTCTTTATTTATCAACATTGATATTAAATACATAAAATAACAGATGCACACAACATACGTTACGTGAAGCCAAGGTGGTTGAAGACACCATCAGATCGTAAGTTGTTGACCTGTAAACACAAGAAATTCAGTTATAACGTCAAAGTGGAAACGATTTCCGTTGCATAACAATTATAGAATGTTGAAGTCAAAAGTAATGAACTTATAAAAAAGTTCTGCACTTATATTTTTTACCTGAAGGTTTATGAAAAACAACAAATATTAATTATTTAAATAACTATTTTATAAAAAAAACTCGTAGTATTGTAATGTAAAAGTAGAACTCACAAAGATATCGAATATTTTTTATCTTTTTAAAAAAATACTTCAGTTATAACGTTTAGACCAATAGAATATGTACTTTCATGACAAAAGCTATTTTTAGTTATTACATTCTGTAAAATGGTAAAGTTTTTGTGCCAGAACGTTCTAACAATATAATTTAACTATTTTAACTTATTAGTAAACGTAAAAGTTTAGATTTTTTTCTTTCAGGTAACAACTGTCATACACGTTAATCTTAATGTCATTATTGGTTATCACAGAAAATAGTTTGGTGAAAACAACCATATCTTAATCACGTATCTACACCTGAAAATAAACCTACTTCCACCCCTAGTTGTTTTTCTTTTTACTGGTTTGTCATAACTTTAAAAGCTTTAGCAGTTGCTTTTCTACTGTTAGTTTTCTACAGTCAAAAGAATTAAACACTTATTAACCCAGTACTTAGATAAACTCGACATTATTCTAAACTTTTGTTAAATTATCATCAACTGAAACTTTAGTTGAAATTATCGTGAGCCTTGAATTTAAGTTAAAATATCGTAAAGTTACGGCTTAAGCAAAATTATCATTAGCCTAGAACTTTTCATTCATAAAATAAAATAATCTAAAAAGAAAAACCAGAAATTTCGAATACCTTGTACTGCAACTGTAGACCTTTAAGAAATGAAATGAAGAGGCTATTTAGTTGATATACTTACTGACATTGTAACGGACAACGACATAAATCAGCCTTGGCCCTCAGATCATTATTCACTTCGTCCAAACAACAAACTGTAATATAACATAACGTTTTAAGAAATATTTCTAATATTTAAATTCGAATGTTTTGTTCAGTAATGATTGCTTGAGGTTTCGAGAATTCGTGAGTTAGTGTAGTGATAAAAAAGGACCAGAATGAGTGAATTATAAAAGAACCAGTTCAATGATATTTAGTTAAAGAGTTTAGTCAGTAGGAGTGAAAGTGTTTATTACTGATTCACTTAGTTCATTTAGTCTGGTCGTGAATGACTCAGTCATTTTGTTAGTTATTCAGTGATCAGAAATTTAATCAGCAAGTTACTCAACGTGTTTATTATTAACTACTTGACGAGAAAAGTTTAAAAGTAATCTCAGCTATATTTGTATGTTAGGCTTAATATTGGTTTCTGAGTATCGGTTGGAACGTTGTCGTAAGATTAGGTCTACTAGTACACGTAGCCTGTAGCTGCATAGAGCGTTATTGAAGAAATAAATTAACTTGTTATCGTTAAGTGAACTGGGTTGTGCACTACGTTAACGGAATAACGCAAAATAAACACTACCCCCAATAATAGAACAGGTTAAAACAATAATGGTTAATCTAGGGAATTTCCAAAAAATACGTGTAACGTTCTCCTAACTTACCTTGAGTTCTATTCATGAAGTCGCACAGAATAGCATCTTTTATAAAAGGGTCCAGTGTCGGGTCAATGCAGTTGCATCTTCTCATGTTTTCTTCTTGAACACAGTTTGTCATGCACATCTAGATAAGTAAATTATACATAAGCTGCACTAACACTATAATGCATCTAGCATGTAAATGTGCATATTTGGTGAGATAAATATCGACCACAAACGTATGCGTATTTACCTACTAAACATTTCTAAGCACACTTGTTTCATTATTAACATGGCGTTAAACATTCCTGAATACACTAATTCATCATTAAGAAGAGAACATTTGAAATTCTGAAGTATTCTCAAAAATTTGATTATAAATAAAGGGTATCTATTGCAATATTGCAAGACAAAAAGATAGAATTATGAAAATGAGACTAATAGAAAATATCTTTGAACATAGCTCCCAAAAGCGTTGAAGGACATTCCATGTATTAGACATGATTCTAACGCAGATATCAAACTAGTTAGCAGCCACTCAGAATCAATTAGGGGTTTTAAGACTCCCAATTAAATATTACAAATTGAAGTTAAATTAAACAATCATTGTAATATTTAGATACTAGTGAAAGTACCCGACTTCTTTCGAGTTACTAGGTTGACAAATCCTGGATGATATGTTAGTGTGTCTATTCTGAACCTTTGTTAACCAGAGGGTGCAAAGAAGCCATGAATCTCACAAGTATAGTGGATGTTGGCATGATTTAAAGAAATTAATAAGTCAATCTAAAATAAAAACATAGTGTGAAATAACCTAGCCTATAGCCAAGTGTATAATTTTATCATATAAGTAAAAATAAAGATTAAATTTTAAACGTAAATTGTTTCAGAAATTAATGTATTTTCTGTTATATCACCAACATTCTTAATAAAATATAAGTGTCTATAATCAATTAAGACTCTAAATTAAGAAATCAACAGGCATTTTTCCAGTTTTATCATTTATATATTTCGTTTTATACTCTTAGTACTTAGACTAACGATAATATCTGTTTGTTTTATTGTTAAACAACAAAACATAAAAACCATTGTTGGAATGCATTGCTATCAAAACGCAATGGCTTTTCTATAAACTAGAAGTTGTCAAGCTACCTGATATACTACACAGTATACTATGGGGTGAAGGTACTTGCTTTGTCATTTTTGAAAAGCTATAAGCTAGTTTGATATAATAAAAGAGCACTTTTGTCTGTGATTTCTATGTATAATAATAAAAAAGCTTGACTCTGGGCCTGTGTGTCTGTTTAACCTCTATAACTCCAAAAGGAAAGAACCTAAAGGCCTGAAATTATGCATATATATTAAGTGGACCCTGAGAGTGTGCAACTGAGTATTATTAATTATGGATGCACATGCATGGATTTTTTGCTAAAGAAAACAAGTGAAAAACCCATATAGAAAAGAATATGTGACCACCATAGCTCCAAGAACAAAGAACCGAGAAAGTTGAAATTTTGCACCCTTTACTAAGTGAATCTTGAGGATCTGCACCTTGGTATTATGACCTATCTTACTCACGTGCGTGTGTACATGCGTATCTTTTTAATGAGGCAACCTAGTAAAGACACACAGAAAAGACGCAGTTCCTTATATAACAACGTCTATTATATACAAAAGCCAGTGAGTTTTGACAAACAATGCATTCCAACAATGACTTTTATATTATGTTGCTAGCAATAAGAGTATAACTTGATATCATTGTTAAAAGACTATGTGCTAAATGTATAAAATGAAATGTATAAAATACAAAATTAATATATATATATTTGTTGCCTTCCACTTTAAAGACTACGTTAATTATAGAAGTTTGTTCTTCATTATTTAAGTTTAAAATCGGAGGACAAGATAGAGTGAAGGTTGCCTTTATAAACAGGTCACGTCCTATACAGGAGTAACAAAAGTATGTAGATTATACTTTCATACTAAAATGGGTTCTTAATATACACAGTGACGTAGTTATATTTATAATAAATCAACCTAACAACCCGAATAAAGCCAGATATTTTTATTATGTAACCAGTATAGCTCCATGAGGAAATAACCTAAAAACCTGAAATTGTGCATATAAACTCAGTCCACCCTGAGGATGTTCACCTGAGTATTATTACTTATCCATCTTTTTATTGGAATTAAACACATAGAAAAAAATGTGACCATCATAGCTCCAAGAAGAAAGAACCTTGAAACCCGAAATTTTCCTTTTCCACCCAAACTAAGTGAACCTTGAGGTGTGAACCTGGATAGTATTACTTATTTTATCTACGTGTGTGCGCTTTTTTGTAATAAGGCAAACAAGCAAGAAACAACATAGAAAAGAAGTGATTCCTTACATAACAACTTCTAATATATAAAAAGTCCAGTGCCTTTCAACAATGGATTTTATGTGATTTTGTTTAGCAATAAAATTGCGTAGGTTGTACTTTCATGTTAAAATGGCCTCAGAATACACACACTGTCAAACTAATAACCCAAGTTTAGCCAGGTATTTTCGCTAGTTTGTAATATAAGGAACCACTTCTTTTCTATGTCCCCCAGTGGCTCAGCGGTATGTCTGCGGACTTACACGCTAAAATCAGGGTTTCGATACCCGTGGTGGGCAGAGCACAGATAGCCCATTGTGTAGCTTTGTGCTTAATTCAAAAACAACAACAACATTCTTTTCTATACGGTCTTACGTCAGCCTGCCTCATTAAAAAACGCGCATGCGCATGCGTGAATGTAAATGGACAAGATAAATGATAATACCCAGGTGCCCAACCTCAGGGTCTACTTAGTTTGGATGTAACATTTCAGGGTTCTAGGCTTTTCCCTCTTGCAGCTATGGCAGTTACTCATACACACATACTCACGCAGACATGATTCTTTATTATTATAAAATAAAAATAATATTGTAGTAGAAATAAACACCCCATCTCCACTTTTCTAAGAGTCCAAACATTTATTCTTTTAATAATTATTAAACAACGGTTAAACACCCTTACCTTAATACGTCTATAATAACTATTCAAACTTCTATTCGCCTTGAGGGCTTAGTGTAGTTGTGCCTCAAATATATTTTCAAAACTATGAGGCGTTCTCCTCAGGAGGCGGACTTTTGGCAGGAGAGTCCAAAAATAACGACGGAAGAAACAGAAAAGTTGAAGATGGCGACAACTTAATAGAACTATAAATTCCTTTTAAATCTTTTTCTTTCTATCTATCACATTTACTCACTCCTTATAAGCATTGCGAAAATGTTAACTTGAAGGAGGCACAACTAAACTTTATTTAGTTAAGGGATCGCTGCTATTTAAAGTATGGAAATCAACCCCTCAATATCCTGGTATTTATGTCCAAACATCATATTGGAGGCTGTAATGTGAACCTCAAGAAGAGTTTTCTGTCTCCCAATTAATGTATAATATTCTTATTATTATATTTCTTACTATTTTTGTTTATTTATTTTGTAAGTATCCGTATTTCTACATCTTGTTGCAGGCAGGGAGCTAGAACACTCACATCTACTCCATTTCTCTTTTCTTCTAACATGTAAGACCAGCAAAATTGAGGTTAAACTGGACAGATGGTGCACCTCTAACATAATTTGGATCTTACTTCCTCCGGTAACTCAAAAACTCAGGGCATATTTCAAAATTAACTACCTTATGATTTGCGTACCGGTGTTGGACATTCATTTCTTGGCTGAATTTGTATTACTTTGTCAAGTGTATTATTCGTTTATTTATTTACTTTTTATTTACTTCCCCTCCAAGTGACACAGTAGTATGTCTGCAGGTTTCGATAACCCTGGTGGTCAGAGCACAAATAGCTCTTTGTGTAGTTTTCTGCTTAATAATGAACAACTTATTTATTTAATCTTTCTTTTCTTATTCTGTAAATTTACAGTTAATAATATTTCATCTTAGATTTGGTTATACTATGCAAATTCATGCTATCCTTTTATTGAGTGCCCGGCATGACCAAGGGTTCAGGGCACTCGACTCGTAGAGAAGGTCGTGGGTTCGAATTCCTGTCACATCAAACATGCTTGCCTTTTCAGTCGTGGGGGGTTATATTATGACGGTCAATCCCACTATTTATTGTTAAAGATTAGCCCAATAGTGGACAGCGATAACTAGTTGATTTTTCTCTAATCTTAAACTGCTAAATTAGAGACGGCTAGTGCAGATTGCCCTCGTGTAGTTATGCATGAAATTCAAATAAACTTCTATGTGATCTTGTCTGTTTATTGAAAGTTTCTAGCCAACTTAGATTGTTATACATATATTTAAAACAACTTGTATAAAACAATAAAAACCCGTCTTTTCTTAGCAGTTATACAGATTTCTTCAATGTGATGTTTTAAAACCTCTACTTACTTCTTGTGTATATCCTTTCTCTCCTGGGCTCATAATATTTTCCTTACACTTATCTTGGTAAGGTGACTTCAGTCTTTTTCTTGAAATCTAGAAAACAGTTTATGGCACACAATTTATTTGATGTAAAATGCCATAACCATTATTAAAATACTAACATCTACAGACACGTCAATATAAGAGCAACACAATTCGAGAAGTCGGGTTAGTCAGTTTAAACTCTCCATACTAAAAGAGACAAATCTAATGCACTGTAAAACTTTTGGTTGGTCAACTTGAACTTTCTCTATTAAAACAGCAATGTTTAATGCATTGCAACACTCATTGTTGGTCAGCTTAACTTTTCTCTACTACGACGGCAATGTTTAGTGTATTGCAATATTCGTTGTTGATCAGCTTAAACTTTCTCTATTAAAACAGCAAGGTTTGATGTATTCTAACACTCGTTGTTGGTCAGCTTAAGCTTTCTCTTCTAAAAGAGTAGTCTCTAGTGTATTGTAACATTCATTGTTGGTCAACTTAAACTTTCTCTATTAAAATAGCAAGATTTAATGTGTGATTCTCGTTGTTGGTTTAAACTTTCTTTACTAAAACAGCAAGGTTTAGAATATTGTAAAATTCGTCGTTGGCCAGGTTAAACTTTCTCTTTTAAAAGAGTGGTGTCTAACATATTGTAAAACTTGAGATTGAATTAACAGCAGTTTAACTATGGGCTGGAAAGTTTCAATAGATAAGGTAATACAACACGAATATAGGCCTACGAAGTTAAACTTCATAAAAAGTTGTTTTGGTGTTAATAATGAATTTTCAATGATTTAGCTTCTCAGATTTTAAAAATAATCTTCTTTTTTTCTATCATGGAAGAATTTTGTTTACAAATTGGAAGAAAAACTCTTACTTGCATCAATTATTATTTCATATATCCCAAAATCTTTGAAGATTCTTTTGGAAAGTTCAAATCTCCAACAAATCATTAAGCTCACTTTGTATGAAAAGTTGTGATCAACCAGACGTTTACAGGTTGCAAATAACCCTTATCGTAATTTCTATTGTTATCAGATTTAGAATCAGACGAAACTGTATCAAAAGTCTATGGTGGAGTTGGTACGGATACAACAGGTACATAAGCAACAACTCTAACAGCAAAATGAAGGTTCGGATAAGAAATTTCCTTTCTAGTTCCAATGTTGTAACCTTGCATGTTACTTGACCCAAAATAGCAATCATCGCCTTGAATTTTAGGTTTTATTAGACCAAAGGGCAAATACCTTTTCTTATCTTTAGTCCATCGACTCAACTCTTTGACACAAAGGTTGAAAATTGTATGCGAAGAATATCATTTGTCTTTGTCCTCTAATATTTTGCCTTTGTTTATTTACAACATATTTACCACAAGTATAACACAATACCTACTCTTCATTTCCCTGTTGTCTTGATGAAACCTTTCCTTTTGTTTGTCGCTGAAGGCATCGATATTTTTTGGGAAATAGTCAATATGTGAGTGTAAGAAATGAACGTTCAAGCTCATATTACAATTGAATTATTTGAATTTATCAAAAATTGTATTGACATCTCTGTGATTTCTAGACTCATTTTTAATGTTAGCCCATTGTCTCAACCTTTCAACACAAACGGTGCAAACTTTACGCATAGCTCATGATTTATCTGAGTCCAAAATTTTTATTTTTGACAATTTTGTAATGGTTTGCATTTCAGTGATGTCGAGAAACCCACTTGTTGAGAATTTTATATGCAAAAACGGCTCGTTTTGGGTTCAGAAAATATTTTAAATAGAAGGTCGAAACGTTGTTCGCTCTTCTATTTAAAATATTTTCTGAACCCAAAACGAGCCGTTTTTGCATATAAAATGGTTTGCTTTTGTTTCTTTTCAACAAATTTACCATGAATATAACAGAACGTGTTTGGGTCATTTACACAACCTATTTTTGCCATAGTGAAGAATACCTGGTATTGAAAAGCAAAAAAATTGTATCATTTTGCATGCACAAACAAACACTATCCAGAAATGACAAATCATTCAACCTCATAACCGTTTGTATTCTAGCGATGAGTTCTAAAACGATAGAAGACTCTCACGTCGCGATTGGTTTAGAGAAATCTATAGCCAGCGGTTTTCAACATTTCATGCTTAGCAAAATGTTATTCGATTTCAATGAAAATGATTCACTTATGTAAAAACCACATATGACGTTTTGTGTAAAACCTGTTCGTGATGTTGACAAATGAATATCTTTTAGTCTTAACAATTTCAAGACAATAAAACCTTCGCAAGCCTGGAGAATCGACAAGAAGAAGAAGAGAAAATTATGATAAAAGATGCCGAGATATGGCTAGCTAAGGATCTCTTCAAATATTTTATAAAATGGGTTTTAATCAGAGTGAACAATGATAGGGCTTTAAAAGACTTCTTGAAAAACATATAACTTAAAGAAATCGTTTCATTATTAGCTTAAAAAATATTCATATGTTGGAAGCTATATCTTATTTTATATTGCGTTTTACACTACCCTGATGTGTGGAATTGCTTTACCAATGTGTGTGTGTGTGTGTGTGTGTGTGTGGAGGGTGAAAGATATAACCGGATACTTATTCACAATCTGTGATTGAGTCAATATACAGAGAAAGTGCATAGTTAGGCTAATTTTGTGATTGGTACAATACACAGAGAAAGTACAAAGCTAGGCTAATTTTATTATTGATCTGGTACATGTAGAAAGTTCACTGTTAGGCCTATTTTGGTATTTTCAATCAGACTGGTTTACCTACTAAAGGTACAAAGATTTACTCCTAAAGATCTGTCCCCATTTTTAACTCTCGGCCCGGCATGTCCAGGTGGTTAAGGCGCTTGAATAGTGATCTTAGTGTTGAGGGGTTCGAATCTCCATCCCACCAAGCAAGCTCGTTGTTTCAGAAGTGGACGCGTTATAACTTGTCGGTTAGTCCCATTATTTGCTGGCACGGCCAGCTGGTTAAGACACTCGACTCGTAATCCAAGGATCGAGGTTTCAAATCCCGGTCACACCAAACATAATCGTTCTTTCAGCCGTGGGAGCGTTATACAATTAAGGTGAAACCCACTATTCGTTGGTAAAAAGAGTAGTCCAAGAGTTGGCGGTGGATAGTGACAACTAGCTGCCTTCCCTCTAGTCTTATACTGCTAAATTAGGGACAGCTAAAACAGATATACCTTGTGTCACTTTTCGAGAATTTCAAAAACAAACAAAATACTCTAGTTTTTAATTTACCAATTTCGTAATGTGACATTTCTTCACTTGAAGATCAGCTGTCCAACTGCTTCTTGTTTCTTCAGTAAATAATTTATTTTGTTTTCAACTTCATGTCATGTATTGTCTTTCGAAATCCATCTGCAAGAAGTTACTACACTTGCCATTGTAAAGTACTGGGTTCATGAGTCTTCTGATGTGATGTATATGTGCTTAGTTTATTGTTGAGATACCAAACATGTAAGTTAGTACATGTCATGTATTGTCTTTTGAAATCCATCTGCAAGAAGTTACTACACTTGCCATTGTAAAGTACTGGGTTCATGAGTCTTCTGATGTGATGCATATATGCTTAGTTTATTGTTGAGATACCAAACATGTAAGTTAGTAAACCACCAATAACGGGGAGTTTGATAAGCATTTTAAATGAAAAATGTAAATAGGCTTAATTTGACCAAATACCAAATTGAAACAGCGTATTTCACACACAGAAACAACATGTTACTGAAAAATTCAAGCGAAACACTGTCACGCATAAGTAAACAGAGATGTTCTGTTACAGCTACAACAACTTTACTGAATAAACACTACACAAATTCTACCTCAGATTATATTCAATCTAAGGTTATTCACGTATAACCATTGTGCTAGATAAATAACTTACTGGGTCCTGTTCAGCTATTACCCAGTATGCAAGCATGTTGTGACGATACAAAGACACCAGGTTTAAAGCCTATAAACGTGGAAGAGAGTTTCTACGGGTACTATCAACGTAGTTCAGTACTGGGCACATTTTGACAGTTCACAATGTGTTACTCAGGGCAGAAACTTGTATTGAAGACAATTATGCAAATAAAAGTATACTTATATATTAGCTCCTACAAGAATCTTGTAGTACATCTACATATCACAAATGGATTTGTTAAAATTGGTAATCATTCATTCATGGATGTCAGTACATATAAACAAGAGGTTCAAAATTGTAGGAAACTTTAAATGAGTGTGTTTGTGTTTTTTCTTATAGCAAAGCCACATCGGGCTATCTGCCTAGCCCACCGCGGGGAATCGAACCCCTGTTTTAGCGTTGTAATTCCGAAGACATACCGCTGCACTAGCGGAGGGAACTTTAAATGAAATAGCTGAAAACAGTGATACGCTGAATTAGGTTATTTTTCAACTTTCACTAATGCCGAATAAGGTAAGAGCTGAACGGGTAGTATGTTAATAGGACACATTTTAGTTCGTTCTGAAGTTCCTATTAAGGTCATACTAAATCTGTTTGAAGCAGTGCGCCAATTCGATCACAAGTGGTACTTTGTCAAAGAAGGTATCCACTGTTTCTTGAGATGGTAGCATTATGTCCTGTGGTCATACATGCATGTGATTATCCTCTGGGCTTTCAGGCGGTGTAGAGGTGCTTTTTGGTAACAGTGATTCAATTTTATTGTGACTTAGGTGCAAAGAGAGAATACTGATTACGAGATTATATGTTGTTTTAAACTAAATTCGTTTTTGAGGCTGAATGAGCCAATATAAGCTGTAGACGTCTAGTCTTTATGTTAATGTACGTAATATTTAAGTAATTAATTCATTAAGCCTTAAGCAAAATAATACTAATAATGTTCGTGATAGAAAAAACCGTCTTCTATTTGCCGAAAGTCTTTCGAACTATCCGTCTATTCATGTTTTTATAGATGGTTCTTTGGCCTCTTGCTTCCGTAAAGATACGATAAACTTATCATCGACAGCGTACATAGTTCTTAAAATTCACAATAGATTTAATTACTAGCAAGTTGGGCCTAGTGTGGTCAAATTAGTTAGTGTATCGTTTAACATACTCTTAGTTTTCAGCTGTGAAAGTGTCTACAATTGTGCTTGTTTGTTTCTTTTAGAATTTTCATGTGAAACTACACATAGGACTATCTACGCGGATCTGTTCCTAACGGCCCAGCATAGCCAAGTGTGTTAAGGCACTCGACTCGTAATCCGAGGGTCGCAGGTTCGCATCCCAGTAGTGCCAAAACATGCTCGCCCTTTCAGTCGTGGGGGTGTATAATGTGGCGTTCAATCCCACTATTCGTTGGTAAAAAAGTAGCCCAAGAGTTGGCAGTGGATGGTGATGACTAACTGCCTTCCCTCTAGTCTTACACTGCTAAATTAGGGACGGCTAGCACAGATAACCCTCGAGTAGCTTTGCGCGAAATTAAAAAACAAACAGAATCTTACATTATTGATAGAGATAATTGTTTATACTATCACTAGAAGACAACAGTGAAATTCAAAAACAAACAAACCGTTCCTAATTATAAAATGATAGAATATGTGGAAGGCAGTTAGATAAACCACCCACCACGCAACCTTGTCTGACCAAAATATGGGAATTGACTGTCACTTTTATAGTATATTCACGGCCTCAAAGTACATTGATGGTTTTCATTTCTAGCAATAAGACACGTATCCTAAACCATCGGATTTGCATTATACACACACTAGCTCAACTTGATATAGATGTGACACTAACAGTTAATATTTCTGTTAGAATTAGAGCATAGCTCTGATTATCAGTTCGAGATTAAGGATGGTTAAATCTGAATCACATGATTTACCATCTGGCTAGTTATATGTCACTTAAGTGTTGTTGGTGTGAAAAATCCAAACAACAATTTACATCTCTTCACAGATTATCATCACACAGTGTGAAACAACAGATAATTTAATATCACTAAAGATGTTTGTGTTTAATTTTTTGGTTACTTTTTCTTTATACGCTTAAAATGGCCTGATGATTTGGGCACTCTATTCGCAAGCTGAGAGTCGTGGTTTCAAATTCCGTCCCAAGATATGCGCTTTCAGCCTTGGGGACGTATAATTAGTGGTGTTGACTCTTTGTTTTGCATCTATTTTGTTATTCCTAAATTATGGAGAGTTAACATAAACAGTCCTTTAGTAGCTTTGCCCGAAATAAACAAATAATTTTTTTCTGATTGGTAAATACAAGTGATATAAACCTTCAATCTCAACGTTATTTTTGTTCCGAAACCTTAAAAATAAGTTTTTGTTTTTTTTCTGGATTTATTTTATATTGCACAGTAATTGCGTTAAATAATTAGTTAATAACATTAAAACTTCACAAACCGGATGAAAATTACATTGACACATACCTTTTATTTCTATCATTGGAAGTACTCATTTTACATTACTTGGTGAAAGTACTACAAAATCCAGACCAATAATAAATTATTTGTTTTATGATATTTCTGCAGTCTACGTTTAGTTGGATAAAAATAGTAGGTATAAATCAGTAGTAAATGCACATGTGAGGTTTTACCACTTAACTCAATAACTAAATGTTTATAGATACAGTTTCAAATACAACATTTCTATATAAATTACGACATTTACGCCTTCTTTAACCGGAGAACCCCAGTGATACGGTTTATGTGTATGGACTTACAAGGCTTTCCATATCCGTGGTGAGTAGATATTCTTTCGTGTAGCTTTGTGCTTAACTCCAAAAAGTTAGCTGGTTTTGTTAAATAAACTAACACTAATCAACAGATCAGGTGAGACTATTTTCATCGAATACTTAACAATTTCTCATTAATTCTTTTGATTTGGTTTGGTTTGTTTTGAATTTCGCGCGAAGTAACACGAGGACAGTTGTGCTAGCCGTCCCTAATTTAGAAATGTGAGACTAGAGGGAAGGCAGCTAGTCATCACCACCCACCAGCAGCTCTTGGGCGACTCTTTTACCACCAAATAGTGGAATTGACTGTCACATTATAACGCCTCCACGGCTGAAAGAACGAGCATATTTGGTGTGGCAAGGATCCGAACCTGCGACCCTAAAACTGAACTGAGTGCCTTAATCACATGGCCGTGCCATGCACTTTATTTTATTAAATGAATTAACATTAAATGAATTGAGACGGGACTCATCTTGATCTTATTAAGATTCTCAGACATTTTTTTTCAAACTTCCACAATTTACAGCTGCTTTCAGCAATATTAAAATAATTTTTGTTTATGAAAGAAAATAATTTAACATTATTACCTTTTTTACACACTATCACTAGGTGTACTTTTCGTGGGTATAAAAGTATGAGCGAACGAAGAAAATCATCAATGCAAAATTGTTGGATACATTTAGGTTCATGGTAACCAAAAACAGAAACACGAAGACGAATGGAAGTATTCTTAAAATAAAAAAATTAGAAGAGTGTTTCACGAGAAAATATCCAAAAATTCACAATGTAAAATACTAAACAATCGAATATTTCCTTACACGAAAATTCTTAAGCTCAAATCCGTCGGATCTAACTTTCGTTCTTTCAGAAGCATAATCAAACCTGAAAAGTTTGCTTTACGTCAGCGTTCGAATCATACAATACCTAATGGAAAAACTTTTGAAATTCTAATTTCAAGCCAGAACTTATCTCTAGTTAAAAATAACAACAGTGACAATTATTTTAAATCTTGGAGAGCTTCAAGTACAATTTTAGGACATTTATGTCCCTTGGCTGCGGATCTGATCGACAGTTTAAAAAAATACAGAATTTACTCTAAATCGTAATATTTTCTTTTATCAGTTATTGCATGTAATATTCTATTAATCACAAAGTGGTAAGTTTTGAAATAACGTTATTTCCTGTGGATTTGTTTGTTGTTAAACGCACAAAGCTACATAATAAGCTATTTGTGTTCTGTCCATCAGATTATCTAAACCAGATTTTTAGCGTTATAAGCCTTAGGGTTACGTTGCGTCACCGGGAGGGATCTTTCCAGTTGAAATAAACACTGAATATTAACAAAAACGAATTTAATATACTGCAATCTTTTAATAACTAAAGAAAACGATATTTTTTGCATCCAACTAAATCGTGGACCATACATACAACATAGCCAATTTAAGATTACATAATTAAGTTAGTTTTCGATTCACATATTAGTAATTACGTTAGTTTCATTTCTCACATTCCATGGATCGGATGTGTCTTTGCGAGTAAGGTGTTTGAGCTACAGATGTGGGGGTTCATTGTTTGTGGCTCTTTCCTGTAAAAATGCGTTTCTCACTTTATGATCGTAGATATGTCGTAAAAGTGAAGCAAACAATCAAAAAAATGTCAGAAATTACAAAACATACGGCAGATACTTCAAACGGCATTTGAAAACTAGAAACACTAGTAATTTATACTCTGTAATTTCATTTTCTCTCTTTAATCGTTCTACTTAATTCTAGAAAATATTCATTGTCTTGTTCTTACTGTATTTTGTTGTTACCAGTAGTAATTCTTCGTTAATGAAAACTGGTCAATGTTCTGTACAAATAAGAGAAGGATAGACCAGGATCCAAACTATCAAATAAACTACCTGTTTCACTGCCACTGTTGTTTCCTTAAAGGGTGGAATATCAATTCCATAATATGTGGGATCAGGCAGCACATGGGGATCATGGATGGCCAGTCGAACACCAACTGGCAGCATGGAATTACCAGAATATTCTTCTATCTCAATGTTCAGTTCCAGTCGTAAGCCTATATTTGAAATGAAATCTTAGTCTCAATGTTGACAAATTTTATTTCACTTGGATAATGCAGATAAAGTTAAAAATAGAATAACATTATAAAAATTATTTCATACTGAAAGAACAACGTTTGAAACGCACAATAAAAACTTAATTTAGCCGATAGCCAATATTAAAAGACATGTTTCGATATCTTTGTTTGTTTTTTGTTAAGCACAGAGCTACACAATGGGCTACATATGCTCTTCCCCAACGGGTATAAATACCCAATTTGTAGCATATAAATCCATAGACTTACTGTTGTCACTCTGATGATATTTTAGTAATACTTTACTGCCATCATCAGGAATGTTCATAATAACAAATGTAGTGTTCAGATATTGTGATGACTTGTGAAAGTGTTTCACGTTTTCAGTATAGGTGAGCCAGCATTGATTTCGCACCCTTCCCATAATTTTTTCGAGGTTTTGGTCAAAATAGAAGGCACTTTAATTTGGGTATTAAACTTATTTTCACATAAATTTTGCTTGTACTCCCCTTTATTGTATATCATATATTGGCCATCAATGCATCTAAACAAGTCCCTAATTTTCGAGAATTTTAGGAGAAATTTTTCCACCTCACACACATACACACATTCTTACTGTAACTCATGTTTGTTTTTTAAGTAGAAGCATCTTAAGTATGAACTATATTTTCAAACATGATATATATAAGAACTCAGCAATTTAAAATTTATGTCAAACCAATTGAGAAACAAGGTGTCCTATTTAATCATATCTTTGTCAGTAAAATAAGGACAATGATGAAGTTACTCGCCCGGATTCCTGGAGGGAATTAATAAATCTTGGATTTATCCAAGCTGTATAATGGTAAGAGGGTATTGAACCTAACCTAAGACCTAATTGTTTTTTAAACTTGGATTTAGCTTTTTTGTGGTTTCCTCTTTTGTTTTTGATATGTTATTTTTAAAGTGCGAAGGTGGAACTCTTACAGTAAACATGTATTGTTTATCGATTAGTCAACTTGAATCTTTATTTCTTACAAATTTTGAGCCAATAGACGATCAGTTTAGTTTAACTGCGTGCATTTACGCCTCGGTTGGACTCACTGAGTACTTTTGTGTAGCGAATAACTGATAAATCTTTAAGGTTTCAATAGTTAATTACTGTAAAAGATTTGATTTTAACGTGGGAATGGCTAAAAAAGTTTTAGTGACAGCATTTACTGATATTAATATCAACATCAAAATGTAATTGTTTCATCAATCAAAAACTTAATATGAATAAAACAATATATTTATTACAGTGCATTACAAATAACTACAGACCTTTTAGCAAAATACATGTTTGCTTTTCGTGAACTCTGAAATATTTATTCATAATTCCACAATACTCAAATTGCCATTGACAAAATATTAAAATAAAATGATAAAAATATTTCTTACCGCTTAATCGCCCTGTAGAAGAGACGAACAGAAGTTCTTTCTCTTCCTCAAAGAAAGGCAAAACATTGAAGGAGAAGCAGTTTCCATACATGAAATTCGTAAACTGTGAGAAATTGCTGAAAATACACACGTGTTTTTTTATTATTGTTTAACGTACTACACTAATTTTAAATGTTTTTACAGCCATTAGAACTACTTAATTCAGCAGCTTTACATAAGGAACCTAATTTTGAACGTCAGCCTTAAACTAAAGCAAGACAAAAGAATATTTAGAATCTTGGTCTCCTAAGTGGTAAGTTTTAATAACGTCGAAAGTTAAAACAGTATCCATGATTTTCATCTCTCGTTTAATTTTAACAAGTTACATGATATTTTAATTGCGTAAAACAACAGCTATGCATCTAATTTGAGAGTTACTTTCAAAAATACAATATATAAGAACGGGGCCGAAAATACATTTAAGGGTTACTCAGTTGTTTGCTTTTTCTATAAATATATCTATAAGATTTTTCTGACTTTTTTCCTGGAGTCGTTTGTGATAAGGGAACAAAACACTTATAAAAATGTTTATATTTTTTTCTATATACATTCACGTTAATTACAATTACATTTCGTAAGTCCTAAGCCGTTGTCTACCAAGGATTTTCTACCTTTTCGTTTGATGGATAATTTCCATAGCACGCAGTTCTGAGGCCTCGTGTTTGCTTGGTCGACAATGACAGCTTCAAACTAGAATTTTTATGTTACGTGTTCTCTTCTCAAATTGATTTCCCTTTATATTAAAATATTCTGTCAGCATTAGCAAACACATTATGACAGTTAAGTAGTCCTTGATTACTGATTTCTCTATGTAAAATATTGTTAATACTAAATGATGCATAATTTTGCCAGATAAATGTCAAGTTTGTTTAAAACTATGAATATTTAATTACTATAGAACAACTATATCCGAATCGTGTCTTTCCTGACAATTTAGTACCTGAGGTACTTTTCAGGTAAAAAATACTGTTGTAACGTGTTTTGTCTTTGCAGAGGCTTTCTGGTTTATTTCATAAAAATAATAATAACGAAATGTTCGATTCACTAAACGATAAATAATGAATTGATTTCTTCAAAAACGTTCTATTCAAACTAGGCTCACTGATGGACCTAGTACAAACAATATTTTAACATAAATTATGAAGCTAATGATATCATTGGTACGCCTAACTCAAAAATGAAACTTAAGTCACGTAAAATTGAACTGATTGATTAATTAATTATGACTCACATAGTCTAACATTTGTATATTATATTATATTTTATGAACGTCTGAGATACCGCTGAAAACTGAACTTTTACAGAACTTCTAGACTTTATAAAATTATTATACTGTGTAAAAGTGATCGTTATGGTGAACAAAATATTAACATATTAAACACAAAAATATCTATATCTTAAGGAAACGGACTGAACTGACTGGAAGAAAGGTTTGGGTTTGAGGGTTGAGTTTCTTAATTAATCAGTTTACAATGAATAATTTTAATCAGTTTGAAAGAAGTACAAATAAATATTTGGTAAGACACTCTCTTGAATTAACAGGTAAAGTTAATTTTTAGAGTAAGTTGAAATTATTGACTTGTTACTTATAATTACGCCTACCCATGGCTCAGCGGTACGTAATGAGAGTTCATACTATTAAAAACCGGGTTTCGATACTCTTGGTGGGCACAGCACAGATTGTCCATTGAGAAGATGTGTGTTAACTACAAACAAAGAAAATAGGTGAATAACTGGTGCCAATTTGATTTGGTATCAATAACAAATATTAATTATAAAATTCCAAAGACAAATTTATTATTTGAATTTCTCACTCGTATCTTTTTTTTGTCGTCAATCTGTTTGATGTTAACCCCAATGATCCTCAGAGCTACGTGCTGTGCTCAAAGCAGGAACTGAACCCCGGATTTTAACATCTATTGAAAACAAAGAAACGTTTGATCCTTCAAAGTTGTCTTTGCAGTTCCGCCTTTTTAATGCTCTAAGACCTAAAACATAAACCAAGAACCTTTTTCGCCGGACAGGAAAAGAAACCAAATAACGTGTAGTGTAAGAAAACCATAGAAAGTGATTATTATACAAGTAGAGATTTTTTTAAATGAATTAAGTGTAGGAGTGACTAATGTCAATCTTTCAAAAACAATGCAAAAAAGATAGTAAGGATGGAATTTGTAACATTCCTACATAATAGCACAGACGCACAATATAGTAATATGTTAAAAGAAAAATAAACATGGAAAGCTTAAACTCAGTTGTGATTGAATGGTTTTACATATATATTATTGTATATTAAATCTTACCTATGTAGTTATGTATCGATAATGTAAATATCAGCCCTACTATCTTGTTTGTAATGTTTTTGAAGAATTGGTATAAGCCACCTCTACATTTACTTCTTTATGAAAATTTTTTCTTTACTTCTTTGCTTTTGTTTCTTAATGCAGTGTTTCAATATACGGAGGAAGGTTTTATTTATAGCCATTTTCTAGATACAATGAAATTCCAACTATAATGTTTTGTTTATCTCTTATTGATTGGTAATACATTTTTTATCCTGTACTTAGCTTTTTGAAGGAACATCATATTTCCGTTAGAAAACCATCATCAAGGGGTAATTATAACATCGTTTAAACTAAGATCATAATTTTTTAAATTACTAATATTTATTTTTTTTAAAAATCGTAAACAATAACTTAAATAATAATAATACTTAAAAAGCATCTGAAAGAAATTTACTAATGTACTAACCACTGATCAAAATATTACTTTGAAACCCAGTTATGAAAAACTTAAAAAGAAAGTTTTACTCCCTGTTTATCTTATAATTTATTTAAAGCATTTATAAAACAATATATATTTTATAAGATAAAGCAAATTTAGATAATACGAAAACATAACATGTAGTTGATATAAAAAATAGGAGTCTATAAAATTAAATATGAGTGTGGAAATATTTATATTGAACAAACTAAATGTAACTTAAAATACCAAAACAGAACATGCACATGAAACACAACGTATGATAATGTAGAAAAATATTGTAATATTAATTCAATCAAAAGGTATTGTAGTTATTAATATTCGAGATTCCTTGTAAATAATTAAATATAAAAAAGATCATGTATTATTAAATATAGATGAAGGTCTGGCCATTATTTGTGCAAAAATATGGGATAGCCTTTTCTGAAATGCACACAGGGGAATTTTAAATCCGTATATACATCACATGATCTATTTAACTAAAAGATTATTTGTGTTTGAATTTCGCGCAAAGCTACACGAGAGCTATCTGTCCTAGCCGTCCCCAATTTAACAGTGTCATATTGAGGGAAAGCAGCTTGTCATCACCACCCACCGCCAACTCTTGGGCTACTCTTTTACCAACAAATAGTTGGATTGACCGTCACATTATATTGCTCCCACGGCTGAAAGGGCGAGCATATTCTGTGTGACGGGGATTCGAACCCACGACCTTTGGATTACAAGCCGATCGCCTTAACCACTTGTCCATGCCGGGCCCGAAGGGAATTGAAACACTGATTTTAGTGTTGTGAAAACTAGTGTGTAAATATATATTATTAAAAAAAGGAAACACTTCATTGTAAATTTCTGATGACCTTGTTTTGTTTGTTTGTTTAGAATTAAGCACAAAGCTACTCAATGGGCTATGTGTGCTCTGCCCACCACTGGTATCGAAACCCGGTTTTTAGTGTGTAACTCCGCAGACATACCACTGTGCCACTGGGGGGCTTCTGATGACCTACTGAGGAAGTATTTAAAATAACATTTAGATGAACAATCAGAGTCATCCTTACATAAGACGTTTGTTTGTTTTTGGGATTTCGCACAAAGTACTCGAGGGCTATCTGTGCTAGCCATCCCTAATTTTGCAGTGTAAGACTAGAGGGAAGGCAGCTAGTCATTAACACCCACCGCCAACTCTTGGGCTAGTCTTTTGCCAACTAAAAGTGGGATTGACCGTCACATTATACGCCCCCACGGCTGGGAGGGCGAGCATGTTTAGCGCGACGCGGGCTCGAACCCGCGACCCTCGGAATACGAGTCGCACGCCTTACGCGCTTGGCCATGCCAGGCCCCCTACATAAGACAGTGATACCATCAGCTTGACACATCACTTGTCCATTTGAGTACATTGTAATAAAAATGTTTTCTTAAATGTTTACCAAATAAAATTAAAAAATATTTTTACCTAGACGAACACTTGTATCCTCTGAAGGTACATTTTTTAAAGAAATCTTCAGCCTGGTGACCGACAAATCTCCGGTAGGAATCATTTAATTGACTGTAAAAACTCATAATACCTAATATATCCGTTTGCTCCTTCGAGAGAGGGTCCTTGGGATTACAAACAGATGCTTCTAATCGAATCTATTATGGTAATAATAATAATGACATCAGCCACACACAAAATAACATAAGATCTTTGAAGAATCGTTTACAAAATATTGCTTTGAGCCAAATGATTTACTTCTTTCAGTGATATGAAAAACTTGATTAAAAAACCAACCATGTGTTTCTAACAACTATGAAACAGAATAATCGCTGAGAAGTCGGGATTATACTTTACCGTCAAAAATTACCCACGCTCTGCTGCGAGATTCTTTGGTCCCCCTCATGATTTACAAAGGACTCGGTGTAGGGTCAAACGTCTCCATTATCTTAATAAAACTTAATGGCTATAAGACAAAGTTATAGAGCAAAAAATTGACAAATTTTTTCAGTCAAATTTAAAAAATAATACTCAAGTGCACACCCTCAAGGTCCCCTTTATATACATCACAAGTTTCAATTGTGTAGGTTCTTTCCTCTTGGACCTATGGCTGTTACCCGCACATAAGCTATTTTATTATTGTAGATATATAAATAATGCTATCGTTTTAGTAGATTGAAAATCATTTGAGTAAAATATTCTTTTATATAGCCTGGACTATGACCAGAGATCATAAAACAAATCTGCCTTCATTTACTAGATTATTAAGTTACATACTAGAGCAAGATATAGTCCTGTAGTTAGATCACGACATTAATGTAAATTGTTACACATTTTTATGTATATTTCATCAGACAACACAGTCAGAATTTAACTGAGAAAAAACTACATTGGAAACGTATATGTAGGAAGATCTTAATTATTTGTTTTTAATAGGCTGTGTACACTGTGCCCACTGCTAGCATAGGAACAACGATATTTTATTTTTTGCCTTATAAGTTCTTAGACTTACCGCATAGGAGATTAGACTTATAGGAAAAAAAATTCAGTTCTTATGTATGTAAACAAACAACATATATACTGGTTAGCATAACAATAGCATATTTTTATCAAAAAAGATACCAAGGTTTTACCTACCGGTACTTTAAATCCTTTCATGACTGATGAAAAATACGATGAACAGGGGTATATACCATAATTACATATCCGACTTGCTTTCCACCTGTTTGGATATCAGACCATAGTCAGGTAATTGACATACACTAAATATATGTACTAACAAAGAAATAAGTGAGAAGAATGGTTAGGAATGGTTAGTTTATGTTCTTAATAAACATGAAAACACAACAAGTACACAATGTACTCTGCATACATGGGTATCGGAACCAGAGTAAGTCCACAGAAATACCATTGTGCCACTGGGGTGCAAGATTTAGTCGAGGAATGGAATCTTACGTCGCATTTAATGTGTTGCTGTTCTTTATGAAAGTTTTTAAACAAATATGTCAACTTTACCAAAGATTTAACACGAAATTAATAAAACAATTTTTGATGTTTAAGAATTATCACGCCAGTGCCTATGACACTTGACTCACAATCCCAGTCACACGAAACATGCTCGCCCTTTAAACTATGTAGAGGTTATAATGTCACAGTCAATCCCACTCTTCGTTGGTAAAAGGTTGGCCCAAGGGTTGGCGGTGGATGGTGATGACTAACTGCTAAATTAGGGACGGAGGGACGGTCATCGCAGACAGCATAGCTCTCGTGTAGCTTTGCGCGAAATTAAAAAACAAACAGGAAGTATTAAATTTTGATGTCATATGTGATTACTTATGATTCTTTAAGGTCACGCTACTTCTCTGTGGTCATTATTTCTTTTTAAAAATACTTAAACTTATAAGTTTTATGTCACCTAGTCTTGTCACCCTATAGCTTAAAAATGCTTATACGTTTTGCACGCAGAAATTCGCTGTCAACGTCAGTGTTCATTATAACTGTTAGTTTGTTTTTTATTTCGCACAAAGCTACTCAAGGGCTATCTGTGCTAGCCATCCCTAATTTAGCAGTGTAAAACTAGAGGGGAGGCACCTAGTCATCACGATCCATTGCCAACTCTCGGGCTACTCCTTTTACTAATGAACAGTGGGTTTGACCGTCACATTATAATGCCTCTACGGTCCGAAAGGGCTAGCACGTTTGGTGCGGCTGAGATGCGAACCCGCGACCCTCAGATGACGAGTCGCACGCTTTAATACGCTTGGCCATGCCGGGCCCTATCTTTATAACTAAGTACATCAATACTTAACAGCTTAGATCGAAATGAAACAAAATGACAGTCATAAAAATCTCCCTTTTGAAATCATCTTTAAAATGTCACAATATTAACAATAACTATTTTACAGTATTGACTAAGCAAACCTAAAGTTGTTTGCACTTATAAAGATGCCTAAATCACAATTTAAATGTTTATGGAATGAATTAAAATTTTCATGTATGTAAAGGTCATTTCGAGAGAGCGTACAGTAAAAAAATAAACCTTATAAAGAGAGAGCGGTTGTTGTTGTTGTTGTTTAGAATTAAGCACAAAGCAACACAAAAGGCTATCTGTGCTCTGCCCACCACGGGTATCGAAACCCAGATTTTAGCGTGTAAGTCCGCAGACATACCACTGAGCCACTGGGGGGCAAGAGAGAGCGGTATTTCAAAACAAAGGACGCTAGAAAGCTATGTTTTGATAATGGATGGTGGGTGAAAAGATTTGTTAAGGCTCTAAACAAATCAGACGTTTTATTGTTTAGCTCTGATTAAAGGCGGTTTGGGCTTGAAATTTTACTGAATATATAAGAAAAAGAACTTAAATGTATTTATTTTTCTGATTAAGACAGCACATCAATCAAAGACCTCACACATAGAACGGCAGCAGAGCGGGAAACCGCGAGAAGCCTAAGAACGGCACGAACAAAGAAAATGATGGAAATGGCGGGAAAAACCGTTAATTCGAAGCAAACGCTGATTGCAGGTAAGTCAAGTATAGTTGGTGGTAATGAAAATAATTCTCCATTGCTAGCTCTATGTAGTCTGGCAAAAAAAGAATTAAATTCGGTAAAGAAAACAAACAAAAATGTAACAATAAAAAAAGTAAAGCTAAGAGAAAATTGATAAAAGCAATTAATTCTTCGGAAAACTCAGAAGTCGAAGAAGAAGCAGTGATGGCTACTAATACTGAGGTAGAGGTAGCTACCCCTGCAACTAAAGTAGGTAGTTTAAGTCCCGATAATGTAATGCAACAAAATTTAAAAACTAAGAATGTTGATATTACACCGGTGAATAACGAACAAAAAAATGACACGGACAGTGATCAAGACTTGGAGGACCAAGGATTTATCACTGTATTATCAAAAAAAAACAACTAACCACAGTACTATTTTAAAGACAAGACCACCACAATATGCGGTGATAATAGAAGGCATTCCGGGTCAATATAATCAACCCCTGCTTGCCACAGAGGTGAAAAGATGTAAACCTAATGTTAATATAGTTAACATTAAGCGTTTGCCAAGAGGCGGTGTACTTGTACAAGGGCAAGATGTGGTCGATCTTAACAGACTACTCAAAGAATGGCCAACAGATGCCTTTAAACCTGGAAACATTAAAATCCACCTTCCAGGAAGTAAGCCGCAACCAAAAGCCATTGTGGTAAGAGGGGTTCATCAGACTATTGACCTGGACCTAGTTAAACAAGCACTTGATGAACAAAACATACCACACACAAAGACAGAAAGAATTATTTCAAAGAAAACACAAACACCTACAAACCTGATAAGAATTGACATTGATGACAGTTACAACATACAAAATTTAATAAATAATAGAATAATGCTCTGGTATCAAAAATACCAAGTTGAGCAATTAAAAACTCTGGCAATTGTTGTAACACAGTGTTACAACTGCCAAAGATATGGACATGTTTCAGCAGCCTGCTTAGCATCACCGAGCTGCTGCGGATGTGGCGGGGAACACCATATCAACCAATGCAAAAGAGAAAAAGAAACGCCTAAATGTTGTAACTGTGGTCAAACCCACACAGCAAATTACAAAGGTTTTGAAAAATACGAACAAATAAAGCAACGTATTTATCAGATCAGAACACCAACAGAACAGAATCAACCGAAAACAAACATTTACCTAAAACAGACACACCAACAGAACAGAATCAACCGAAAACAAACAGCTTACCTGAAACAAACACATCAACAGAACTTAATAAAACAACAAAAACCACATATGCAGAAATGTTAAAAGGAAAAGAACCACATAAACAACAAGTACAGAACACTAATACACAGAACAAGAACACATTAACACAAACACAAAAACCAAAAGAAAACAACAACACCATACAAGAAACGAATATTAACACAACAGACAAAACAAGCCTGTTTTCAACAGTTTTCAAAAACGTAATAACAGATTTTATAACAGAATATACCAAACCAACCAGACAACAAACTTTCTAGAACTACTGATCACTATCTCCATAAAACACATCACTCCTAATATACCCTACATTATAACTACACTAACAGGTTACATGCTCACAGCACAATGTTCACAGTAGTGTATATCAACATCCAAGGTGCAATAGCTTCCAAGAAACATGATATCGAATACCTAATAGAAGAATTAAACCCCCAGATTATAATAATAAGTGAAACTCTAACATACAATAATAATAGATTTAAAATACCATATTATTCAACTATTAGAAAAGACAGAAAAAATAAAAATGGTGAAAACAGAGGCATTATGCTGCTCCACAAAGTGGACTTATCTGTAGTAGAAATCAAATTAAACAGTAGAAATGAACATGTTACTGTAGATATCCTCCAAAAGAATAAAACTAAAATAACCGTAGCAGGAATTTACTGCTCACCCAATAAACAATTAGATATAACTTTACTTAATAACATCTTTTCCCACAATCAAAACACCATAGTTATGGGAGACTTAAACAGTAAAAATGTTACCTTTGGATGCCGAAGTTCTAATTCCAATGGTATAAAATTAATACAATTTATTGATGATAATAACATAGCTTTATTGAATGATACCACCCCAACACATACATCCTATTCCTCTAACTCTAGTGACATACTAGATCTGTGTATGTGTACATATAATTTAAGCCAGAAATTAATAAAATTTCAAGTGGGAAAAGATGTAGATAGTGATCATCTCCCAATTTTTTGCGTCTTCGATCTCGCCTCCTATAAAAATATAACATATAGGAAAGAAAAATTTAATTACAGTAAAGCGGATTGGCAATGCTATAAACAAGAATTAGATAATCTGTTACCTAATAAAATTATTAAAGAAGTTAAAACGCATGTCGAAATGGACAACTATTGTCAAACAATCACGGATTGCCTTCAGAAAGCAGCCAAGTTAACAATACCAAAACAAAACCATAAAACAACAAACAACACATGGAAACCCACCACAGAAATAATCAACCTAATCAAAAAGCGCAGACAACTAAGAAGACAGTACATGATTACAAAAAACAAAGAAACTAAAAAACAAATAAACAACATTAGAAATCACATCAGAACTCAAATAAAACAACAAAAACAAAATAAATGGGACAATTACTGTAATAAACTAAACGACATAACTGACCCGAAAAAATTCTGGTCACATCTTAAAAGATTCACAAATGAAAACACAAACACAAAGAAATATCCTCCACTTGAATATAATAACACCACTGCACACACAAATAAAGAAATAGCCGAAGCTTTCAAAGATCAACTCCAAAATACATTTAAAACTCACACAGATCTAGATATGAATACAAACTTCTACAATAAAGTCACTAATTACATAGCAAATAATAAACATCAATATAAACCAATATTTCCAGTAAACATAACTGACACAAATACAAGTTCTAACACTGATTATGAAAGCACATTACTAACAAAGGAAATATCCCTACATGAAATACTAGAAGCAATAAAAACACCAAAAACAAAGCACCAGGAGAAGATGAAATACAAGCTATTCTCCTAAAAAAGGGCACTCCGAAATTGTTTGACCACCTAAATTCACTATTTAACTTATCGCTATCCTCAGGATATATCCCAGTTTCTTGGAAGCTAGCAAATATTTTAATGTTCCATAAGGAAGGAAAACCAGCGAATAAACCTATTTGGTAGCTATTTGCTACCGACCAATCAGCCTGACCAGCTGTGTTGGCAAAATTCTTGAAAGAATAATAAGTAATAGACTCTCCACATTCTTGAAGATAACATCAAAATTACCAGAAGAACAGAATGGATTCAGAAAATTTAGACAAACGACAGACCATTTAATAAGATTAACCGAAACCATAATAGATAGTTTCAACAAAAACGAATGTACAGTCGCTTGCTTCCTCGATATCGAGAAAGCATTCGACACCGTTTGGCACGACGGTCTAAGGTTCCGAATGAATGAAATGGAACTACCGCGAGGAATTATTCGCTGGTTATCTAACTTTTTGGAAAACAGAAAATGTAGTGTAAACGTAGAAGGAACTTTTTCCGAATACTTTACTCCACTAGCTGGTGTCCCACAGGGAGGGGTGGTTAGCCCTATACTCTTCATCATGTATGTAAACAATATGCCATTGGAGGATCCAAATTATGGATTCTCATCACAGTTCGCAGATGATGTGGCAATCTGGAAAAGTGCTGCAACACCCACGATAGCAGCTACAAACATACAACCACAATTAAATAGAATTAGTGAATACTGTGAAAAATGTAGAATTAAAATAAACACAGCAAAAACTCAGCTCGTAGTCTTTACGAAATCGACAAAACACAAAAAACAACAGCCAGAAATATATATGAATGGCACTCTGCTCCAGATTGCCCAATCAATAAAAATTTTAGGTCTGACTTATGATTCAAAATTAACTTGGATTAATCATGTCAACGAAATTAAAAATAAAATTTGGCGAAGAACCAACTATGTAAGGAGTCTAACTGGTAAAAACAGTGGAGCATCTACAGATAACATATTGAAAATACACAAAACATATATTAGATCTGTAATAGACTATGCAGCTCCAGCATGGATAACTGTAAGTAATAAAACAATCAAAACTAAACTACAAATAATCCAAAACACACTTCTCACAACTGCATACAGAGTCCCGAGATCAATATCATCTAAATTCATTCATAAATACTCGAACATACCAACCATATCAGATAGACTCCTAAATATTACAATTAGGTACTTTAACAAAAATTGGATGAAAAATGATTTATTATGCGAACTAGACAGGTACCTCATACATGATGAAGAAAATCCTAAATAACTCTCCCCAATTAACATATATTTTAAATATAAAGAAAAATAAATTAAAGTAAAATATGTATGTATACGAACTTTAAATCTTATATTTATAGTTTACATATTTATGTATTTAAAAAAAAAAAAATTGCCACCAGCTAACTTGACCTACTGTGAATAATAGACTATAAATGGACATTGCCCTGAGAAGGACCTAACATACAAACAGTTAGGGAAAATAAGTTCAGGAAGGAGGAAGAGGTCAAAGAGAACCTGGGGCAAAATACCCAGATACCATTGATCCATCGGAACGATGGTCATTCTTAGCACGGATGTTTTGATAATATTGTGGATTTGTGAATGTTATTTGGTTTTATTATTTTTATCTTTAGAAATTAGAATTGAATAAGAAAAATAACTAGATTTAATTGGGGATTAAAATAGTAGTTATAAATTTTAATATAGATTTTAGTAGTGTATCATGCAGTATAATGTTAGACTTAATACCCGTAACAGTTCTTCAGGCTTAGGTATAATTCAGCTCGCAGTAAAATCGTATGAGAAATTAAATACGTTGTTTTATTTGATAAATAGTCGAAAAACTAGTTAACTCTAAAACTTAGGCTTAACAATGTTAACAACAGGCTACTGGTATTTAATCATAGTATCATGTAGGATTAGTTTTCCATATAATACAATGCTTAATACCGTTTCTGTGGTTAAGCGTCTAGAGTTTGCTGGTGCGATAGGTGTAAAGAATTGGTTTCGTTTGGGAACTTTGGACTGCTTTGCAATTGTAAGGAAGCTAGCGAGTAGTGGAGATGCTCAATTTATATATAGATTTTACAGGTTAGAAGTAAAGTTGGAGGCTATCCTGACTAAAGTTAATAAAGATAAGTATAATTGTGGCAAATGACAGCAGGATTTCAAGAGAAGCTTAAGATTTTACATGCAAGGTATGTGTCAGCTAAAATGAACAATGGCATTCAGGAAGATAGAAGTAGTGAGTAGTAAAGACCCTATTCTACTGAGAAACAGATTTCAGCCTTTGGCTTGTGTAGAGGAGGGAAGGAAAACAAAAGGAATAGAGAAGGATGTTAATTATCAGTTTATAGGGGTTATAGTAATAGTTTATTCCCTGACAAGGTATGTAGGTATAATAGTCTCTGGGGTAAATAAGGAGAAAATAGTTAGATTATGCTACACTGAAACACAGATGAAAGCCATAACTGATAGACAAGAGATTTAATGAAGGGGAGTGGCAACAATGCAGTCTTTGTTGTGCACATAGCGGCAAATGATATCGAGAAAAGTCAGAGAAGCTAATTATTAAGTACAAGGGTTGGTAAAAACATTTAAAAGATAAAGGCCATAAATTAATTGTGTCAAAGAAACTGCCAAGAAATATTTGTGGTGATAAAAGTTTGAGTAAGTTTAAAGTTGAAATTAATATATAATAATGAGCAGCTTTGTTGAAGGGCTTATGAGACTAGTTCAGTGGTAGGAACTTTTTGTAATAAATAGTTTACACTTAAGTAGGAAAGGGTCTGACATATATGCAAGGGCTATTTAATCCGCTGTAAAGGAAGTTTTAACTAGGACTAGATAGTGGCGAACTCAAAAATAAACTGCATGAAATAAAACTGAGATGCAGAGGAAAGTTTAGCATAGGAAAGCAGTATAAAAGTAGTTATAAAAATAGGCTTAATTGTTGCTATTCTAATGCTAGAAGATAAAAAATAAAATAGATGATTTTAGGGCACTGGAAGGAATAAAAGATTTTGATATTGGAATTACTAAAACTTGGCTAAATGTAAATTATTTTGATGACAAATTTCTTTGAAATACTCGGTTATATGTTATTTAATAGGGACAGAGTAGTAAAGAGAGATAAACAGCTGTATATGTAAAGAGTGAGTTAAATCCTGTTGGATTTGAGTGTATCAAGGATAATAGGAAGGAGATTGAATCCATTTGGGTTTCTTTTAGTGGATATCAAAGGAGAATGTTTTAAGTAGTATTTTTTTACAGACAATCAGATGAAATTTATTAAAATTTACAGTGAGATTAAAATTTCAGCTTTTATTTCATTCATATTTATAAGTGATTTTTATTTCAAGCATATTGATTGTGAAAGCTAAAATCAATTCGTGACCAAGAAAGATTTCTAGAAACTGTTTAAAATGGACATTTCACCAATTCGCCAAACCTTTTAAAATCGTTTGTTTGTTTGTTTTTTAATTACGCGCAAAGCTACTCGAGGGCTATCTATGCCAGCCGTCCCTAATTTAGCAGTGTAAGAATAGAGGGAAGGCAGTTAGTCATCACCACCCACCGCCAACTCTTGGACTACTCTTTCACCAACGAATAGTGGGATTGAACGTCATGTTATAACGCCCCCACGGCTTAAAAGGTGAGCATGTTTGGTGCGACGGGGATGCGCACCCGTGACCCTCATATTACGAGTAGTACGCCTTAACCCACCTGGCTATGCTGGGCCCTACTAAAATTAAATTATTTTGGATTCATTGTTAACTTCTAATATATATGTATTTTTTAAGATGGTGGAAACTAGGAACGCCTAGATACAAGTGATAATAGCTATATTAAGTTTGGTATTTTGCTGCATATAGGATTTGAGAATAATGATATTTTTATTCCAAATTTCGAATTGATTCAAGAATAATTATCTATTGTGAATTGGGCAGCATTTGAGATACTGAACAATTGTGGAAAATATTTAAAGAAAACTTTAATATTAAAAACAAATATTTTCTTTACAGAAAGTCAAGGGTAGCTGTAAGTAAAAAGACAGCTTGGTTCACAAAGGGTATAAGAAATAAAATTAAAGAAAAGTAACACAAATTTAACGAAGAATACAAAAGGTCAAGAAACATGGTCAAACAGGAAATTAAGATATGTAAAAGCACATTAGAGGTAAACAAAATGTCAGGATTGGAATAGAACCCTTATGAAATGATAAAAATGGCTTGCGTCTAATGATTATGATATGACTAGGTTATTAAATTTTGCTTTTTTCTTAGTTTTTACTATTGATGACTTGAGCAGCATTCCTCATCTTGAGCAATTAACAGATGAAAACAAAAATGAATGAAACAACTGCATAAATTCTGAGCTTGTTAAAATAATATTTGGAAGTTTAAAGCTTCCTGGATTAGCTAATATTTTCACGAGGGTGTTAAAGGATTGGATATGTGAGACACTTGTTTAAAACCATGAATAGTGGACAAGTAGCAAAATATTGGAAATTAAACAATGTCGCTCATATGTGCAAGGGAGATAATAAATGTTTTTCTAGTAATTGTAGGCCTGTTAGCCCTATTTAAATTGTGGGGAAATTTTTGAGTCTGATAAAAGATACTTTGCAAAGTCATTTAACAAAATTTAAAATTTTAACAGATAGTCAACATGGTTTCATAAGAGAAAGCTTGCCTTACAAATATTTTGACTGCTTTGAACGTGCTACTGCATATGTAGTTGAGGTTAAGAGGGTATATTTGGTGTATCTGAGTGTTCAGAAAGAATTTGACAAAATGGCACATAAAAGGCTTGTAAAGAAACTTATTTCAATAGGTTTAGGGGATAACTAACTGGATAAAAGAGTGACTTAATGGAAAAAAGCAGAGGGTTGTGATAAATGGAATTCAGCCAAACTGGATTAATTTTAAAAAGGCTTATTCTCAGAACCATTGATCTTTTCTTATTTATATCAATGATATAAAATACATTGAATTGTTTGAAAGGGTTCAGAGAACATTACCAAAATTGCATGTGAGATGAAGGGATTATCATATAAGGAGAGATTAAGAACCTTAAATTTGTTTTCTCTTGAAACAAGAAGAGTAAAAGGAGATCTGAGTAAAGTGTTTACGATTGTAAAAGGAATTGATAATGTTGATGTATCAAGATTTTTCATATTAAACATCAAGAATTATAGAACTAGGACACACAAATATAAATTTAGACAAGGTAAAAGACGTTTTAAACTAAGACGAGTTTATTTTTCAAATAAAGTTGCTGGCCTATGGAATAGATTACCTTTTGATGATAAAATTAAGGAAGTAAATTTAAGTGAATTTAAAAGAAAGCTTGATAGCTATATGAATGATAAAGGCTGGCTTTAAAAAATGTTAAAATAATTTTAGTTTAGCTTAGAAGATGGGAGAGCGAAGATGGACCAAAAGGTTTCTTGTTCCTAAACATTACGTTATTCTGAAGTTCCAGTGATTCCTTCCTTGCAGCAGAAAGAATACTAATATATGTATTTAAATCAAACGATGAAATACTTTTGATATATAGCAAAATTTGAGGGTAGGGTGGTAGACACCCTGATAAGTAATAAAATTGAATCGGGTATATTTGCTTGGTATTGATAGCTGTTTCTAATTTAGCAGTGTAAGACTAGAGGGAAGGCAGCTAGTCAACACCATTTACCGTCAACTCTAAGGATACTCTTTACCAACGAATAGTGGGATTGAATGTCACATTACAACGCTCCCATAGCTGAAAGGGGAAGCATGAACAAGAGGAAAGAAGAAAACATCATTTAGAAAGGTCAATTAAAGTAGTATTTTTATTAGCTTGTTTTGTTGTCAAACACAAAAACTACACAATGGTCTATGTTTGCTGTGTCCACCGCGAGTATTGAAACCCGATTTCTAGCGACGTAAGCTCCCAGGCTTAATGCAAAGCCATTGGTGAATGGGTTGGTGTCATTTGTTTTAGGGTAAGTTTAAAACAATTTGTAAAACGGCATGAAGTCTAAATCCGAACAGAAACAATATTTGATTCCTCAATTGTCGTTAATCAAAGAAAAGATTACAAAAAAAGATGCTAAGTGCGAATATGTGAAGTTTGAAACCCCAAAACAACAAAATTTTAATATTCTTATGTAGTTGATTAAGGAACGAATAAAGACGGCACAATTTATTAATTTATCATTATTAGTGTGATGGTACGTTCAGTCAGAATATGAGAGTGAAAATTATCGTTATTAATTCTGTTTCTAATACATTAATTTATCTAATCACTTTACTACGTCCCACAGTAAGAGAGTGGTATGTTTTCGGATTTACAACGTTGAAGTCAAGGTGATCACAGCAGCCATTTCACTGTAGCTTTATTACAATAAAAGTAGTTACTTTCACATAATGTTTACAATATGACTCGCCTTTATGCCAAGTTTCAAAATTAATATGCTTAACAGGAAAATCACAAACATTCTGTTAGGAACATTCGTTGTTGTACAATTGTGAGGCCTATGTTTTCGAAAGAAATATGATCAGTGCAAATCATCAGATATTCGTTGTTGTACGTGTAGCTCACTTTTTCTCTTTTAGAGTTTGATTTGTAAGGGTTTTCGTTTCATGAGAAAAACCCAAAAAATATTTTTAATATTTAAGAAATTTAATGTAAACATACTACAATAAAAATATATCAAAATAAATGTATTTTTTGTTGTTGTTGTTTTGAATTAAGCACAAAGCTACACAATGGGCTATCTGTGCTCTGCCCACCACGGGTATCGAAACCCGGATTTTAGCGTGTAAGTCCGCAGACATACCGCTGAGCCACTGGGGGGCATAAATGTATTTACAACATGTTTTACAGACTCATAATAATTTATTTTTTTGTAACTAAGCATAAAGCTACAGAGTGGACTGGCTATTGTAATAACATATTGAACTCATTTTTTTTATCGCACTCGACCAAAAAATCCAGAGTTACCATTTACCATGTATTTATATACTTTCTTTTTTGGAGAAGTATCTGATTATGTATAAATTTGGCTCGGCATGGTCAGGTGGTAAAGGCACTCGACTCGTAATCTGAGATTCGCGAGTTCGAATCCTCGTCACAACAAACAAGCTCACCCTTTCAGCCGTGGGGGCGTTATATGTTACAGTCAATCCCACTATTCGTTGGTAAAATAGTAGCCCAACAGTTGGCGGTAAGTGGTGATGACTAACTGCCTTTACTCTAGTCTTGCATTGCTAAATGAGGGACGGCTAGCACAGATAGCCCTCGTGTAGCTTTGTGCTAAATTCAAAATAAACCAAATTATATCATTTTTCGACGCAAACATAGAAGAGGGGCATTATCATTTTTGTTCAAATCTCGATTTTTCTTTACTTTTACGTGCTATACACCACACTTATTTCATAAAAATATTTCTTAAATGGTTGGTTTTGTTTTTTTGAATTAAGCACAAAGCTACATAATGGGCTATCTGTGCTCTGCTCACCACGGATATCGAAACCCGGATTTTAGCGTGTAAGTCCGCAGACATACCGCTGAGCCACTGGGGGGCTTCTTAAATAGAAACATACTTGCTAAATGACTTATCACACATTCAGTTGTATAGAATATGCATTTTTATGTTGAAAAAAAACAAATGCATTTTCTGTGTGCGACTTAACCAGTGACGAAAATCGTTACCTTAAATGGGACATGAAATATCTATATTTGCTTTCAAGTCTAATAAAAGTACCAGAGGTTGTCTTTTAGAACTAAACATTGCCATAAATATATAATTTAATTAGTTTTATAAATATATTTGATGACGATATTTTCGAGCAAATGAAGGTAATAATATTATGAAGTACGATACCTGAAAACTAGCAAAAACTACAACCTAAACTAACATACCTGTTCAGATTACAAAGTGTAACACCTGGAAAAGGTAATGGTCTTTCTGGGCCCTCGTAAACATTGATAACAACTGGATATTGAAAATATTCACTGAGGAAGTTGATACTATTGTAAGTGCAGCCAATGAGACCTCCAAAAAGAATGAGAGCCCAAACAAGTTGCCGTATGAAGTTCCTTGATGAAAAGATTTGATTTAGGGCATTGACAGATGAGTGGCTAAACAAGTCTCTCAAATAAGTGGTGTCTTTTTCACTGACGCTAATTTCAGGATGTTCGCAAGTTGAAGTTTTAGAAGACATTTCTCCTGAAACAGAAACGCCAACTTTATTTTGCATGGTTGGGGTTTTTACGTATATATTTGCTGATGGCCTTGCAGTGAAAATTCGTACTGGGGAAAATGGTCGCTTTTGATGTAACATGATAAGCTTAGTAAACGTAAATGTTCTTTTCCGCAGACCCCTCAAAACAGTTTTCATGACATTTTGAAATTCAAGAATTATGCTCAACCACCAATCAAGCTCATTTTACTCGTTAAAGATAGTCTCTTTGTCGATAACGCTCTGCTTGGAATGGCGGTATCACTTGGCTGGCACTTATCTCACTTGGAGTCCATGAATTCACTTGCTCCATGCTGTTAAGTACCGAGGTTGAGTGGTACCTGACGTACAAATCTGTAGTACAACGACTAAATATAAGCTATTAATTTTTATTGCTAAAAAAAAGACCTGCTGATTGTTTAGGCGTTTCGCATGTTAGCTTAAAAATATAATTTGTGTAGCATTACTTATGAGGTATCAGGGGGAAAAAAAAAAGCTTTATAGTGCCATTTTCTTTTAATTAGAATTTTTTGGAAATACAACCGTTCTAATTTGTTTTTGGCTGTCTATGAATGTTTTTAATTTATTACATCGTTAATAACTAACCTGAGTTATATATTCTATTTTAACATACGTAAACGTGTTTTGTTGCAAAATACTGACCATTTATATGACCCACTGATTTATATGACATCACTGATTTATATGATCCATTTGGAAGCAGCACTAGAATTTAAATAAATAAACTTAATGGTTGTTCTAGTGTTAAACATTTATTTTAGTTGACACTGGGTCTAGAAAAACACCCACCCCACCTTATTACTCAATGTAACACAACTTTTGTTCCTGGATAGTATGTGTTATTTCTTAATTGCTTATGTTGTAAAAGTACAGAAAATGGTCATTACCCCCTTCAAACTTTGCTTTTGTGACCTGGATAAGGAAATTTAGAAATAAACCTATTTTCTATGTAAAAACGGGCAAATGTGCACATTGTCATTTACATAAGGTCTGAATAGAACAACATTTGAATCAAGATTTACATGTATTTATACTAAAGTTATATAGAAATGTTTAGAAGTGAGTAGTTTTTCGAGATTTGCGACTGCAATTTAAATAACTTTCACGTATCAGCCCCCAAATTTTGTCTCCCATCATGTTTTCGTTATACGCTCCCAGGTCACAAATGCAACGTTTGAAGAAAAATAGGTCTTCCATTTACTTTAAGCATAAACAATTGGGAAATAACACTTTGTGCCCAGGAACAAGAAAAAGTAAAAAATTTGTTACATTGTTTGTTTGTTTTGGAATTTCGCACAAAGCTACTAGAGGGCTATCTGTGCTAGCCGTCCCTAATTTAGCAGTGTAAGACTAGAGGGAAGGCAGTTAGTCATCACCACCCACCGCCAACTCTTGGGCTACTCTTTTACCAACGAATAGTGGGATTGACCGTCACATTATACACCACCACGGCTGGGAGGGCGAGCATGTTTTTGCGCGACTCGGGCGCGAACCCGCGACCCTCAGATTACGAATCGCACGCCTTAACGCGCTAGGCCATGCCAGGCTTGTTTTGTTACATAGTTTTGTTTTTTGTTATTTTATTTGTTTTCTTTTAATTTTGCACAAAGCTACTCGAGGGCTATCTGCGCTAGCCGTTCCTAATTTAGCAGTGTAAGAGGGTCGGTAGCTAGTCATCACCTCCCACCGCCGACCCTTGGGCTACTCTTTTACCAACGAATAGTAGGATTAAACGCCACATTATAACGCCCCCACGGCTGGGAGGGCGAGCGTGTTTCGTGCGACCTGGTTTCGAACCGGCGACCCTCGGATTACGAGTCGAACACCTTAACACACTTGGTCATACCGGGCCATTGTTACATAGTATCATATAGAAATGAAAATAAGAAGTTATATAGAAAACTGCTTTATTTGTTGGTTTTGAAGTTAAGCATAAAGCAAAACAATGGGCTATCTGTGCTCTGCCCAACACAAGTAGCGAAACCTGGTTTCTAGCATTGTAAGTGCGCAGATATACTACTGCGTCATTGTTGGAGGTTTAGCTTAGATGTTGTTTAAAAAATACTTTGCTCTGATTCTAGTTTCTGCGGAATAGTTTTATAGGTAGCAAAATGTTTTTGTTAGTAGTACCTTCTCCATGTAATGTCTCCAAGCGCCAATACGCTAAGAAATTATCATGTTTTTGTCTGTTCCTAGGAGTTTTAGGGTTAACAAAATGATTTGTCTGGGGCTTTGTTTTTAATAGATATCTTTCCGCCGTGATATCTCCAAGGGTTTAATTTGGGAACAATTTATCAGTATTTTATATATATTTATGGTTTTATGAAGTGGTTTTACGGTTATAATTGTTTTGTTTTTTTGACGCTCAGCTTCATAGTTTGACAAACTGTTTGTTTTCGGTCATATTTACATGGATATCTCTGGGGCGTTAGTATGGTTGTTGTTTCGAATTAAGCACAAAGCTACACAATGGGATATCTGTGTTCCGTCCATGACGGGTATCGAAACCTGGTTTTTAGCATTGTGAGTTCGCAGACATACCGCTGAGGCACTAGAGGGCGTGCGTTAGTATGGCAACAAATGAAAAGCAAAATTTTCATGGTATAACAAAGAATTTATAAATTAGCTTTGAATTTTCTTTGTAGAATACAAAATGTAATTTTAAGTTTTATTTACATTTAATAATAATGATTTAAGCTTTAAAATATTGTTACTTTCAATACTTAAAAACGATTGAAATACTTTTAATGTGCATGACATAAACTACTGATAAATTATAATTTTTCTTTATTTAAATTATATTGGTTATCCTTATATACAGAATAAATTAGTTATCATGGTTGATTTTCTCAAAATTATAGTTGAAATAATTTACTGGAACTGACACTTATATAACATATGATCTAAATGTTCAGATCGAAGATTCTTAAGCCTTAGACATAGTCACTCCTATATGGCTGTTCTTAATCGATAACAGTATTGACTCTGATACAGTTCATTCACGTCTGAAAATGAAATGTGAGGCCAGTATAATCATTATTAGAACCTTAGACCCTCTGATCATTAGTCTAGCATGCTAACCACTAGATCACGTCATATCCCATTTGATTGAAAATTAACTTATAACAAACTACCAAAGCAACTACATTTAATTTTTTTTCTACAGATATGCTAGACGGATACAGTTTTAAATATTTTTAAATGGATGCAATTAAAATATAAGATTAAAACTTTTTGAAAACTTTGCGATTTCCAGTTAAATAGTTGATTTATCTCTAATTTACTCTAACCTTGCCCAAAAGAATTTTATGTGCTGTGGTTATTGAGGATTCGTTTTTGTTGGGTTTTTTTTTTTTTGAGAGAGAGAGAGAGAGAGTATGTGTGTGTGAGAGTGGTAATATTTAGCTAAATGGCGTCTGTTCGTTCGCTTCAAACTTTTTACCCAAAGCAACATAAAGTGCTATTTAAGTAAAATCGACATTAGTTTTGAACTGGTATATTAGAGGAAATTAATGTTGACAAAAAAACATTTAAGTAAAAATCAATTAAAAAAGAAAAATAAGAAACCTCGTAACCCGAGAAATTTCTAAAGGTAAGCCTTAATTCATTAAGGCCAAATTTAGGTATACTAGAGGAAATATATCTGTCTAATAGTATCGATCACCGAATTACTAGACTTCTCTTGTTTGACAGACTAGTGGAATTTGGTTTGTTTGGTTTCTTTTGAATTTCGCGAAAAGCTGCTTGAGGGCTATTTGTGCTAGACGCCCGTACTTTAGTAGTGTAAGACTAGAAGGAAGGCAACTAGTCATCACCACCCACCGCTAACTCTTGGACTACTCTTTTACCAACGAATAATGGAATTGACTGTAACTTTATAATGTTCCCACGGCTGAAAGGGCAAGCATGTTTGGTGTGTCTTAACCACCTGGCCATCAATGGAATTTGACCATCACGTTTACAATAAATCTAAGGCCCAATGGTCAGAGCATCCTTTTGCGGTTGTAAACCATGAACCCATGGATATAAGTTCTAAATACCAACCTCTTAGACCACGCTTCGCTCTAAAATAAGTTGTTCATCTGTCTCAAACATTTAACGACTTTAATCAGAGAGCACAGTGTTTCTCTATGAGTAATAAAGCGCTATAAAATATTCACGAGGATTGTTAAATGAGGAATCAGAGCTATAGCAGCACTGATTGTATGTTACATCCCGCTGTGTAAAAGTAGTAATAACGAAACACAAACTATTAGCACTTACGTGTGGAATAATTTTGATGTTGTTGAAAAGACAGCTCAATGCCGTACCAAGTACAGACTGTAAATGGCCCAAATACGTTTCCAAGGTAACGCAAACTTTTCCTCAACAAGCACTTGGTGGCGTCATATCTGCTAGTGTACACAGTTATCAAATAATAATTAATTATTTACTCAGAAAAATATGGTAAACTTCATGCTAGAGATTTATGGGTGAATAAAGTCTCTGTACCAAGCAGAAACAACTTCGAGAATAGCCACAAACGCAGGACAATTGTGAATGGTAAGAATATAGTTTGATTATTCTTTGTGCTTACACTTGTTACCTGCTCATGATAAATAGGTGCAAAGAGCGGACACCGGAAATTTGATGTTACACGTTCCTGTTTCCAAGAGTACATTTAAATTGTACTTTGAAACGTTATAAGAAGCATCCTAATACATTTCGAAGTATTAGTTCCTGAAACTGAGGGTCCAAAATACTAAGGTAAAAAAAAATGTTAAATATCAGCACCTATCGCACTGTCTGTTAATCAAAGTAAACAATGAACCATCCTAGTTTAAAAAAAAACTGTTAAAATATGAGATTTAAAGATATATATATATATTAATACATTTTGAGTAAACTTTCTTCGTCAAGTGGTCGTACGTGAGGGTTTGCTTGAAACATCTAAGTAATTATTTCTTTTAACCGCTTTTAATAAAAAATATATGTGTACAACTGACCCGTTTTTAATAGAGATTTTCAATTTCAAAGTCGTTTTTATTTATTGCTTCGTTTCAGTTTATTTTCGATGCATTCACTATGCGAGATAAATCTGATAAGTAGTTAATAACATTTGTTCTCAGGGAATTTCGAATAATACTAACACACGCCTGTGAATTTGAATTTCATAAAAGTAGTTTTGGTTTTAATACCGGATTTTCCATAATTTAGCGATACAGGTTTCGAAAATAATATTCTCTTTTTTTTTCTATAACGTAAAAATTCTTTACAAATCGTGAAGAAAAAACCTCTTACTTAGATCAACTTATTATTATGTTCATGTTCTTCAACAACTGATAAGACTTGCGTCGCGATTGGTCTAGAGAAATCTTGTTGTTTGTGTTGTTGTTTTGAATTAAGCACAAAGCTACCCAATGGGCTATCTGTGCTCTGCCCACCACGGGTATCGAAACCCAGATTTTTGCGTGGAAGTCCGCAGACATACCGCTGAGCCACTGGGGGGCGCTAGAGAAATCTACAGCTAATTGTTGTGAACATTTTAAGCATAACAAAGTGTGATCCAATTTCAATGAAAATTATTCCATTATGTAAAAGTATATATGACGTTTTGTGAAATATCGGTACATGGTAAAGAAAAAATTGATATCGCTTTTGGATTCAGTTTTCTGGAATTGTAGTGAAATACGTAAAAAAAAAAGAAGATCAAAATCATTGCAGGCTTGTGTTATTAGACAAAAGGTGTTTTTTTTCAAAACTAAATATAGATATGTACAAGTTTGTGTTCCAAGTATAATGTATTTGCTGATGTAAGAAATTATTATTTTTTTCTTATTATTTTTGTGACAATATGAGTATATTTAAAGACGTAGTTAAAATTGCACAGGATGGTTTCATTGTCTTAAAATTTTACATAATTGAAGAAAAATGATTATTATTTTCGACATCTGTGTAGATGAATTGTTGAAAATTAGTTTTAAAACCAAAACAATTTTCACGAAGTTTCTATTCGCAGGCCTGTTTTAATTTACACAATACTATGTTTTAATTTTAGCCAGTAATATTAAAAATCAAGAAATATTTTTTCAGGCTCATTTTAAGAAATATTCATCCTAAAATGAGTTCAGTTTTAACGTTTTTATAATGTCCAGAAGAATGTGGAATTGCACTGTAAATATTTCTCCATAATCTTTATTAGAAACTTGTGACGTTGGAACTAAATAAATATTTAAGTATACAATAATTAAACATAATTGTGAGAAGTGGGATATTTAAGTAAGTACGGGTTAAAATTGCAATATAAACGCACCTTACGCGATCAGTTGGCCCAGCTGTAAGGTCAAAGATTTCTAGGGTTCAGGTGTAATCACTGCTAATTTTAAAATAGAAGAAAGAGGTTGACAAGAAAGTAAAACCCGCTACAAAAACGGTTTTATCAGGTTTTTATATCGAATAAATTTATTAATTGATAATATTTATAAATCCCCCCGTGGCCCGACATGGCCAAGTGTGTTAAGGTGTTCGACTCGTAATCCGAGGGTCGCGGGTTCGAATCCCGATCGCAACCAAATATGCTCGCCCATTCAGCCGTTAGGGCGTTATAGTGCAACGGTCAATCCCACTATTCGCTGGTAAATGAGTAGCACTAGAGTTGGCGGAGGGTGGTGATAACTAGCTATCTTCCCTCTAGTCTTACACTGCTAAATTAGGGACGGCTAGCACACATAGCCCTCGAGTAGCTTTGCACGAAATTCAAATTAACAAATAACAAATATAAATCACCCCCCAGCCTAAATATTGTAACTTGTTCACTGGCTTTACGGCTCGAACCTTGGGTTTCTTAAATATACAACTCGCACACTAATCACCAAGTTATACGCTGCCAACTAAAGAGAAATGAGATGAGAAATTGTTTACCTTAACGCTTTTTTGCATCTTCAGAATTCATTGAACATAATTATATGTATTCGTTATTAGTATTCGCTATATTTCACTTTAAGAAGTTTATAAAAACAAAAACTTTTATGGCAAAAATATATAAAAGAAACTAGTTTGATCATTTTGTAGGCTAATTAGAATAAGATCTGACGAACTGCAACAGGTGCACAAAACTTTTTACGATAAAATGTTGCTAAATTCATGAAAAGCTCAGGTATTTACGAAAGTCAGTGTTAAAATTAAGATAGGAGATCATATTCGAACAAATATAGTCGAGTGTGTTCTAAAAACATTTAGTTTTACTAACTTTAATGGTGTCTACGAAAGGATATAATAAAGTAACATCATTTTCAAATGGGCCACTTTTTCTTGTCCACTCTCTGTATATAGGATATGAATTGACCATGCATGCACACCTCGTATATACTTTTGTTATAAATTTAAGAAGAGTTATAACTAAAACATATTCTACTGTCATAAATTTTGAAAGTACGGAGGCTAGTTTTGACCAAAATTGCTATTAAATAAATAACTAAAGACAATGGGCTTTACGATGTATCTCTCGTGGTAATTTTCTGCAGAAAACTGTTTCAATGCAGTTTGTATGATTTAAAGACTGTTTAAAGAGGCTCAAAACATGCAACGGTATGCCAATATTTGGGTGTTTCTTCACCTGTTTACGTAAGGGGAGATTTTACTTGTGGTATTTTAAATGCATTTCTTTACCGAGCCCCCTAGTGGAACAGTGGTATGTCTACTGACTTACAACTCTAGAAACTGAAGTTTCGATACCCTTGGCGGACGGAGTACAAATAGCCCATTGTATAAGTTTATGCTTAACTACGAACAAAACTGTTCATTACCGGTGGAACGGTGAACTTACAACACTAAAATCTAGGGTTCGATTCCACGATCTGAATATAGCAGACAACTGGATGTGGCTTTGCTCTAAAAACAAATAAGGAAACCCATAACGCTGTTTGTTTTATAAAACTTCACGAGAGCTATCTGTGCTAGCCGTCCCTAATTTATCAGTGTAAGGGAAGGCAGCTAGTAATCACCACCCACCGCCAACTCTTGGATTACTCTTTTACCGACGAATAGTGGGATTGACCGTCACATTATAACGTCTCTACGGCTGAAAGGAGGAGCATATTTGGTGTGACATGGATTCGAACTTGCAACTCTCGGATTAGAGCCGAACGCCTCAACTATCTGACCATGCCGGGCCTACCTGAATAAAGTTTCAATATTAGAAAATAAACACGTATCCAAATGTGCCTCCTTTGTAGACTTAGGTGATATTAATGCTTAATAATAAATAATTAATGTTTTTATTTGTCCAAGATTATGATTTTGACTGTAGGGTGGACTCTTAGTTTCCAGAAGATAACACTTTTAAAATGTCTTATCTCCTAAAGTGTGTAGAATTGTGTTATATTACACTCTGAAATCTTACTTGAATATTGGAGTTAGCCATTCGAATGTTACAGTGTATTTTAAAATGAAACTATCTCGTTGACATGTAAATCAGTTTTTGAACAACCTATAATATAGAAGTTGGAAATTATTAAACTTCTTATTATATCCTTTTTTGTTGTTGTTGTTGCTTGTTTGGTTACCAAGTTTGTCTGAACTTTCTGTCAAGCTTTATAGGGCAGTAATTTTTTACAGTAAATTCGAACCCGTGACCCTCAGATTACGCGTCATGCGCCCTAACCACCTGACTATGTCGAGCCCCCATAACTCTCATGAGGTAGGCGTGACATAATGATTGGCATACTAAACTGAGGACAACTTCGCCTAGGATGAAATCATTCTTTACAACTGAAGAAACTCTACAATTTCAGCTGGAGGGAATAGTTATTGATAACTGTAGTGACATTCTATCTCGCTACTTGGGAAATGGGCCCGGCATGACCAGGTGATTAAGGCACTCGACTCGCAATCCGAGTTTTACTGACATCACAATAGTAAAAAGTGCAACATTAAGTGTTCCTTATGTGACGACATTTCATTATCTATTAACTAACTGACATACAACATTCCACTTAATACGAGTACGAGTTATTAAGGCAGGAGAACCCTTCAGGCGGCCTTCGACACCCTTTCGAAACCAAACTTAATTGAGTAATTAATTATCCGAAAACTTTAATAAATAAACTACACCTTTTATGGATTGAAATTGACTTGTACACTTAAAGCCATTCTTATATTAACTAGTCGGTCAAGATATTATATATTTGTGTGTTGATCAAACCTTTTCATTACAAATAAATGCTATTATGCTGTTACATTTTTGTCTTATTAACTGTAACCGATTTGCCACATAAAGGGCTGAATTTTCAAAATGGCATCATCTCAATCAAGACTGTGGTATCTTAGAGATTCGAATTTGGGTCCTCAGGGAGAGGAAGACACAACTGGTCCACTAGCACGTTGGAAGAACGCTATTGAATTTCTGCAGACCCATCAAACCCAGCGACAGGCCAGAAGACTGTTCCACCGAAGAGCGTGGCAATGGGTCCTTCGGGCAATCATCTGCGCCATTGCGGTGACAGGTTTCATATTTGAAACATATTCATTCTTGAAGCATTATTTCGAATATTCTGTTGTTGTAAACCTCAATGTTGAAAACGAATGGAAATTGGACTTTCCAGCAGTGACAGTTTGTAATTTGAACAGGTTAGTTGGCATGCTAATTTTAAATGCCTTGTTATCTTAGAAACAAATATATGATGTCAGAGAAAAGTGAACGCTTGAGATTCACACTCGGCGTAATCCTACACTTTCTCCATTGATTAAGTTCTAATTATATGATATATAAAAAAGCTAATTGTTATTTTATGTATGTAGAACGCTCATATTATGAGTCAATGTGTGTCGATGTTGTTATAGCAAAACCACATCATGCTATCTTCGTTGTCCGCCAAAGGATACCAACACTTGATTTTAACACTGTAAATACGAATAGTTACCGCTGTCCGACGGCGGGCATATTACGAGTAATTTTTAATGCGCGTTTTCACCATTTTTATTGATATTTTGAAAGTGTGCTAGATTTTCTTTTGTTATTTTCTTTCAGTGTATCTTTTTTCATGAAAAAGTTGTTTTTTTACAATACTCCAGGCTATTATATTTGATTGGTCAGTCAAGGCGTTTGTGATTAAAAGAATAACTTAAGATTCGATGGTGGATGGCGTTAACTAAGTGCGTTCTTAGTTTATCACTCTAAAACTAGGGATAACTAACACTGATAGCTTTCTAAAACTGGGGATGAATAACACTGATAGCTTTCTAAAACTAGGGATGACTAACATTGATAGCTTTCGAGTAGCTGTGCTCGAGATTCAGCAAAGGAAATCAAAATTAAGTATGGATTTTATCACATTATATGTAACTATTAAAATCTTTATTGTTTTATATGTAAATATTCTCTGAAGATAATTGTATGCATTCAAACGTTCACATCTTGGCACACTGCGTTTTCGTTAAGCAAGGTTCTAAAAATAAAGAGTTAATATATAGTAATAAGCCATTTTAATAAGAAGAAATAAAAGATATTATATGTAACAAATGTCCCAAAGAATGCTCTGTAGATTAAAAAGTAGATTTACATACGCCGTCTGAATTATTTATTCGAACTATTCTCTGTTACAGAAATAACGAATTACGCAAAGAAAATAGATTATTGTTTAAAGTTTGATGGCATGAAGGTGTGAAACAATTCATTTCTTCACTTGTATTCAACTCTAATGTGTTTAATATGCTGTAGAAAATCAAAACAAAAAGAAAGGCACTGAATATCGTTCTGCCACCTCAATTTATTTTTCAATCCTTTGGAGCTTTATAATGTGCTGTGAAATGAAACCACACATTAAGGACTAAATCCAACAGGTAGGATTACGAAAACAATAAGCAGATAACTACAGATAAGTATGTTTTAAATACCTGCTACAGCCCTGAATGATAAATGTCAGGTTTCCACGGTGCCTTGGGCGTTGAATTTGATACGAAGAATAATTAAAATCTTTCACGTGTGCGAATATTGTTATTTACTTTGATGAAATACATTTAAGTTTGATAAAACAAAACGTATCAGTTATACGTACCATTGAGAGTTGAAGATACTCAGCTATACGTTCCGTTCACAGTTGAAGATACTCACCTGTACGTATCATTCACAGCTGAAGATATTCAGCTATACGTACCATTGGCAGTTAAAGATACTCCTGTCAGTACTCCAAAACACAAATACACCTAAGATAGATAAGTTGGACCTATATCGTATTGAAAAGTATCAAATATACTGTTGATGTGAACGTGCTTTGTATTCAGTATGAAAAAAACGTATACACTGGAGAGGTAAAGTGAAGAAAAAGTGTCATTGGCCACTATATTTTGTTGTTACTATTTGTTACATTTTATATATATATATAAGCGCAAATGTCTTTCTCTCTCTGTGTGTGTGGTTGTTTCTTATGCACAACCACATCTTTTAAATCTACAAACTCCAATCTCGAGGTATAGATACAACTTTATGCGGGAAGTAACAAAAGCTATGTGAACAGGCCTCGGTGGCCATTTTGAGGACGCGAATTAAAGCCAGAGTGACCAATATAGCAATCGGTCATAAATTGAAAAGCTGGATTTTGTGGTAATGTGTCATCAAAAGAGCTATTACTTAGGTGATGACCTTTACTAATCATTCTATCTATGATCAATTACATGTTAAAACAATTTAGGAACTTTGTGGAACCTTCATTTGCTTTGCTGTTCATTATCGTTTTCCTTTTTCACTCCCTCTTATATATCTTTCCTCTCTAACTCCCCTAAACTGAAGAACGCTGGTGTTTTTTCTCGAACATGCGCGCACAAGCCTTTAAATAAATAGGCTTGCTTCAGCCATATCTGTTCCTTTGCTTGCGCATACTTGTAACAATAAACTATGAGATGACTTTACAATAAACGTTTAGTATCGGCAAATTTCCATTTACGTTGTGTGCAATGAGAAGAGAACAACCAAGTTATTCATTAAATTAAACAATAATGAAGTTAAAATAAAATACAAACTACACCGGAGAAATCAGGACACCAATAGTTAGGGAACTTTGTTTTAGAAAGCTGAAATGTTATACAAAGCACTTGTAAGAAGCTTGTTTTGTTTTGATTAAAACAACTTTAACAAATTCTTAGTTGTTTTCAGACGTTGTCATTTTTATTGATTTTAATCAAAATATTTAATTAAGTAAAGAAATAATTGTTGTTTGTTTTTTTAGCCAAAAATCACAATTAGTATGTTTGATTTAATCAAAACAACCCAGGATATTTAAAGTCATTTTCATTCGAGTGACGCCAAGTACTGTTTTAGTATACTGGTTATATAAATTTTAAGTGATTTTCATTTAAAGTTGTATTTCAGTTTTTAACTTGTTGTTTTAACAAGTTTTAAAATAAAAAGTTACGTTATAGTTCTCTTTTTATTTTAGTTTAATATACTGTTGTAACATACCCTATCGTTGGGTAAGTTAGTTTAGATTTTTTGCTAAAAACAATAACAAGTTTAATCCACATGACGATGATGGTTAGGGCGCTCGACTCATAAGCCAAAGGTCGTGGGTTCGAATCCTCATTACGCCAAAAATGCTCGTCCTTTCAGCCATGGGCGCATTATAATGTCACAGTGTTAACCATCTGCTTCTGTCTAGTTTTACTCCTCTAAATTATGGACGGCTGACGCAGATACCTTCGTAAGGTTTGCTCAAAATTCAAAACATACAAACAAACATTACCACAGAAACTCCCAAACCAATAAACGCGTATCTTACTTATAAGCTTACCTGACTGATAACGAATACACTGACTAACTAAATTACAGATGCACAGCCCCTCATTGCCTAACTCACTAACTGATGCGGAACTGAATTAGTTATTAAGTCAATAATACACTCACTCTGGTGTTTTTACTCTGCTTCATATAGTTATTGTATAAATATTTCATGTTTCTTCATTCAGTTTACTGCTATAGAAATGATAAACATAAAAGAGTAGTAACTATCAAAATCTAAGTTTTTTAAAACTGGATAATATTTTTCCCACGTATGATTTTGAAACAGAACTTTAAATTCTTGAGTAAATCGGAAATATATCTTGTACTCAAAACGTGGATCAGGTTCGTGACCTGGTAAGGTCAGGTGCCGTGTAGATTTCTTCCTTCCTTTAGTACAGATGTTGTTGTAATCCATTTAAGAAGGCACAGTTAAATTATGATAACTGGTAAACGTCACACAGATGAGGTTCTTTGTTTACGTAATTACATTATCCCTGACATGATCATGTGTATTTATCTCTGACGTTGAGCATGTACACTGGCGCACATTTTGCTTCATTTGAAATGCGGACAGTCTTACATTATATAAATAGTCTCATATATACTCCAATGCTTATGTTTAGTATGTATTTAACATTAACATCCCAATAATACACTGTGAATACACCATACAGGTGATACGGCTAAGTAAGTTTAACAGTAGATGGTTGATTACTATACTTGTGTATTTATAGGGGAGAAGAACTTAGTTTAATCTGTATCACATATGAATTGCGATTGGTGAACGAAATGGTTTGTGACAGATCTGTTTAGAAAGAAGTCTGTCCTACAGGGGTTTAAGTTCGTATAATTGTGTAGAAAAAGTAGACTTGCTTTGCGTGAATCTTTATATGCTGTAGTTTGTGCGTATTTTCTTATAACAAAGTCACATCGGGTTATCTGCTGAGCCCACCGAGGGGAATCGAACCCCTGATTTTAGCGTTGTAAATCCGTAGACTTACCGCTGTATTAGCTGGGGTCGTATGCTGTAATGAGAACTGAGTTTTATATTGTTTATAATTTCTACTTAACTGTGCGTGGCGTAAAGTCAATCCAAACTAATTAGGCATATTCTATTACCAGCGGTATGTGTTGTTCTTATATTTTTAATACGTTTCTTATGGATGTGTCTGTGTTATTTCCAGTTGGTAGTTCACCCGCTTCCATCCTTTGTTGTTGAGTTCGTTTACATCGGTTTTTCCATCTTAGTTTCGAGTTGTAAGTAAGGCCTTACATTTTTGCTGATGTAGCAGTCTAGAGAAGGATTTCATATAAGTAAATCTCAGCCCGGCATGGCTAGGGGAGTTAAGGCGTTCACCCCCAATCCCCGTCGCACTAAACATGCTCGCCCTTTCAACCGTAAGAGCTTTATCATGTGATGGTCAATCGCACTATTCGTTGGCAAAAGAGTAGCCCAAGAGTTGACGGTGGATGGTGATGACTAGTTGCCCTCCCTCTCCTCTTACATTGCTAAATTACAATTGCGTTACAATTAAGAAGCAAAATAAAAATTTGTGTCAATCAGTTATAGGCATATCACTTACATTCATGATGAAGAATATGGGGCTAACTACTCCACCCTAAAGGACACTGGCTTCAACAGTAAAATACTCTGAGTTTTCGCCCTGTATATTTATTTGACATTTTCTTATTATCTAAGAAACTGGACAACCAGCGAAAAATTCCAAGCAGTAGTTCTCTCTCTCTCTCTCTCTCTCTCTCTCTCTCTCTCTGTAACATCCGGGACCTGAGTGCCAAACTGTATTGTAACCCTTCTTTAGAACGAGCAGGAAGATGACGACCATACATTATTTGTTTTTTTTTATCATTATTACACCTATATATTACGGTTTCAGTTAATCTAATTAAATTATCAGCAGTTTGTCGAAATTTCCTAAAACCGTATTGCGCTTCAAATAATTTTGAATTTTCTTACAAGATGTGTATTTTATCTGTAACCAAATAATATCTAAAGTTTGTTGAATTTTGCGTAAAACTGCTCTAGCGACATCTGTACTGATTGTACCTAGTATTGAAGTGATAATCTAGAAGGAAGGGTGCTAATAATCATCGCCCACCGTCAACCTTTGGGTTACTCCTAACCAACGGATAGTGAGATTGATGGTACCGTTTTTATTTTCCCATGGTGCGAATATGCAAAGCGATGGTTTTCAATCCTGCGACCCCCAGTGTGCGAGTCGAGCACTTCTGACCACCGGATCTGTGCCCGTTGTAAGCAGGAAAAATAATTTATTTTCTATAAGTTCTCAGATAAATATATACATATGTTGATATTTTAAGTTTTTTCAACTATTGATAGCGACTGGTGAGATAATAATTTGAGAAAAACATTGTTCAAAACTGATTGTGTTTTCAAAGCCTTAGTTATTTTTAACATTATCAGTGAAAACAATCTAAAATATAACTTTATCACACATATTAAACCAATGATTAACTTTGCATGACTAGTTAATTATTTATTGTACTAGAAGATAAAACTTACACACAAGAAGACAGAGATACATATATGCATTTATTTACTAGATTACGACGAAGTGCCTTTCACGAGAACGAAGGTAAATGCCAAGAAAAGTACAACATTACTGAGAAACAGTGTCATGATATGATACTCATGGATAACCTTATCTTGGATAGTTTCTGGATACAGAGAAATAAATATGTTTATTTTTCTGGGGTAAGAATGAAGTTTAAACTATTTCCTTTATTATTCTACATGCACAGTTATTGTTAGAAAAACACGGAAAAAAACTTTGGTGAATGACTAAACATTTTGGTTCGATAAGATTTTTTAGGCCTAAAACAAAGAGAATTTTCGTGTTTTAAAATGTTTCATTTCTTTATCCGAAAAAGAATTTTAAAAACCAATTTGAAGAAAGTATTTTTACAATGTGTAACACAATTTTTACTTTTTCTTGTTCCTGGGCACGAAGTGTTATTTCCCAATTGTTTATGCCTGAAGTAAATGGAAAAGACCTATTTTCCTCTTCAAACTTTGCATTTGTGACCTGGGAGCGTATAACAAAAACATGATGGGAAACTGTATTTGGGCGCTGATACGTGTAATTGATATACATTACAGTCGCATATCTCGAAAAACTACTCACTTCTAAACATTTTTGTTTATTTTTGTATAACATTAGTGTAAATACGTATAAATCTTGATTCGTATGTTGTTTTATTCAGACCTTATGTGAATGAAAATGTGCAAATTTGCCCGTTTTTACATAGAAAATAGGTTAATTTCTAAATTTCCTTATCCAGCACACCAAAGAAAAGTTTGAAGGGAATAATGGCCATTTTCTGTAATTTTTACAACATAAGCAATTAAGAAATAACACATACTATCCAGGAACAAAATTTGTTACACAGTGTTATTATTGTACTATTACCAAGCACATACACAGGTTCTTAATCTTTACACTGAATTAAAACTCGTGAGCCTAGATTATGGAAGGGCACGTGACTTGTTTTAGGTGGTATGAAAAAGAAACAAAACGTGAATGAAGCGAATTCCTCGTTGGCAGAGAATACAGAAGAATAAGATTTAGACTCGCTGGTCGTTCAAGTGGTGTGTTGTAGTGAAATTAGAAATAAACTGATAAACTGTATTTGAAAAATAAATTAAAAACTTGACTAGATTTCATTTAAATACCAGAAACATTCTTAACTTCTTAAAATGAGTAATGTAACATATTATAATAGAAAGCACAATATGTGTTTTACGTCTTTAAACGGTTACAAATATAGAATCATTATGTGAAGTAATTCGAATTCGTTGTTAACATTTTAGGATGTTCGAAAAAAGTACGCCTCCTGTCACGTTTCTAATAAGGACACTTTGTCCAAAGAACATATTATTCTGCAAGAATTCATAAACGAGTATGCTAAACTGACGGATCTGGCAAGGAAAGAACTCGGACACTCTGCTGAAAAGCTCATTATTGGATGCACTTTCGAAGGTGTTACGTGTAGCCTAATGTGAGTGTTAAATGTTCTAAACGTGGCTAATCATTACTGTTTGGTGTAGCCTATTGTGAGTGTTAAGTATTCTAAATGTAGCTCAGCATTAGTGTTAATTGTAGCTCGTTGTGAGTGTTAAGTGTTCGAAATGTGGTCCAATACTAATGTTAGGTGTAGCTAATTATGAGTGTTAAGTGTTCTAAATCTAACCCAACATTAGCATCAAGTGTAGCCCATTGAGAGGGTTAAATGTTCTAAATGTACTCCAATATTAGTGTTAAGTATAGCCCATTGTGAGTGTTAAATGTTCTAACTGTAGCTCATCGTTAGTGTTAAATGGTATAAATATATCTCAACATTAGTGTTAATTGTAGTACATTAGGAATGATAAAGGTTTTAATATAACCCGTTATGGGTTCTGAAGGCATTCAGCATAGCTCAGTATGATTGTGAAAGCCTGAATACTTGTAGTTCCAAACAAAAGTTAGAGAGAATAGCAAAAATTATTTGTAAACACAATGTTTATAGCAATATAACAAATTCGATTAATGAGAGAAAAAATGTACACACACACACATTCATCATTTCTATGACCTTGTTTAGTTAAACCCACCAGTACCTCACGCCAGATTTAAAGGATTATAATGCTAAAAATTTGGTTTTGATACCTATGATAACACACAACAGGTAAACCATAGACTAACTTTGTGCTCAACACCAACAGGGAGACAGAAAAACGAATTTTTATTAGATCTTTGAATATATCAGAAGTTTTCTTTGCACAATATAATTTCAAATTTTGTGGTCTCCCGCTGGTACAGCAGTATATCTACAGATTTACAATGCTAAAATTAGCGGTTCGATTCCCCTTGTTGGACACAGCAGACAGTCCGTTATGGCTTTGCTATAAAAATTGCACACACAAAGAAAACTTGTGTTTCTATGCCTAGAAACTTGAGAATATTCTGGACTGTTAATAACATTAACAGATTTTGATTATTCGTCACAAATGTGTAGCATATTGAAAAAAGCTTAAACTAAATTATCAGCTGAAAAAGAATGCCAATGTTATTATAATATAAAAGTAGCCCTCAGACTATTGAGTCCAATGTTATTATAATATAAAAGTAGCCCTCAGACTATTGAGTCCAATGTTATTATAATATAAAAGTAGCCCTCAGACTATTGAGTCCAATGTTATTATAATATAAAAGTAGCCCTCAGACTATTGAGTCCAATGTTATTATAATATAAAAGTAGCCCTCAGACTATTGAGTCCAATGTTATTATAATATAAAAGTAGCCCTCAGACTATTGAGTCCAATGTTATTATAATATAAAAGTAGCCCTCAGACTATTGAGTTTAGAGTTGTGATATCGATTGCTTTGATTATTAACCTCAGTAAAACTGATTTCTGCATAGTACAAACACCATTACATATTTCGATTAAATCTGTCATGTATGTCTATAGTTGGTTGTGCTATATTTAACAACAGTTATGTATGTCACTAACTTCAATGAAATAATGCAATTTGTGACACTTTGTGTTTCTACTTATTTCTTAAGTTGTTTCACGTGCTTGTCCCCCCCCCCTTTTTAACCTACAACTTTGCCTGACTGTTGCCCAAGTTTATTTCACATAAGTACTGCTCACTTCCAAATATTGAAATATTTGCTAAATATGAACACAAAGCTAATATATCATTCGATTCACCACTTATTGGTAACCCCGAGTAAGGATAAATCGAAAGAATAAGACCAGACTAATTCCGCTATAACACAGTGACTGGTAGGGTATATGTATTTTCTTATAGCAAGTTTGTTTGTTTGTTTTTGAATTTTGCACAAAGCTACTCGAGGGTTATGTATGCTAGCCGTCCCTAATTTATCAGTGTAAGACTATAGGGAAGGCAGCTAGTCATTACCATCCACCGCCAACTCTTGGGCTACTCTTTTACCAACGAATAGTGGGATTGATCGTCACATTATAAATCCCAACGGCTGAAAGGGCGAGCATGTTTAGCATGACGGGGATGCGAACCTGCGAACCTCAGATTACGAGTCGCACGCCTTAACACGCTTGGCCATGCCGGGCCCTTATAAGGGCAAAGTAACATCGAACTATCAGCTGAACTAGTAGGAAATCGAATAATATATTTTACTTCGTATTGATATTTAGTATATTGAACAGTATATGATAATAAATTATTACCGTTAATTCTACATGATTCTGGAATGTAGTTTCACAGTGATAAGTAAAAAGCATCTCAAAACGTCATACATATATAAGACTTTTTTCTATTATTCAATGTATAGCTATGAGTTTCATTGTTTTTTTATTACAGTTTTAATCTCACTTTCATAGGAACTTCACCAGATTTACTAGCTTTGAGTATGGAAACTGTTACACCTTCAATTCTGCTTTGAATAAATATAACTACACATTTTCACCAATTGTGTCTCGTAGCGTTGGTTCTTTCAGCGGTATGTATGTTTATACAAAAATGAATTTTTTTATTGTTTAATAACAATAAAATTACCACGAGTAGGTTGTGTATGCTTACATAAAAATTAACTTTCGATTGGGTACTAACAAAAAATATCATAAATACATTACAGATAACATGCTCAACGTAACTAAAAGATGAATTCTGAAAATGAACTATTGAATTTTATTGAAACCTTTAACGATAGTTTCTGTTACACTTCTGTATATCTTTTGTGTTAAGAAAAATAGACTGTACTAAAGAAAATAATTAAACGTTAGAAAGCTGAATATCATTGTAAACATCGTATCTACGGCAAAACTATCCTTTTTAACAGTTTTTCAAAACTTTTCCATAGTTTTCGCTCTTACTTTTAACTCCTTCGAGAGCAAATTTTCTATATATGATTAAAAATTGTAATCTTCATCAAGAGTTCCAAAGAACAAGTTTGCGGAAATGTGTTTCCTTGTCTGCAGAAACATACAGTTAACGAGGAAGAAAAAAAGTTGATACTGATAATTACAAGTACGTGAATTAATTTTATTAAAGTCTATAGTGTGTACTTCCAACAGTTCGTGAGCTTTTCACGAAGATTTTGCTGATCCCAGGAGTGAAAAAAAACGCTTGGGAACCATTGATCAACACACGATTAGAAGAAGTGTAAAATGATAGCCATGTCCAGTAACACATATTTAGATACAAAATCTTAAATACATATTATGTCCCTAAACTGTATTTTTATTTTATCCTATCTGTGCTAGTTGCCCCCAATTTAGCAACGTAAGACTACAGAGAAGGCAGGTAGTTATTACCACCCATTGCCAACATTTGGGCTACTATTTTATCAACGAATAGTGGAATTGACGGAAACATAATAATGCCTCACGGGTAAAAGGGTGAGCATGTTTGGTGTGAAGGAGATTCGAAATCCATCACAGTGAAATTCATCTACATGACAACGTCACTTAAAACGTACCCTCTTGATCGAAATCTTATTCGAAAATCATGACAAATATGACATATTTACGTGTTTTTATACATAAGTGGTAATTAGCTATACAAAAAAGTAAGGTAAATTTTAAAATATAATCTGTGACGTAAAACCTAACGCATTCTTTGATTTGCCGCACCTTGTTCCATGGACAGCAGTTTCGCCTATTCAAAGCTTAACAGCACGGCTTGCGTCAACAATTCAAAGCAATAAAATTAGGCCTTTCATAATGGTTTATATAATATTTATCGTATTTTTAGAGTCATTTTCAAGTCGTGGCCCAGCATCGCCAGGTGATTAGGGCGTTTGACTTGCAATCTGAAGGTAAAGGTTCGAATCCCCGTAACACCAAACATGCTTGTCTTTTCAGCTGTGGGGGTGTTATAATATGACGATCAATCCCAGTATTAGTTAATAAAAGTGCAACTCAAGAGTTAATGGTAGGTGGGGACGACTAGCTTTCCTCTAATCTTACAACGCTAAATTAGGGACGGCTAGCGTAGATAGCCCTGGTGTAGCTTTGCTAGAAGTTTAAAAGCGAACAAACATTTTCAACTCGCCACATAATCTAAATTAATATATGTGTATGAATAATATTATTGCATTGTGCCAAACCAACTATTTAATGATTATCTTACAGATTTATTTTTCTTTCATTAAAGGTGTAATTGAGAATGTTATCTGTGATTGGGAGAAACCTAAAGACTTCCTTTCCATACAATATGATGAGACATTTCGTTTTCGGTCAACTCATAACCAGACAGTCGTATCATGGTACACTTAACTACATGTTAATTATATTTTTACGTGACAAAATGTCTTTTTAAAGTTGTTTTTTATTTTCTTTTTCTGTAATAATACTCAAATAAGATAAACTTATTCTTTGGTATTTAAGGATTATCTTTGGAGCTGAACTTGGAAAGTTATGACTATTTGTATTCCACGCCCTCTGTCGGGGCTCGTGTGGTTATTCATGACCCAAGAGAGCAGCCAATGGCAGAATATCATGGATTGGATATCAGCCCAGGGTTTGAAACATCTATAGCATTGAAGAAGGTATCTAAATTCTGCTAATCTCTCTTACAAGAAACACTGTATAAAATTAATATTATAGTTGTTTTGTTTCTCTCACTTTTCAATTACTTTATGTTATGAACATTAACTCTCTATCGGTTTGAAAATTTTATGTCAAATAACGGTGAAAAATAATAAAAGTGTTTTGCGTGTGGTCAAATCAGTACATAATTTATAACCAATGTACACACGGACGTTTGTTACGGGGGGATTAGCAATTATTTGAATTTCATATCATAGAGAGTAATACGGCACCAGGCTGTTCAAAACATAGATAAGAAGACATCCTAACAATTATGTAGGCCACATGATAGCCCCCCGCTAGTACAGCGGTATGTCTCCGTATTTACAACGTTAAAATGAGGGGTTCGATTACCCTCGGTGGGCTGAGCAGATAGCCCTTTATGGCTTTGCTATACGACAAAACACCCACACAAAGTAGCACATGATAAGCGCTATATTTAAAGAAAGACATTAAACATTTACAACACGCACTACTAAAAGTTGTATGTACTTCCTACATCTTCACACCAGCAACCTTACGATAAAAACAATTCCACAATTAGTCATCACTTCAGTTTTACGAGTTTTAGCGATAGAAAAGTCGTTTTTAATCCTAATTTGAAAGTTATCATTAATTACGATGCTTTTGACACTTTGTGCATAAACTGTCTTAGAAGAAAAAATCTATATTAGTGCTTAACGGTTGTCAGTATGTTTAGAATTTTTACCCGGTCATAAATGGCGGATTCACTTTTTTTATACAAATATCTCATATTATCTCATCATAACCGTGTTGGAACGAGCATCCAGATATTTAACTATAATCATTCAGTAATAAATGTCTCTGTAAATTCATGTAAATAATATCGGGTGATGATAAAATATTATGTGAATATTGTTTTACATTATGCTGTACTTACCAGAGGAGGATTGGGTCCTATTTTGGGGTTGTACCATTTCATTACGGGTTAGGACAGCCCATACCATCGACCAACACTGACAGTCGTGAGACAAGGAGCTCATAATAGTTGTGGGAGAGGGCTGATGTGTCATGGGTCAAATGCAGAGTGGCCAGTCCGCCTTTGGTACTTTCAGTTAAGTATATAATTAACAAGCATTGCACTTACTATGTATCCTCATAAACACATCATCCACCAAAGATTGAATGCAGACCAGAATCTCCCTAAATGCTATTGCCAAACACTAGGAGTTTTAATACTTTCTGGAAATAGAATAAAGTAAAATCGACTTTAAAATCAGTTCTCCGGTTGAGAACTTATGTGTATATTACTTTTTATATATTCTAAACGTATTGCAGTTTATCCCGGACGAGACCCCAATTTTTATGCTATATGTTACAATTTCAAATAGGCTGACACTGAGTAAAATAATAATTTAAACTAAGAAGTAATTTAAATGTCGATATATATCTAATTTATGATATTTGCCAAGAGTATTAATACACACACTTTTCTTTTTAATACAGATATATTTTTTATACAATAAATAACATAATTTACAATAACTGTGATTACAATTTGTTGTTTTGTTTGTTTTTGGAATTTCGCACAAAGCTACTCGAGGGCTATCTGTGCTAGCCGTCCCTAATTTAGCAGTGTAAGACTAGAGGGAAGGCAGCTAGTCATCACCACCCACCGCCAACTCTTGGGCTGCTCTTTTACCAACGAAAAGTGGGATTGACCGTCACATTATAACGCCCCCACGGCTGGGAGGGCGAGCAGATTACGAAGCGCACGCCTTAACGCGCTAAGCCATGCCGGTTTCCCTGTGATTACAAATAATGATTTATGTTCAAAAATTTTACAAACTTACAAACAATAGAATCCTCTATCTGATCTGGAACTTCTTTGGTATCTTATCGAGTATTCATGATGAGCGAATTTATATTAAATTGATGTACATGAAATTCACTTAACAGAAAGGTAGCTAGCTCTGAGTTCTTCCTTCTTCGCTGATCACACGTCGAGTTTTTCACTGCTGAAGTTATATAATGATTTTGTAAAAATGCTAATGTCCAGTGTGATGAAGTTAAATCATTTATAATGTTTAAAATCTATAAACTTTCCTGGTCAAATATCTGATGTTCCCGATTAATAAACTATCACAGTTATAGCTTCCAAGGCTTATCTAAGTTATAGCTTATAAGTGTACCAACTGTAGAAAACCATTATTGTATACGGTTTCCTGGCGCGTCGTATTGATTACATTTATAAGTGTGAAGAGAGTTTTTATGAATTTCAGGCTGCACAAAAATATAGGATATACATTAGTGTTTATATAACATATATTATTGAGAATCTACGATTTTAGTGAATAGGCGGGAATTTCGCAATACAGAAATTCAGATTTAACAGTATACGTTACGAACATTGCTAACTATACATTTGACTGAAACAAGCATTGATATTAAAATAGATAAATGTATAAAAGTAAATTTGTCACACCTTCTTCCTTAAAGAATTAAAACTTGGCATTAGATAATTTTTAACTAAGATGTGATATACAAAAATATAAATATATATAATAGTAAATCTGTCTCAATATTAAAATAGATTTTACTCATAAAAGAAGATATTAAGGTAAGAAAATAACAATGAGGAAGATGCCTCTCCAACTGTAATAACTTTTAAGATGGAGTTCCCTGGTAGGACGGCAGTAAGTCTTCGTTTATAGAACCCTAAACTCAGAAGTTCAGTTTCCATCATTGAATGCAGCAGATAGCAGAATGTGGCTTTGCTATAACAAAACACACTTGAGTTATTGTTTTGATGGTATTTGAATAAACCAAAATAATAATGGAACAGTACAACTATAACAAAAACGTTTTATTTATTCTGTCAGTGTTCACCCACAGGCCTAATTTTACAAATGAACGATACATAACAGAAAATTTGCTTTACTTGGTAATTTCATTTTGTCTCAGTGGTTAGCATGCTAGACTGTGGATCTGCGAATCAGTCATTCGAGTCCCGATACCGAAAATGAACTTCATTCCGAGCTTTTTGGATATTAATATGTTATGAAGGCGAGAGACAAATACAAATATTTATTTATTCAATAAATCATTGGGATAATATTCTGAGGATGAGAGTATTTCATTTGCCCCCATTTTATATAAAGGGTACATTAGTCATAAATAATCTCGGATGTGATGCCTATATTTTCTGCACTTTGAGCAGATTTCTTTTCCTGTCATTCAGATTACGGATTTATTACCAAAAGAATTTTGTCTGTAGATCCTTCTTATAGGTTCTTTTAAGTTGTAATTTAAACATTTTACCTTATCAGTAAGCAGCTGTACAATGAACGTTTGATCTGACAATCCAGTAATTACTGGTTGGTATCTTATGTTGTTTACGTGGAACTTGAATTGATTTTATTTTTATTATTAAATAAATAGTTTCCTTTACAAACGTATATCTACTTTCTTTCAGTCTAATTCGCATGTACTTATACATTAAATATTTCATAATTTGGTTGAATCAGTGATATTATGTGGGGCCTCTGGATAAGATAGTAGAGCTAGTTTGTATACACCTCTAGAAATTCTGACTAAATTTTCATTTTTCCTCCTTACTTTGTTCCTATACTTTCTTTCAGAATCTTTTTTTCTGGTGTAACACTTCAAATTTAATGGATAAGTTAAACATTACTGTTTGGTAGTTGTTATGACTTTTAGATAGAAATGTTATCAAAGCATATCGCTAACTAACAAACAGCAAGTTCAATAAACTTATTACTTCACTTATTCACTTTGGAAAGTATTTAAAAATCTAAGTGACACGGCTCTCGTGGCTCTTTTCTATATTAATTAGTTGTTTGAATTGGCTTGGTAAATTCAGCAACTTGATGAGGCTGTACTAATGTAGTTGGAGTAGTGTCAGAGTGTCAAAGCAGAAGTGATAATGGATGTAGACTGTATGGTTTCTCCTTCTCTCACATTCCGATGTTTGAGGTTGGAATTCTTTACTGTGTGTAGCGAGAAGTGTGATCCTTATACTTACCAATTACACTGGGTAACACTCATTTTGTTGCATTTAAAAAAAAGACCTTTCTATAGTCAATTTGAGTGTGTTGATTTCAAATCTGAAGTCGGTTTTTGTCTGCAAGCTACTGATGTTATGCAATTTGACATTTTTATTTAATTTTTAATTTTTCGTTATTATAGGAAATTATAGGAATAGCTTATCAATTTGTTTGTGTATTTTATTCAGGTAGGAATTTGCGTTTGTACACTTCATCTGGACAATCTTGTTTAATGCTCCAGCAGTAGTCAGCCATCATACTTTTGTCCCAGCGCCCTTGGTAGCGTTCTTCCATGACCTTTAGGTCTTGGTGGAATCGTTCTCCTTGTTCGTCATTCACAGCCCCCAGGTTGTGAGGGAACTTATCAAGGTGGCTGTTCAAAAAATGAAGCTTGATGCTCATGTTGCACCCGAGATCACGAAAAGCGACCAGCATTCTGTTCACAAGTTCACTGTAGTTCTCCGCCTTATTGTTTCCAAGGAAGTTCTGAACGACTGCCACAAAGGATAACCATGCTGCCTTTTTTAAAGCGGTCATCTTAGCAACAAACTGATCATCACGAATTAGGGTTCGAATATGTGGGCTATCAAACACGCCTGCTTTGATCTTCTCAAATGATAACCCTGGTAAAGCTGTGATGATGTGTTGGAAACATTCAGCTTCGGTTTCCAGTGCCTTGACAAATTGCTTCATCAAACCTAATTTGATGTGAAGAGGAGGAAAGATGATCTTATCTCTGCTTACAATTGGGTCTTGTATGATATTTGGCATGCCTGCTTCAAGGGTGTCACGAATAGGCCAGTCCTTCTGGACCCAATGTCTGTCTCGTGCTCGGCTGTCCCACATACAGAGAAAACATAGAAACTTGGTGAAACCTTTCTGTTGTCCAAGAAGAAAGTTGACCATCTTTAAGTCTACACAAATGATCCAATTGTGCTCATGATATTTTAATAAGTCCATGACCATTCTCATATCATCATAGTCTTCCCGCAAATGCACTGAGTGACCGACAGGTACTGCTCCATAAACATTCCCATTATGTAAAAGAACACACTTTAGACTGCGTTTTGAACTGTCTAAAAAGAGTTTCCATTCAGCAGGACTATAGTAAGGTACACCCAGTTCTTTGAGAAGCCTTTGGATATCATGGCAGTAAACAACCTGTCTGTCTTCTGAAAAGAAGGTCACAAAAAGCTGGTCACGCTTTCTGAAATATGATACTTTAACAGAATGATCAACAAGATTTCTGCCTTGTAATCTTGATGCCAAAAGCTCTGCTGCTTTCTTTGAAAGATCTAATTCATTCAGTTTAGCCTGGGGAAGAGGCTTGGGGATGGGGAAAGGTTCAGTGTCTGAAGAACAGTTCTCCGATTATGTACACTTTTCTGACAATTCACTGTCACAACTGTCTTGTTCGCTTGTATCATGTCCAATGAAGGCAAGCCTTTGAAAACTGGAACAGGAACTTCTTCAGAGTGCGGAGCAGGGCGAATAGCTGAGGGAATGTTCGGATACGTAATCTTATGTCGGTTTTTCTTCTCAACACCCGTTGTGTTTACCATGCAGAAATAACAGTCAGTTACATGGTTGGTGGGTTCGCGCCAAATCATTGGAACACCAAAAGGCAGACCATTGCGTTTTCCTTTCGTCCAGTCTCGAAGCATTTCCTCACAATTGTGGCACACAACATGAGGAGCCCATTGCTTGTCTTGATCACCAAGATGAACTTCAAAATATGCCTTGTAGGCACGCTTGACGAACGAGGATATGTTACGTCTCTAACGATTGAGTGTGTAGCATCCACATATGTAGCAGAAGGCATCAGGCTTGTTTCTGCAATGATATCTATTTTTGGAAGCCATGTTTGATCTGAAACAAAAGAAGAATGATCAAAATATTAGAAGGTATCTATATATATGGACGTGAAAATGCTTATACATGGTTTACGCAAGTTCACATTTGTACAATTTTATTAACCTCAAATTGCATACAAACTAGAGCTTGTAGAGAAAAACTAATTTCAGATTTGAAATCAGCGCCTAAAACTCCTTCAGAATCAGTTAAAATATCCAATGCAACTCAAAGTTACTGAAAAAGTGTTCCCCAGTGTTATCTTTCTAGTCGTTTTACACTTAATGTATTTTCATACATTTCCTACTACTTCTTTGATAGTGATGCTACAACATTTCTCTACTTTATCCTTTTCCACTTCCATTTTTACTTTCTTAATATTATTTTATACTCCCACAATTTTATCGTTATAATAAGCTTTCTGAGAACGATTTATGGCACTTCCTCGATTTTCTTTTAAATCAAAATTTGTTTTGTTCGTAATGCTTCAACAAATCTGAGGCCTTATTATTGTAATTCTTCTCCTATTTTTTATTTCCTTGTTTTTTGTCTGGATCTTTTTTAACTTTTTCTCCCGTTCCATCTGTATACTCTTCTGATTTTGTCTATTTCTTATCTTCTTTTAATTTTCTATTTCTTTCTTCTGGATCTTCTTAACATATTATTATTTCCATAAAATTTTCAATCTTGTTTCAAACAGATGTCGTCACTTAGAGCTGAGTCTAGACTTTATTTTTATTTTTATCAAAATAATCCAACTCCCGATATGAGTGTTGTAACAGTTGCTATACAATTTTTTTATTATTCATTAAAAGAAAAAAATATTTTACTTTCATTACATAATTAGTGTAATCAAAATTTTTCAACAGACCTACAAAATTCCACTTACTTTTAATATTGTACAAACATTTCATCATTGAAACACAAACTCAATATTAATACCACTTCTCTGATAACATTAACTACCTGACAGAAATTATGCATTGCCTCTCGTTAAATGAATAATCTCATTGTTCAGTAATCCACACACACACAAACTCACTTCCTATATATTCACACATGTTCTCTCTCTCTCTCTCGGGATTTGGATAATCATATGTACCCTGGAGGGTCAGGTACTCTCTGACCTCTTCCTCCTTCCTTTACTTATCATGCAGTGTTGGCTGGTGTGGTTTCTGCTTTAGGGTCACAGTGGGATGAATTTCTCTGACTCTTTTTCAGAGCAATGTCCATGTACTGGTTTCATACAATTATAGGTATTATTAGCCATATCAGTAGGAAATCCAGTTTAATGGTGGCCTTTTTTTCCCTCCCTTTTATAGATATATATTTATGTTATTATTATTTTATTTATTTTCCATTTATTTATTTTTGTGTTTAAAATATATGTTGATCGGGGAGAGGTGTTTAGGACTATCTTCATCATGTATGAGGTACCTACCTGTCTAGTTCGTATAATAATTCATTTTTCATCCAATTTTTTTCAAAATAAGTTATTGTACTATGTAGTAGTCTACCTACTATCTTTGGTATGTTTGAATATTTGTATATGAAACTAGATTATGTTGCTTTGGGAACTCTGTATGCTGTTGTGAGGAGTGTGTTTTATATTGTTTATAGCTTGGGTTTGATTATCTTGTCACTTACATTAATCCAAGCTAGAGCTGCATAGTCGATTACTGGTCTAATGTATGTTTTGTAATTTTTTAGTATGTTGTCTGTTGATGTTCCACTGTTCTTGCCAGTTAGACTCCAGCATAGTTGGTTCTTCTCCACACTTTACTTTTAATTGAACTTATCTGGTTAATTCATGTTGTTTTTGAGTCGTAGGTTAAACCTAGAAATTTTGCCGATGTGGCAGTTTGAAGTGATATTCCATGCATATGTATTTCAGGCTATAGTTTTTTGTGTCAGTTTTGTAAAGACGACAAGTTGTGATTTTGCTGTATTTATTTTTATTCTGTATTTTTGACAGTATTCGCTTATTCTGTTTAGTTGTGGTTATATGTTTGTGGCTGCTATTGTTGGTGTTGTAGCACTTTTCCAGTCGGCCAAATCATCAGTGAACTCTGAGGAGAATTCATGATCAGGATCTCTCAATAGCAAATTGTTTACATACATGATGAAGAATACAGGGCTAATCACCCCTCCCTGAGGAACGCCAGCTTCTGGAGTAAATTATTCAGAAAAGGTTCCCTCTACATTTACTGTTTTCCAAAAAGTTAGATAACCAGCGAATAATTCCACGCGGTAGTCCCATTTCTTTCGTACGGAACGGAAGACCATTGTACCATACAGTGTCGAATGCTTTCTCAATGTTAAGAAAACAGGCGGCAGTGCATTGTTTTTTGTTAATGCTATCTATTGTCTCTTTAGTTACTCTGACTAAGTGGTCAGTTGTTTGTCTAAATTTTCTGAATCCATTTTGTTCTTTTGGTAATTTTAATGTTATCTCCAAGAATGTGGAGAGTCTGTTACTGATTATTCTCTCAAGAATTGTGTCTGTACAGCTGGTCAGGCTAATTGGTCGGTAGCTATTGGGTTTATTTGCTGGCTTTCCTTCTTAATGAAACATTAATATATTAGTATGCTTTCAAGAGGATGGCTTGTATCTTATCTTCACCCGGAGATTTGTTTTTTGTATTTTTTTATTACTTTATGAAGCTCATATATGGATATTTCTTTTGTTAGGATCGTATATTTGTACTTTGTTATGTGTCTTGTACTTGTCTCAGATATACTTGTTGGGAAAATTGGTTCAAATTGTTCTTTATTGTTTAGTATATAATTTGTGACTTGTTAAAATAAGCATTCATATCTGGATCAGTGTGTGTTTTAAATGTATTCTCTAGTTGGTCTTTGAAAGCTTCGGTCTTTTCTTTATTTGTGCATGCTATTGTATTATTGTATTCAAGTGTAGGATATTTTTTGCCGCTGAATTGTCGTTGGTGAGTCGTCTAAGGTGTGTCCAGAATTTTCTCGGGTCAGTTTTATCATTTAATTTTGAGCAGAAATTGCCCCATTTATCTTGTTTTGTAGTTTTATTTGTGCCCTAATGTGATTTCTTATATTGTTTATTTGTGTTTTGGTTTCTCTGTTTCTTGTTATCATGAATTGTCTTCGTTTTTTGATTAGGATTATTATCTGTGTGTTTGGTTTCCATGCATTATTTGTTGTTTTATGGATTCGTTTCGGTATTGTTTTATTTACCGCTTTTTGAAGGCACTTTGTTAATATTTGACAGTAGTTATCCAATTCAATATGTTTTTTTTACTTCTTATAAAACGTTATTAGGTAACTGATCGTCTAATTCCATTTGATAGTCTTGCCAATTTGTTTTATTATAATCAAATTTTTCTTTTCTGTAGGTTGTATTTTTATAGGGGGTGAGATCGAAGACGCAATATATGGTCACTATCAACATCTTTGACCACCTGAAATTTTGTTAGCTTCTGGCTTATATTGTATGTGCTAAGACACAAATCTAGTATGTAACTGGTGTTAGTGGCATACGCTGTGGGGGATGGAATATCATCATTCATTTGGGTTATATTATTATCATCTGTAAACTCTAAGAGACTTCTTCCATTATTGTTTGTATAGTTGCAGCCAAAGTTAGCATTTTTACTGTTTAGATCTCCAATAACTATAGAGTTATGGTTGTGGGAAAAGATGTTGTTGAGTAAGCTTTGTCTAGGTGATTGTGTGGTGAACAGTGTATTCCTGCTATTATCACTTTTCTTTTATTTATTAGCAGAATATCCACGGCAACATGTTCGTTGTTTGTGCTCATACTGATTTCTGTGACTGAGAGATCTGTTTTGTATTGCATCATTATGCCTCTGTTTTCATCATTTTTTGTTTATTCTGTGTTTCCTTATTGTTGTGTAATTTGGCATCTTAAATCTATTGTTGTTGTATATGAAAGTTTTGCTTAATATTATAATGCGGGGGCTAGTTTCTTGTGTAAGATCTTCGATATCATGTTTCTTGGATGTTGATATATGCCAATGTGAACTTTATGTTGTCAGTAGGTATCCCGTAAGTGTTGTTTTTATGTGTGGTATATGAACTATAATGTGTTTTATCAGGATATGATTATCATATCAGTACAGTTGGTTGTTTGATTTGGTTTTGCGTATTTTGTTATAAATTATGTGATTATGTTTTTGATTATGGTAGTCAATAAGCTTGTTTTGTTAGGTGTGTTAGCCTTTGTTTCAGGGAGCGTGGTATTGTTTTCATACACGTTCCTAAACTTAACATTTATTTTTGAATTTCGCGCGAAGCTACACGAAGGTTATCCGCACAGACGTCTATAATTTAGCAGTGTAAGACTTGCGGGAAGGCAGCTAGTCATCACCATCCTCTGTTAACTCTGGGGTTGCTTTTTTACCAATGAATAATGGGAGCGACCGTAATATTATAATGCCCCCACGCCCGAAAGAGCGAGCACGTTTGATGTGATGGGGATTTGAACTCTCGACCCTCATATTACGCATCAAGCACCCTAGCCAGCTGACCATGTCGGGCCTATTACACTTAGGAAAAGATTTCACAGATTAACGACCTGCTCGTAACATTACGTTAAATTTGCTTCTGACTAAAAAACGATAACAATATAAATTCTAGAAACGTTTAAAGAAAAAAAAACAATACAAATTACAAATTCTATGAAGAGAAGGCCATACATGACAAATAATTTAGTATTCTCAAATGTACTGATTAGTAATAGTTTAAAGTGACACTGCAAATAGCTAGAGGTTCGAGTAAGAAATATTTATGGAGCTTAAAACTGAAATTTTGTTATTGCCGTGGTTACGTTCTAGATAAGTATTAACACTGACAAAATCACGGGCTTTCCATTCTCCAGTTAGAGAGTCTCATTCAGCGCATTTGTTGTAGCAATGTGTCATTTCTAACTTTGAATCATCAACAACAGTAGACAAAAAATCAGCAGTAACCTACTGCTATTGAGTTATTTGTGAATTAGTTAATCTTTTAATTATTTATTATTAATATGAATCATATTTAATATACCAAGTTCCTCAATGTAAATAAGAGCTTATTCCACTTTTATATTGTATGTGTTTTGTTATAACAAAGCCACATCGGGCTATCTGCTGAGTCCACCGAGTGGAATCGAACCCCTGATTTTAGCGATGTAAATCCGTAGACGCCACTTTTGTAATTAAAAGAAGTATAGATCGAGACTGCTAATCACTACTTGACATTATAGCAATAGGGTAAACAAATGCAAGACCAACCTAGCCTAGCATCAACATACTAGTATGTAGAGCACAAAATAAAACGTGTTAACTGTTGTATCCTCTATTTGACATGAAGAGTTGTGAGAAAGACACTAAATGAAAATTTGAAACAAAGTGAAATAAATCTTCATCTTCAAGAACAAATGAAAACTAGGTAAGTACAGAATTCGTTGGACCACGCTTTTAGATTATTCTGAAGAAATATTTGAAGAGAAGTCCAAAATTATTTGTGCAGAAAAAGATGTTTGGACTGAGAACACATGAATTATATACATAACAACAATAAACTTGTTTTTCTCAGAGCACAAGCGTTATCCACGCCAATGGTTGTTCTACATGTAGGAAGAACTTCATTCTAAGGTTTTTCTAAAGTTAAATACGAGAAAGTTGTCAAAGAACAAAAAAATAAATGTCCAACAATATCACTCGTGAGAAACGTCCAAAAGTGCACAATTGATACACTAACTTACGAAATAACGTCAGTAGTGCACTATGTAAAAGTCACTAAGTGCTCTAAAATGCATATTTCTGAAAATGTTTAATTTTGGCAAAGTTAGCAGCTTATTTTATAAAATAAAAGTGTTGTACCTCTCGGTATTACACTGATAACCTTCACTCAAATCAACTTTCATAACTGGATTAAACTCAACTTTCCTTTGATCATCAAGTCAGTATCCTTAATTAAGTTACAATCGAGTGTTTTTGAATCATGAAGTCATTATCGCAGCTAGGTTAAACCCGACATTCTTCTGATCATTAAGTCGATATTCAGCTTAAGTAAAAACAATGTATCATCTGAATTGTGTGAGAGACAAGATTAAAACTCTACAATTCAAATTTTAAAAAAGGTCGTATGTGTAAAATGGGCCTTTTTTAAATTCAATGTGTAAAATTTGGTATGTGAACGAGAAAGGTCCCTGTTGTATTTTTTTCTTTTTCGAAATTCACTCAGGTGAATTATCCATGGTTAAAATTGGATTATTACGTCTTTTAATTTCACTGGAGAAAACATTATTTGGCGCGAGAAAGATACTTTTAAACTAAATCTCTGAACATGTATTGCATGGTAGCTGTAAGATTTCATTATTCCTTTATCTTTCAGCAAAATCACATTGAACTGTATTCTGTGTTCATTAATGGGAATCGAATCCCCAAATTCTAACATTCCAAGATCCTTAGATCATTGTTCTACCGGGAGACATAAAATATTGAATATGTGTAAAAAATAATGTAAATCATTTAAATATTCATTTTTATTTTTATTCATAAAAATGTAGAAAAGTCGTTTGAAAACTAAAGTTTGTATTAAAAATTAATTATATTTTTATCCCAATATTTTTAATATAGAATACAATTCACCGACTTCCTGCACCGTATCAAGACAACTGCAAGGAATATAATTTCAATGCTGATGAGAATGGATTGAACACTGACCAAGAAGTAGGTTATAAGGCTTGGCTCGGATTATATTTGACTTTTAGTTTCATAGTTGAATAGCTAGAAACTTTATGTAATTTCACTTATTAGTTTTTCCAGTGTAGAGCCCAAATAACGTGCATAGCATTTAATTTATTTTTTATTTCATGTAATATAAGAAAATCCTTATTTTGGTTTATAAGATATAATGAAGAAAAGGCCAAATAACATTTGCATTATTTGGAGATAAAATGCGAATTCACACTGCATAAGGTAACAAAAAGGAGTAATGCTTCTACCCTTGTATTGGAGGTATGTGCCCTTATTTTGACGTTGTTACATATTACAGTTTCGAATAGGCTGAAACTTAGTTTAATGATAATTTAAATTTAGAAGTTAATTAAATGTTGATATGTATCTAATTTATTTGCCGACAAGATTGATACATGGTTTATTTCTTAATACAAATATATTTTAATATAGAGACGTTAATACATTTTATAATAATGGTTATTACAAACAATGATACATGTACACAAGTTTTACAAATAATATTGAGTCTTCTATCAGGTCTGCAACTGAATGTATTAGCGAGGGTTCATGATGAGCGAATTAATTTCGAGTTGATATAAATACAATTCACCTAACAGGCATCTAGCTATATCTGTATTCCATTTCTCTTGTTTCTCGACGGTCACAAGGCGAGATTTTCACCACTTGAGTTATGTGATATTTTTATTAAAAATATTAATGTCCAATGTGAATCCACTGAACTTGAATGGTTTGTAATGTTCCAAATATATAAACTTTTGTGGTCAAATATCTGAAGTTCCTGATTAATAAACGTTCATCAGAGTTATAGTTTCCGGGATTTGTAGTATATAAACGGTAGCAGATCAATAGCTCGCATTGTCTCTTGGCGCGTCGCGTTGATTAAGTGTAAGCGTGAGGACAGTTTCTAGAAATTTCAGCCTGCACAACAATACTAACGATACACGAATGTTTTTATAAACACGTGCATTGCTGATCTTTACACTTAAAAATCTTGTACAGCTTTAGTGAATAGGCGAGAATTTTTTAATACAAACATAACAGTATAAGTTAGGTATATTTTTAAATATAAATTTAACTTAAATATCGATATTAAAATAATATCTAGCAGCAAATTCATCACAACGTCTACAAATTTGTACCAAATATATAATTGTTAGTTTATTATTTGTGCCTAAAATATAGTGTGTCACTTAAATAACGATGATAACCTTCTTTGTTGGTGTTTTAATATTCTAATTGGATATCTTAAAGAATGAAATTATAATACAGAAATTGGTTAAATGTTTTTTTTCAAAATGTAATTTTGCTCAGTGTTCTGAAGTTCTATCTATAACATGACAATCTTCGTACGAGAAGATGGAGGATGCAATAGTCATGACAATTTTGGTAAAAGTCAGGTTTAAACTTCTGGGAAAACATGTAAGTGTATCCAAGTCTCAAAAGATGAATTTGAATTATTCTGAACATTTTATTTTCTGCAATAAAAGTTAGATATTCTTTAAGATAATATCATTTCTTAAACATCTTTCTATGAAAACTTATATGGACAAATTTTTTTTCTTATTTGCTTCAAGAAAATATCAACTAAAATGAAAATAAAAATATTGAATGAAGGTTACCAATTGTTCTACTCTTAACAACAGTACCATGAGCGTTTATTTGTGAACGTTACTGTTAATAATTTCTTATCAAATGTAAACTTATTTCATACTGGTTTGCTAACGAGTATGATTCTTGTATTTTTTTGACGAAAACATAATATTCTCTGTATAACACTTGATACGTGTAAAGACCACATCATGAAAATCGTATAGGCCTAATGGGGTTGTTTCTTAATAAAACGAGACGTCAATTCAACAACGATAAAACTATTCGTATTTATAATTAAAAGTTGAAAGTGCCATGTGTATGTGTGTTAAAATAATCAACTTTGTTATGGTATATTAAACATTGTATGCAACAGGTATGCAGCTTCACTCTGTTTCGCTTCACATAGCTCTGATGTCATTTCTCAAGTGTTTTTGAACTGACTTATGTCTGTAAAAGTTGAAGTAAGTTTTAAATTGTTGTGAATGTATGTAAAAGATGACAAAACACTTTTTCAGTTGATATATATATAACTATTGACGATAACGAAATATTCTAATTGTGTTACAAATAAAATGATGAAATGGTTTTAAGCATGTGTATGTCTATAAAAGGTAACGAAACCATTTCGCCTGGTTTTATGCGTGTTAATTATAAAATAATAAAATGTTTCGAACTGCTGGTTATATAATTACAAGTTGTATGCGAAACTGAAAGAAAATTAATCTATTGTAACGTTGTTCTTTCTTCATGAATTCTTTTGAATTATCTTGTGATAATAATTCAATGTCAAGTTCATGTAAACGATATATTAGTTTATTTCTTCACACTTTGATAAGATTCCTTCACTTGTACACAAGCGTCACATTGTAGGCCTAAGGAAATTTACACTAACTTGTTTACAACTACGTAAAAAATCAGCAACTTATAAAGAATAACTCACTATGTACGATCGCTAATATAGATACAAATACATAAACACAGTGACTGATTCACTGTACAACGTTACTTACTTAACATACTGACTCTTAATTTAACTTAGAACGAACTACAGAACTTGATGTCATATCTTCTTGAAACCTCCAGATATTGCAGGAAGGTATTACTTGTTTGGTGTTTTGGTTAAATAATTATTTCGTTCCTCAAATGTCGAACGAAAAATAACCAGGGGCGGTCAGAAACTATTGTTTCTCTTCACCCCACACAAGACAAGAATAAATTAGCCAACTGATCACGGAGATAGTTAAATGAATTGGAGTGGCAAGTTAGTTATTTATCTAGAGCGATGGTCACGAATGACCCAGAAGTTGACAGATTATTGCATTTAATTGAAGAGCGTCGGGAAGAGCCGAGAAACGGTTCAGCCGGCCGGAGAGACCACGAAGGACGATGGGAAGGTTCAGCAATACACTCGAAAGCGTTCGAAGAATTGTGCAGTGAAAATATGGTCGACGTCGACGTGAAGTGAGCAGAGAGATGCAAACAGTACGTCAGCTTGGTTAAAACTCATGATTTTCATATTAAAATTTGGAGATGACTAAGATGTGCTTTGACTGGCCTCTTTTCAGGGTTGGGATCTATAAATCCTAAGTAACAAGAATTTTGATTTGAGGGAAACGGGAGTACCCCGAGAAAACCCACTTTCTCTGGTGAGGCGCCGAAAGAAACCAACCCCACCAGTCCCCGACGCTGGAAGTAAAAAAAAGATCGTAGATGGTTAGTCATTTGAGTTTGCAGTCAGGGCTTGTGTGGAATTATATGGCGAGAAGATATTTCAGGCCTATTTCGTTACACCTTTAAGTCTTAGTGTTGTTCGCAGCTCCTCTAGCAATTAAATAAATTCCAAGATTAAAAATTTAGCTTTTAGCACTATTCTGTCAGCCACGAATCCTTTCAACTTTTATGAAGAAGTGTTGAAAATAGATTACAATGAAAAATGAGGAAATTTTACTTTCAACTGTGTTTGTGCCATAGATAAGTTCTGACTTATAAGATTTTCTGTGCACACTCAGTTTATTATAGAGGTAACTGATAAATTAGAATAAAGTCTTAAATGAATTAATTTGATCTGAACGTTTCTATTTTTCTGCTTTTGACAGGACTGTATTCGTCATTGTATCCAGACCATCACTGTAGCTTCTTGTAACTGTGGAGATCCAACTTTACCACTAGATGGCATTTCAAGACCTTGCGATATCTCAAATCAAACACAAGGTGAAACTAATATCATGTCCAAAATTTTTTAAACAAAATATTGCATCATAAATTCAGTTTTAATACAACAAAAGATATACACGTGAAATTTTCTTTGGGAATACTTTTAGACCTTTTCTTTTAATGTAAAAGGGTCCAAATCAGTTATAAAATGTAAATTTACACTAGTTTTTCAAGACAATCACAAAAAATGATAAACTCAACATGAAAATTTAAAAAATAACATATTCACATCAAATGCCAGAACAAACCTTGATCTATGTAATATATTTCAGAGCTTACAATGCTTATCTCCCACACCTCAGTGTTACAGCGGTAAATCTGCACACTTGCACTGCTATAGCCCAGGTTTTGATACTCATGGTAGGTAGCTTTGTGCTTAACTACCAACAAACAAGCTTCTCATATTCTTTCCGCCTCTCCTTAGAACATCAAATCTTTTTACAGTAATCGCATATTAAAACATTAACCACACGTGAGAAAAGATTAAAATAGATATCTTCATTAAGCAATTACAGACCTCAGATTTGTTCTGTGCCTAATATAATGCCACTAATTACACTTTGACATGAAATAGTTTTATTAATTCAGTTGAAAATTCTAACTGAAAAAAATTTAAAGCCACACAAACAAGAAATGTTAAAATATGACATTTATGCTTTTGCAGTTTTAGAGCTTGCTCTTGTACAACTGAGCTAAACGCTATCAAATCTTTGTTTAAACTTTTTCGGCCTAATATATTGTGTTTCACCTTTAAATATCTATTTATTTATATTTTACTGTAAAACACAGTTTATTGAAGAAGAGGAAGTAATCAAATAATTCATACCAAGTGAACTTGAGGAAAACATTAATTCATTGAAGAAGTGTTAAACCGTGCACTCTTTTTATTAACATCCTGGAGTGTGTAAACACTTCGAATAACGAAATTTTGAAAGATTTTCTCGTATTCTTCTCGAAAAATTATATTGATACGTGGGTTCGGTTCCCTTTGATGAACTCAGCAGATATCCCGATGTGGCTTTGCTGTAAGAAAACACACACACATATAGATATGCATGTGTTTTAAGTTTGTTAACTAATCACTATTTAAGTGTAATTCTAAAAAAATACCGGTGTCGTAAATCTATCTAAAGTGATACATAATTTTTGTTTTTGAATTTTGTGAAAAACTACGCGGGTTATCTGCGCTAACTGTCCCTAATTTAGCAGTGTAAGACTACAGGGAAAGCAGTTAGTCATCACCACATACCGACAACTCTTGAGCTACTCTTTTACCAACAAATAGGGAGATTGATCGTAACATTATAACGCCCCCACGGCTGAAAGAGCGAGCATGTTTGATGTGACAGGGATTCGAACCCACTATTTTCACGTTTCGCGCCGAGCGTCCTAACCACCTGGCCATGTAAATATAACATGTAGTTTTGTAGTATGTTGAATATATTTATTTTTTCCGAATGATTTCATCATCATTCATAACTAAGTATATTTAGCTGAAAAATGAAACAATTAGTTGGTTTACAATGCATTAATATCTATAACTTGGTTTTATTTCCTCGAAAGGGTCCCGAACACTGCGTCGAGAAACCACCTGTTTTAACCATTCGCATCAGTACAATACACTCTTGTATTGTCTATCAACCACTCTGTAAACACGACAATAACATCACATAAAGGATTCTCAATGTTGCAGTTTGTGCTGTCATGATGTCAGCATGCCACGAATCACAAGAAGAACTAAACGCTCTGCCTGGCATGGCGAAGCGTGTTAAGGCATTCGACTCGTAATCCAAGGATCGCAGGTTCGTCACACCAAACATGCTCGTCCATTCAATCGTGGGGCGTTATAATATGACGGTCAATCTTACTATTCGTTGCTAAAAGAGTAGTTCAAGAGTTGGCGGTGGGTGGTTATGACTAGCTGCCCTCCCTCTAGTCTTACCACTGCTAAATCAGGAACGGCTAGCGCAGATGGCTCTCGAGTAGCTTTGCGCAAAATTAAAATACAAACAAAACTAAACGCTCTTGTTACATAAGTTTGGTTTTATTTACTCTTGAAGCAGAACACTTTTGGGGACCCTGCAGAAGTAGCTCTAGTACAGATAAATACAGTGAAGTTCGTTTTGTTTTTTGAAATTTCGCACAAAGCTACTTGAAGGCTATCTGTGCTAGCCGTCCCTAATTTAGCAGTGTAAGACTAGATGGAAGCCAGCTAGTCATCACCACCCACCGCCAACTCTTGGACTACTCTTTTTACCAACGAATAGTGGGATTGACCGTAACATTATAACGCTCCCCACGGTTGGGAGGGCAAGCATGTTTGGCGCTACGCGGATGCGAACCCGCCACCCTTAGATTACGAGTCGCACACACACCTTAGTACAGTAAAGAAAGCAAGTGCAAAAGATATACATTTACATGGCATAGTGGTAGCTATGATATTCAGAAAAGTCTCTGAAGGTAATATTATTATTTTCTTATTGAATTCAAGTCTGCTGTCTGGATGACGTATTAGAATACTTCAAGAACAACAGACTGTCATGCGACTGCCCTCTGCCTTGTGTGTAAGTTTTATAATTGTTGTTTTGTTTTTTATTCGGAAAAACATATGTTTTTACTCTATTTGAAATTGTTTATTATGTGTACAATGTAAAATGTAGTTCAGTATGCGTTATAGGTACACTTAACAGAGATTCACCTCGTCGAAACCCCTTTAACTTGTTAATATTTTAGAGAAGACTTTTTCGCCACTATTAATTTCGAGACAAAATTAACCTCATAAGATCATTATCAGTTCACAAAAAAATACATTCACTTCATTAATTTTTCTAGTCAAATTTTTATCTCATTATTATTAGTTCTGTGAAAACACTTTACTTAATAACTAGTTTTGAGAAAACACCTCATTATTCGTCAAAGGACACCTTTACCTCATTATTTCTTTAGTAACAGTTTTACCTAGTCATTACTTCTTAGAACACCTTTATCTTATTTTTAGTTCGGAGATATCCTTACCTTATTATTAGGTCAAAGAAAACCTTTACCACATTACTAATTCGTGGAAAATTTTAACTCGTTATCAGTTCTAAAACCTTTTACCTCATTACCAGTTCAGAGAAAATACTTATCTCATTTTTAGTTCAAAGATAACTATTACTTCATTAGTAGTTCAGGGATAACTTTTATCTCATAAGTAGTTTCGATAAAAGCTTTTCCTCATTCTGTATTCAGAGAAAATCTTGACCTCGCTGTTATTTTAAAGAAAGCCTTTACCTTATTGTTATTCAGGCAAACACCTTACCTCATTGTTATTCAGGATAGACCTTACCTCATTGTCAGTTCAAAGGTAATCTTCACTTCGTTGTTAACTCAGTCATTTTATAAAATTAACAATGATTTCCTATTCGTCTTAATATCCTAAAGAAGAAGAGACTTATTTCCAAAAACCTTTGGCTCTTGGGTCTTTTTAGACTTTTCTCAGTGCACGTCATTACGAGAAACATTCGTACATGTTTGGTTAGATTATTTGTTGATAAAAAGCATAGATATGTTAGCAGTTAAAATTTCTGAGAAGCTGTATAAGTGAAAGTATGGATGTAACTCTTTAAAAATGCTAGAGTAGTTCATATATCTCTAAAGATTTGTTGGTGGTGGTGTTCCTTACAAATCTGTTTCGTAGCTTGAATTAAGCCACGCGATTTACACCAGCTTTGACTATCCCCTTTCTGTTTTCCCATAATAAACAGTTTAAAAATGCTAGTACTTAATGACGAAAAAAACAGTTTTTTATGTCTTTAATTGGAAATTGAACGTTTCACTTTACTGCTTCTCCAGGAGCGTTCCATTGAAACACAAACCACTTTTGAAAAACTGTGAAATCAAACACTGAGAGTCTAGCCAAAGATATATGGCAAATTTAGTTCTATAAGGTTGTTTATTAGTACTAATTAGGAGTGTGACTATACAGCGGTATATATATCGTAAAGTCGTTATACGAGTGTATCGATACATCGTCCGATATAATATAATTTACGTATCTTTTTGAAATTTGGCAACTTTTCAGTAAATGTTACAAGTCTTTTGTACAGAAAAAAATCAGAATTTTTAATAAAGTATATTTGCTAAAAATTAATGTTTAAATGTATAAAGTCAAAGTAGTCACTGCTTCTGGTGTAAATCAATTTTCATGTTAATATTAAAAATATTTTTCTCTATCTAAAAATTAACAAATTTATTTTATGTAATCTCTAAAACATCCGAAACAAATATCCAATCATTTCCCTACAATTTTCATGTTCTTTATACTATATATCCAATGTCCTAATTTTACGTAATTTCGGTATGTTTGGCCACCCTCGTAACCACCGTAAAAAATTACAAAACAAATTACTTCATATTGTAGCAGGAAATTACATTTGCTTACACTAAATAACTTAAGCCTATTAACATTATACATCTGTTTATAATTAAATTTTATTGTTAAGATTGTTAAACTTTGTAACAACCCATGAGTAAATCTTATATATCTATATACGTATCTTATTGTATCAACATTAGCTAGTATTGACATATCTTGTATATACCAATATGCACGACTGAAATTAGAAACTTAAAAAGCAGATATTACTTTTTATGAAATCGTTAAGTCGAATATGTAAAAAATAAAAAGTACTAGGGATTACTGAATCTTAAAAATCATATTACACTGTCAAACATTAGTGAATGTTTTAATATCATTTATGTTATTTTTTCTAGAAAAGATATAATCGACACTTCCTTATCAATGGCTGAATGGCCATCTCCAGCAGAATTTATTAATATTGTAAGTACTTGATTTAGGCTAGAACTCGTATGTTAAATTTCCTTATTAGCAATAATATTTTTGTTTTAAGGTTTTAAAAGGATCTGGCATGGCCAGGTGGACTAATCTGAGGATTGTGGGCTCAAATTCCCGTCACACCAAACATGCTTCCCCTTTCGGCCGTGTGGACGTTATCATATGACGGTCAATCTTACTATTCGTTAGTAAAAGAGTAGCCCAAGAGTTGGCGGTTGGAGGTGATGACTAGCTGCCTTCCCTCTAGTCTTACACTGCAAAATTAAGGACGGCTAGTGCAGATGGCCCTCAAGTAGCTTTGCGCGAAATTCAAAACAAACCAATCACAGATACAGCTGTTAGCATTGCAAAACAAAAAGACATATTTTACTCTATTTTGTTTTTTTGTTTGTTGTTTGTGGAATTTCGCACAAAGCTATTCGAGGGCTATCTGTGCTAGCCGTCCCTAATTTAGCAGTGTAAGACTAGAGGGAAGGCAACTAGTCATCACCACCCATCGCTAACTCTTGGGCTACTCTTTTACCAACGAATAGTGGGATTGACCGTCACATTATACACCCCCATAGCTGGGAGGGCGAGCATGTTTAGCGCGACGCGGGCGCGAACCCGCGAATCACGAGTTGCACACCTTACGCGCTTGGCCATGCCAGGCCTATTTTACTCTATCATGACTTAAAACAATTACATTTCATTTCGAAGCCTTTCAAAATTGACTGTTGTAAAGTGTAAAGAACATACAGCCCTCGTGTAGCTTTGCGCGAAATTCAAAAACAAATAAAAAAAACAAGACTTTAAAAAAAAGAAGTCGTATTAATTGATATTTGTTATTACTACTTACAATGTATTAATTTAATTTAATAGAAAGTTATTATTTTCGAAAAATAGATACATTTTAAGAAATGTTAGTTTTTTCAGTCTGATATATGAAGTTATCTACACTTTGGTAAACGTGTTTATTTAATCTAAATAAAGTAATGGGCTTATCCACTGTAAGTAAAATACAAGTATTTGTTTATTTTTATCCACTCTTTGTAAAAGAAAAGAAAATAACATTATAGTGCCTGTTGTTAGGATTTTGTTACTTAATGTGAGCTCATAATATGACCTCACGTTAGAGGTACTGCAAGCTATATTAAATTTGGTTTGAAACTTTCGTGGACCAACTGTTTCTACGTAAAACGTCCTAAACATTATCGTTAATATCCGGCTGAACGAAAAAAAATACATCCGCTACAACCCAAGAAGGATGAATACTTTATGAAAAGTACGAGGTTTAGTAAGGTAAATCATCTACGTAAATCATTAAATTAGGTAATCATTAGGTAAATCATTAAGATACTAAAACTTGAATGTCTCACACCCCAATTCAGGGATAAAGACAACAAATGATTTGCTCAAATAATGCCTCATTCTCCCAGTGCCTCAGCGGCAAATCCTAGTGGGGTTTACAATGCTAAAAGCCGGGTTTGGATACTCATGGTAGGCACAGCACAGATAGTTCATATGTAGCTTTATGCTTAACAACAAAAAAGGTTTTTTATGAACACACAGGGTACTGCAAGACTTTCATGTCATTTAGCAATATTTATTTATTAATTTTGAATTATTCTGTTATCTTCATTAAGCTTAAATATTTTGTTACGACTGAAATATATCTAACAAGACTTTCCTCTTTTATTTTTAATTTCGTTACAAAAATTCAAAACTTTCACTATCAAGATCAGTCAAGTCTTCTGTTAAATGACCACTAATATCATATATTAATCCTTTACTAATTCTTAATTTTCTTTTTGAGCTTAGCAAATGGTGTTAATATATCTCTTTTCTTTCAGGCTAAGGAAATCGCTAAAGCTAACTCCGAGAAACTGCAATTCGATACATGGGAACAGTCTTTATCGTACAGGGATATTTTCCGGTATGTGTAAAATGTTGCTTTTCAAACAATAAACAAATTTATATTGATAATAATGAGTTGTTTTTCCTTTGGAAAGGTAAAAAAATATTGATTTTTAATGATCACAGAGTGAAATATAGACAGTTAACAGAAAATTTACAGCTTTAATACGCAACTAAAAGTGACGACACATCGTAAACATACGTACATACATATGTATATATATGATAGTTTATTCTTGGCAATTCTATATTAGTAGAAACATTTTTTCAGCTAGTTTTAATGACAGTTGTAGAATGGTTTGTTGCCGTTAAAATTACTTAGACAATTGAAATCGACAGAATATATATTCCAAGAGCTTTTTATTGACATAAATCAAAATGAAAATAAATGAATAAACTGATAAAAAAAATGTTAAATTCGCAGCTTTATCGTTTTATTTCTCTAGCTGTTTACATAACTCATGTTTTACTTAATAGTTCAACTCTGCCCTGTAGGTAATATGAGGGTTGCGTGTTCGAATCCCGCTTGCACCAAACATGCTCGCCCTTTCAGCCGTGGGGACGTTATAAAGTAACGCTCAATCCCGCTATTCGTTGATAAAAGAGTTGGCGGAGGGTGATGATGACGAGCTGCCTTCCCTCTATTTTTACACTGCTAAATTAAGGACGGCTAACCCAGATAGCTGTTGCGCGAAATTCAAAACAAACAAATAAACAAATCTGCTCTGTAGCGACATCTATTAAAGGTTAAACCTTCCGCCTGATAACACAGGCCTGTGAATTTAAATTTTATATAAGCAATTTTTGTTTTAATGATAGATTTTCCATAATTAAGGTAGGCAGATTTCAAAAATAATATTCTTTTCTCTATCATGTAAGAATTTTTTTACAAACTGGAGAAAAAGAACTCTTACTTATATCAATTTATTATTTCTGTTACCTTACTACAATGACTTATTTATTATTGTATTTATTGACAAAAATACAAACAAACTGAAGAAAATGGCAAAATGTTTTGTCAAAATAATACGTATCTTCATTCATTCTGATCTTTATTTTATTTTGTTTGTAAAATCTGCGTCTTTTAGCCTCAAAACTACGTGTTATCGTCTTTCTTTAATGTTTTGTGTTATCACGTTTTTTGAAACATCTGAACGTAGTGGTGAATAGAAGGATATTTTCAGATTTAGAGTGGAGGAATTACAATAAAATACGTAAAAAAATTCAAAATAATAAAATCATCCCAAGTCTACGTAGTCTACTCAGCTGGTAACTTTTCCTACCTTCCAATAAACGTTGATTTTGTTTGTTTCTAAGCACTAAAATGTAAAATGAGCGTTATAACCGCCAAAGCTCACCGCTTAGCTACCAAAGAACCCCTAAACGATAAAACTTTTGGTGAGTGTGTTAGAACCCTTCCCTTCAGTGTCTTTCAACAACTGCTTATGATTGATAAACTAGCGAGTTTCGAAACTGGTTAAGATTGCTGTCAACAAATCTAATAAACAAGTAGAGTGCGTTTTCTCGCATTGAAACTTTCTAAAACACTTGTACCGTATAAAGGCATTTATTCTGAAGACAAGAGTCGCAATTGTCATGAAACATTTATACTGTGTGTGTTTGTGTTTTCTTATAACAAAGCCACATAGTACTGTCTGCTGAGCTCATCGAGGGGAATCGAACCCCTGATTTTAACTTTGTAAATCAGGAGACTTTATTTATAGGGTATAAAGACATTCGATCTGGAACTGTGAGCAACAGATGTCGGCAGAATGATTGTGTGATTTATGAATCAGAAGGAGAGGAAAAAATACTTATGAAAGCAAACAATGCTGGAAACTAAAAAAAAAGAGAGGTCATTCGTACAACTGACCTAATCATGTATTTATATTGCCTTTTTGTCAATCACGCCATTTACCTTGGTCTTTGCTAGAAAAGAATTATGGTATAATTTTACGGTAAGTGTTGAAATTCAAGTGTTTATGGCAGTGTTTCTGAGTTGTGTCATATGGGAAAGACATATAAAGTGTAATGTATAACGTCCATGTGTATAATATGTAACGTCTATGTTCAAGTATTAGTTGCACTTTATTCATAAATATACATAAAATTGAGGACTATTGTACTGTGTATTTTGACTCTAATCCGTACCTAAGTGGCATTAGTTTGAGTTGCTGTTAATTTATAACACTAACATACAAATTTACGTGTTCATTACTTAACCCTATCTCTTGTTTAATGTTTGTTTATGGATACAGGTATTTGACAACTTACCAAATTAGGTATGAGTGAAATATATCGTTCTAGTATTATTCAAAAAGAGTGGAGAAGGAAGTTTCAGGAACTGAATATCTTGAGTGTCACGACGTGATTATTGCTAAAAGCCTGAGAATCATACATGCACGTCACGTGCGATGCACGGGACAGGTTCAATTCTAATCCAGAATGAGAGCGTGCGCTGGCTCTGTAGTAGTGTGTAACTGTGTTTTGTTTTACCAGAGTCACATCGGCTATCTTCTGCATCTATCGAATATAGTAGTGTGTAACTGTGTTTTGTTTTAGTAGAGTCACATCGGGCTATCTGCTGTGTCCATCGAATGTAGTCGTGTTTAATTGAGTTTTGTTTTAGTAGAGTCACATCGGGCTATCTGCTGTATCCATCTAATATAGTCGTGTTTAACTGTGTTTTGTTTTAGTAGAGTCACATCGGGATATCTGCTGTATCCATCTAATATAGTCGTGTTTAACTGTGTTTTGTTTTAGTAGAGTCACATCGGGCTCTCTGCTGTATCCATCGAAGGGAATTGAACCCCTTTTTGTCGTATTACAAATACGAAAACACCCCATCGAAGAACCTGTTTACTAGAGCTCCAGATTTTGAAAATGGACATCAGGGTTCGATTCCATAAGTACAATTCAGCAAAATATTCACTGCAGTTGAAGATGTTCATGTGTCATATGAGTGGCAGTCAATCCATTAGCATGGGTCGCATGGTGCTGTCGATTGACTGCCTTTCATGTGATTACTGGTTCAAAATTAGGGTTGGCGGCAGATATCCTTGATAGCTTTACTGCAGATACATAAAAAACAAAATCTTTACAGGTGATATAATTTTGTGGTTATGTTTTATGATAAGAACACAAAAACTAAGCGTCTTTCATGTATATTGTGTGTTATACTTAATTCTTTACCAGGTGGAAGTAATTTGGGTGTATCTGAAATACATTGGCGCGTGTATTTTATAACTTTCTTGCATTGTGATTATGTATACGTATATCCTTAAAAACATCATGCTTTTAAACATTATAATTACATACTGATGAGGCTTAACAAACTTTACAGTTTCACATTACTTTGCCACACCACCCATGAGCCTGATCTTCTCTATTAGTGTTTAGACCCCCATTTATTATACAAATCTGTGTTATTCGCTTAAAACGTTAATTGTTAACTAACATCAAGTTGACCAGGTATTAACTACTGTGTTTCAGACAAAACCATTCCAAACTAAAGGTGTTTTACTCCACGTTCGAACACACTATCTATCAACAGCGACCTCTACTGGAGGTAACTTTCCTTTTTGTTGTTGTTTTCTTTCAAGTTTAACGTTTTCTAATGTTTATTTAGAACATAAACCAGTTCATCAATGTTTACTTTGTTAAGCATTATTCTAGTTCGTAGCCTACAAGGTGCCATAAGTTTAATAATTTTTATATAAAAATTGTTACAAATTACTTTAACTGCACGTTTTGGCTGCGTGTCCTCTAGAAAGTCCCTGGAGGGGCTATTTCATTATGCTGCATTATCCACTCGAATGAATTGGTTTTCTTTTAGAATTTGAATTAATTAAATGTTTAAATGTTTCAAAGAAAAATATCTATGTAATCAACTAAATATTTAAACGTTTTCAAAAGGGGAGTCTATGCTGTGTTTGTTTTTGAGCTAGATCGACTGAGTCCAGAGGGATTCCTTTATTTTTATTTCTCTCATGCATGGTTCATATCCCGTTATTTAAGTGTTATTCTAATTTATTTTATGGCAATTTCTAATATGAGCTATTGCAGATATTAAAAACTCTTATAATATCCGAGTTCTAAAGTATTTTGTTATTGTTTTTATTGTGTTTCAGTTTCTAAGTAATTTTCTAACTTACATACCGTTTGTTATTTATGACACAGGATCATATTCAACTAACCATGTAACGGAGAAAATAATCTTATCGGTGAGTTTTAGGTAGACCGTGAGATGGTACTGTTGGATTTGTTCTTTTATGTTAATTACATCTAAATGGTGGGTAGGGCAAGAGCCTACAATCAAGTGGATGACGTATTAGACTGTCATTAAGAAGTCAGATTCTGAAAAAAATCAATTTTTTTTCTGATGACGGTTGTAGTTGAGTAGGCGAAACTTCATATGAACTAATCAGTTTTTAGTTGTAAAATCAGACAGCTACTAATTAATAACTTAGGCTTAGGTGATCGTATACAACACTTACCATGACAAATATTGAGTTCCTCAGCTTATAAAGGTTAGAAGTTATTTGTTTGTATTTAAAAAGAGTTTGAAGTAGTTGTTCCAAGTGTGTTATTTGCAAAACATTTTTTTTCGTATTACCAACAATATGGTTACTTCCTTTATTAATAATAAATCCATCTTGCTTAATTTATGCATTGTTAATGATAATATGCCCTAAGCTTATTTTAGAAGCGTATTCTATAATCTTCGAGAAATTAACTGTCAGTTCTCTGAAAAACTGGATTTGTTTTTTCTCTCGAATAGAAGTGGACTAATGAGAGTGGACTTTTATGTATAAAATTATTTCAACGCTTATTTTATATTACAGGGAAATGAAATGTTTGGTCATCTTGGAGGAATTATGGGACTCTGGCTGGGAGTTTCTCTTCTTACAATTGTCGAGTGGACAGAGGGCGTTTATATTTTCTTAAAACTTCTCTTGCTTAGGAAGACGTCCCCGAAATACCAGAATCAATGACATATATGACGTTTCGGCTGTGTGAGTGTTCAAACGTATTATTAGTAGTAGTTGTCATCTCAGATGTATTATCAAATTATAATATTGCTTTGAAAACTATGAATGGTTGATTAAATTCCCTAATGCTCGTGCAAATTCTTTTTGTGTTATAACTAATAGTTTCTTATACTGCTTAGTTTTATATTTCGTTGTTGTTGTAAGTCACTTTCTCATTATTAAACCTACTTTAAATATTTGTATTTAAATATTAAATAACTTGTTTTGTACGTCTGTACATTTAGTTGTGAGAAAGGGTCACTGAGTTTGTTTTTAGTTAAATATTTCATCAAAAATGAGCTTAAAATGAAAATATTTACTATGTTGATTTTATTTTTAGTTCATTTGAAGAATAAGCGTAAAAGCATTAAATCAGACTTGAAGATCGATGGTAGCAAAAGGGCCACTTTTCTATCAACATCATGGTCTTCATTTAATTCTCTCAGGTAGCACTTGCCCAAATTATAACCCTCCGAGTCGTATATATATATTTTGATACCTATTAACCCTTTAGTTAGGGCCCGGCCTGGCCAGGTGGTTTAAGCACTCGCCTTGTAATCTGAGGATCGAGGGGACGTATCGCTGTCACCCAAAACATGCTCGTCCTTTCAGCCGTGGGGTCGCTATAATGGTAGGTCAATTCCACTATTCATTGGTAAAAGAGTAGCCCGAGAGTTGGCAGTCGGTGGTGATGACTAACTGCCTTCTCCCTGGTCTTACACTGCTAAATTATGGACAGCTAACGCAGACAGCTCTCGTGTAGCTTGGCTTGAAATTCCAAACAGAAACCCTTTAGTGGCGCTTATCATTCGTTATTACCTGTTTCTAAAATGAAATTCGCATCTTTTTGACAATCATCTTAATCGTTGATTTTCAAGAGGCCTTTAGTCTATCAAATACTTTGTAAAACTTAATATAAAGCTACGCGTCTATTAACTAACGTATAAGTCTCTTAATGTTTATTTTTATGTTTTTCCACCGAAGATAATCAAACTTCGGATTTTTGTACTCTCTTTATGCTCTGAAAACGCAGCAAACGTCTTGGAAAGTATTAGATATGCACGAGTATTATTTAACTTAAATTGTGTATTTGTTGTTTTTTTAATTTCGCGCAAAGCTACACGAGAGCTATCTACGCTAGTCGTCCCTAATTTAGTTGTGTAAGACTAGATGGAAGGTAGCTAGTCATTACCACCCATCGCTAACTCTTGGACTACTCTTTTACCAACGAATGGTAGGATTGATTATAACATTATAACGCCCCCACAACTTGAAGGGCGAGCATGTTTTGATATGACATTGCAGTTTAAATTGTGCGAAATTTATTAGAATCGATAGATGTGGCAAATTTCAATTGATGTAAACTGACAATGTTATTCGAATAATCTGAATTTTTCTCATTGCTTTTAATCTAATATTGTTGCATCATATATCTATTGTGGTGTAGAAAGTTCTAGGTTGGTGTCGAGATTGATGTGTCGAAAAATTATTTTAAAAAAGATAAACTGGTTAACCGTATGTTTTACCATGAAGAGTAAAATGGCGAAGTTTAAAGTGTAATAATCGCAGACTGTATTGTAATAATAGAAAATCGATTTTTTTTTATCAGTTGGGTTCTAAATACCATCTTTAAAGAACTCTACGTCCTTTGATGCAATTAAATCTTCGAAGGAACTTTCAGTTGATCAGTGATTTGCAAACGAAACGTTCTTTCCCTGTTTAAAAAGTCCAAATGTTTTAAAAAGTAATCTGTGTGTGAAAGATCTGGAGAATACAGTGCAAGAAGGAAAGTTTCGTAATGAAGTTCGTTTAATTTTGGGGCAATAACGCGTGAGACAGAGCAATCATTGTCATACAGCAGTATTGGTCCACTGAGATCAACTATGGCTGGATGTTTTCGTGGCAACCTTTTTGGAACAACTAAAGAATCGAGGGTTGAAATTTGATTATTTTCCAGTCTCATTTACATCTCCTTCCTGCAGTACCTCCAATACATCAAGCAACCCAAATATAATGATGATAAAAAAGTGAAAAGCCTGTTTAATCACTATTGGTACTTAGTTCTCAGACGCAGCTTGATGTCAAAGTTTAAACAGCTGTTAATTTCAGTAGTAGAAAATAAGTCTAAAATAATGAATAATCTATAAATTTTGTTTAGAGGTTTTTTCTGCAATTACCGCCATCTTTATCAAAACAAGTGACCAAGTACTTTGTTTTGTTTGTTTTTGAATTTCGCACAAAGCTACTCGAGGGCTATCTGTGCTAGCCGTCCCTAATTTTGCAGTGTAAGACAAGAGGGAAGAAGCAGCTAGTCATCACCACCCACCGCCAACTCTTGGGCTACTCTTTTACCAACGAATAGTGGGATTGATCGTCACATTATAACGCCCCCAACGGCTGAAAAGGCGAGCATGTTTGGCGCGACGGGGATGCGAACCCGAAACTCTCGGATTACGAGTCGCACGCCTTAACGCGCTTGGCCATGCCGGGCCCTTAAAGGTATCTGCTGTATCCACTGAGGGGAATCGAACACCTGATTTTAGCGTTGTAGATCCGAAGATTTACCGCTGTCCCAGTGGGGGGTCTAACCAAATACTAACAAGTTTAATATTTCTGCTGAGGTAAAAGTTACGTAAGGCAACGATTATTTCATGAAAGCTTCTACCAATTTGATTTTGTTCAATTTCGCTCTTAGATAACGAGGGTTATTATTTGTTGCAAAAACCAATGGGGTATGAACCTCATTACTAATTTTAAGATTTAAATTCCGTAGAATATGGGAATCGTTTTACTCTACCAGGTCATCCCATAACTAAGGCCCAAAAATTTAACACAAAAAGGACATCATCATTTCTCTCTTTGTAGAAGGCTTTAATGACTAAAATATGTAGTGAGGCATGTATAAAAAATGTTCAGACAAATAAAAAAAAACTAACCCAACTACATTTTTTCATACTGATCAAATAAACCCTTGTGAAGATGGATGCATCTAAGGAGCACATTAGGCATGTAATACTTTATGAGTTTAAAAACAGCAACTGTGCAGCAGAACTGCACGAAACATTCAAGGTGTTCACGGTGCGGAGTCTCTCAATGAAAGAAAATGTCGAAGGTGGTTTCAGAAATTCAGACCAGGTGACTACAGCTTAAGTGATGCCCCACGTTCAGGTCGTCCTGTTGAGTTTAATGATGACTTGTTGCTGGCTGCACTTGAAGAAGATTGTGCTGTAACACTTGAAGAACAAGCACAGAAACTTAATTCAACCCATCCAACAGTTCCGTCATCTGCAACAGCTAGTAAAGGTATCAAAATGTAGAAAATGGGTCCCCATGATTTGACAGAAACCAACCTTAGAGCAAGAATGGACATTTGCACTTCTCTGCACTTTAGTGAACGTAACTCGCCCTTTTTTTTTTTTTTTTTTTGGACAGGTTAGTGACTGGAGATGAAAACTGGATATATTACAAAAAAATAAGTGCCACATATAATGGCTCAGTGCAGGTAAACTGGCTAAAGCACAGTCCAGAATGAATTTTCATCCAAGGATAGTCTTGTTAAGCATTTGGTGAGATATTGTGATACACTTTGAGTTGCTACCATTCAATATAACGATTACATCAGACTTTTACTGTCAACAGTTAGAGCGCTTGAATGTTGTCCCGAAAAATATAGACCTGCTTTGATCAATTGTAAATGTTGTGTTACACCAGGATAATGCATGGCCCTACACAGCAAGGATCACATGTGCAAAGACTGAGGAGCTAGACTGGGAAAAACTTCCCCATCCTCCTTATTCTCCCGACCTTGCACCATCCGATTATCACCTATTCCGAAGTATGCTGAGTTAACTTCATGGAAAAAAAAGAGCTTGGAACATATAAAGATGTCAAAACTACCCTTTCTACCTTCTTTATCTCTAAAACCCCAAGAACTGTATAGAAGTGGCATTCAAAAGCTTATTAATCGTTGGCAGGAAGTAATTAATAATAATGGAACAAGCTTTTGAAATCCTTTCTCTTTTTCTGAACTTAAAATCGGACATTACTTAAAGGGTGACCCGATATTTGCAGAAACTTATTAAATTTGAAATTCAACTTGCTACAATCCTTTGAAATGTGACAAAACTCACTTGCATTATTTGAACTTTACCTTCGTAATATTTTCTACACGAAAATTTTATCGCCAAAGTCAGATCATTTTCCCTCACTGTCTCACAGTTCTATATGGTGAAGAGAAATGGGAACATTTTTAGCCAAGTGAATATCCTTAAGTGTATTCAAATCTTGTGATGCGTTATATAAATTCGATTTTTTTTAATGTTTCAATATTAAACCCATTCCCTTAATATATAAGAATAGTCTACCAAAATAAATTATATTCTGAACTTCGCACAAAATTTATATAAAATATATGCAAGTTTACTCCACGTTCTCAACAAATCTAATTGCGTAACAACTTTGTTCACTTAATTTTAGATAAAAATTAACACATCTTTAATGATCTAATCCAACAAACTTAACCATATTCCATGGACTAATTATTTATAGTTAATCTGTCCCTAGATTTAATCATACAAAATTTATCAAATTTTTTGGGAGGTTAATTACAAGTAACCAGTTATTAATGTCTCCAAAGGTTTGATCCTAAAGTAAACTAAATTCAACGAACTAGTTATATAATTGATTATCTATGCAATAAGTTTCAATAGGTAATTTGATGAACGCATTAGGTGTGTATTAACGTAACTATTTTAAACATTTATAATTAACCCTCACGAATGGTAAAAATTTAAATACTTAAAACCTCTTTTGAATTATAACTCCATCCCTCTATGATTTAATCATTTAAATACTGAATGAAGAACATATACACAGAAGAAAACTGTTTCCACAATACAAAATGAAGAAAACCAATTTATTCTTTGAGAATCTACATGTATGATTTCATGTCAAAGATAAATCAGTAATAAAGAGTGCCATTCTAAATAGAAAAAAAAAGAAAAATATTAGTTACAAACACATATACAAATACACTGTAAACCTATATTTTTGTTCTCTCTAATGTTTTACTGTACAGCTGCATAGAAGTCGCATTTCTAAATTCTTTTATGACAATAAACTAGTATTAATATGTCAATAGCTTTAACAAACCTACAACAAAACATCCTAAATTTAGATGGTGTATCACAGAACACACAACATACTTGAAACTACTAGAGGGTAAGGGTGCAAACTGGAGCTCTTTAGTAACTCTGAAATGAAAGGAATGTAAAAATATCACTGAGCTTTTGTGACTTAACTATCCATCTATGCACATTTTAAAAGCCACAGTCAAATATCCAGTTACATATTTTACCAAAATTCTTTACAATCATTCATCTCCGTGAGGCTATTTAAACTGAATGTTTAGTTAAATGGTTTTCTACGTTAATTTACATTTCACGCTTTTCAGAATTTTCAGTCTGATAACATTCCAGAGAAACGACTAAAGTGGTGAAATGTTCTGTAACATCAGTAAAAACTACAACAATCAAGGCAATTATGTATTACACAAAACTAATTTTGCTTAGCATATGTTATGTCAAGAAAAAGTAATAAATACATTCTGCCATTATTATGATTCTGTTTAAAACCACTTAGTGAATGAAGACCTATAATAGTTATAAAAAAGTAACACGTTTTGCCAAAAACGCCTTTAATTTTCGTTTTATAAATTTGCAGTGTATCACAGTAGAAGGACTGGAATGAATATTAAATATTATTTTTTTATGAGGGATAGTAATAAAATCACAACTTCAATCTTGTGGACGTGATTAGGTTAAACTCAAAGATTTTGCATACAGAATATGTTTCATTTGAAGTCACACACCTACCCCATTTTTCTACTTGATGTAAGACCAATTTTTTTAATCTGAAATGTAATGGTATTGTCAAAATCATGCATGCTGAAAAGCAACCTGTTCTTCAGTTCCTAAATTTACCAAATTAATAACTCTTATCATTTCTAAATAAAAAACAAAGATAAATGCTTTACCATTTTAATTTGTTTTTTAGCCCTAATCAAAAAGTGCTACTATTAATTATTTTAGATTATGAGTTAATCTGGTGACAAAATGTTCTACACATATACATCGTAAATCCATGGAACATATACATTCCTTTAATGCCTAACTTTAATTCTTTTTCTATTGCTTGAAAACAACAGATTTACTTTGATTAGATTTCTACAACTACAAAGAAAAGAGTAAGATGTATGTACACACTCAAAAAATTGAAATACAATATCAAAAACATTACAAAATTCACAGAAAATTGTGCCACAAATCATGGCAATACCAAATTCCTAAAGAACGTACACACGCTTCCAATTATCTCATATAACAAACAATAGATAAGATATTATCGTACAAAACTACAAGAAGTTGTTATTAAAAAAGTGGTCTCAGATGATGTTTTATAAAACAAAACCATGAGCATTTTATTATTGTACAAGTATAGAAATTTTGATGGTTCTTCCATCAAGTGGTTAATGTAAAAAAATTATAAAGTAAAAGTCAAAAATTAAAATGGCCACTTATGTTAAAAAAAAAAAGTCAATACATTTATATTACTCTGATGTACCAGTAATATGCAAAATCCAGTGCATTAGCCAAGCTTTCATAATGCAATTTATTACTTGATTTGTTAAGAATTATATTAGTATCAATGATCAAACATCATGCTTTATGACAAACATGTAAACAGGGTTTACTATATGAATGGAAACTTTTCAATATTTAAAGTTGATGACTTGATTAGGAAGATAACGAGAAGCAAGATTTCAAGTTCTGCTTGTTTCTCCTCAATGCCCAAATCTATGTTTCTTTCAAACATTTTATATGACACTAATTTTGATTAACATCTACAAATTAACTAGAAAATGTTAACCAAATAGCACACTAATCTAAATCCACTTCATTTTATTCCAAATATTATAATTATATACTCTAAAACATAAAGGTGGGAAAGAGTAAAAAAGTTCAAAGTATTAATGTTCAACCAATCCATTTTGTTTCATAAAATTTTACTATTTGCAATTGTAACAAATTATAAAGTTTGGGTTTTTGTTTTGTTTTTTACTTTGCTGTCATGTGATAGTACATTTTGTTTTCAGGGTTGTGACTACAAATATCTTTTATAGCAAATTTTTTAAAAACAATACTGCCATTCACAGAAGAATTAATGTTTATGTTAACCTATGACTTGGCTAGATGCAAGGATCTATTAGTCTACATGTGACTATATATGTTATTCCGACCCAAAGGATTTTATGATTGTGAAACATATTAGTTTTAGCTAGATGTAAAAATATCTAAGTTTCAATGTGATTATTTGTTAACTATCCTAACATAAAGAATTTTATGACAGATAGACTTAAACATTCTTACATTTAACTAAGTCTCCATGCAACTGTTTTTAATGTTGTTCTGACCTAAATGATTTTGCGAGACATTCCAATTCGGCTGGAAAAGTCAAGTTCAGCAACCTTAAAATTGGAAAAAATATTGTAGCAAAACAATAGTTGTTGAAAAAAGTAATAATTTTATCCCTTAGCATTTATTAAACATCTCAGATATTTCCACTTTTCATTACAAAAATCCAAATCCAAATTCAAGAGAGAATATTTTAATAACATTTAACACTAAGAATGCAGCTCATCCAGAAATCCTGAAGAAGCCAATATTCGGTTATGGAATTATGGCTGAAATTCTAAAGTTAAATACCACAAATTGGTGATAATATTTTTCAATGTAACAGAATAGTTAAAAATTACATAAACCAAAAGTGACACAAATACTGAAATAAATTACGTACAGAAGACTTTCATCATATCATTGGTAGAATATTAAAATAACACTCCAAACTTCTTACAACAAACAAAACTAATTTAGCACAACTGAAAATAAGACTTCATAAAATTAGACCACCACCAAATAGTTACACTGAATAATTCCAGTGTTCTTAAGAAGTACAAATATACTAGTTAGTCACACATTAAAACTCCTACATTTCCTAACTGTTAACAAATTGAACTTTTTACTTCCAAACATGTGTCACAGTTATGCAGTATTAGTATAAAATACTATTTTAGTCCTTCATATTTTGTACTAACTGCAGAAGGGTAAGGCAGCAAAGCTGTTAAAATGTATACAGTGCTGTAAAAGTCTCAATAAAGTGTCATACAAAACATTTGTACAAAAGATAGTACTATTTGTACTATTCCAGACTGTGGACAAGTACATTTTCTACAACACACACACATCCCAATGCAATATGCCAATTACACAACTGCTTCAAGTTTAAGTACCAGTTTCAACAACTGTAGAATGTAACAAAAAACTATCAAAATTTATACAAGGAGTAAAATGTTCATCATGCTTTGAAGAAACATTTATATTACTTCAATAAAACCTCCTCCAGAAAGTGTAATAAAATGTACACTTTTCAGCATCAAAATATTATTGAAGGATAATAGCTGCATACTTTTCCTGCATTATAAAGTTAATGGATGCTGACAGCTGCACTTTTTTCCCCTATTAACAGCTACAAACCTCTTCTGTATTAAGATGTTAATGGATGCTAACAGCTGCACTTTTTTCCCCCTAATAACAGCTACAAACCTCTTCTGTATTAAGATGTTAATGGATGCTAACAGCTGCACTTTTTTCCCCTAATAACAGCTACAAACCTCTTCTGTATTAAGATGTTAATGGAAGCTAACAGCTGCACTTTTTTCCCCTAATAACAGCTACAAATCTCTTCTGTATTAAGATGTTAATGGAAGCTAACAGCTGCACATTTTTTCCGCATTAAGATGTTAATGATATCTAACACCTGCATACCTTTTTTGCATTAATATTTAATGGATGCAATATCTTCTCACTCCTCTGCACCAAGAAGCTTTTGATGGAAACTGTAGTTTCACACTCATTTACTGGTTTACAACAAACAACTTTTAATAAAGGCTAACACCTAATCAATTCTCTTCTGAACTGTACCAAGATGCTATTAACACAAGCTAAAGAACTGATATCCCACAGTTGACAGGGTCAAGAAACTATTAATAAAATTCTGTAAATATTAAAGATTATAAAGCTTCTAATGAATTTAAAATAGTAGGAAAATTAGCTACGCCACTGGTGTACCTTAATCTGATGTTGTTTACCAGTGTTTTTCACTAATTTATCTACCGTTTTTTTTTAATGAACATTAATATTACAAAACCGCAGGGGTCTAAATTTGTGATAACTGGAAATGACTGGTGAATAACATTAAAAGCTCTTGTTACAAAAGTATAATAACTTATTTAAAGTTTCACCAGAGAAGTAGTTGCAGATTAGAAAAATGCTGTTAACTTAATCATGTGTTGATCTGTTTTGCTATTTTCATTTCTAATTATAGAAGCCAACTGATATGCAAATATATCATAGTCATATTAACTTTAGGATATCTGTCATACCATGCCACTAAGGACAAGAAAGGGAAGTTTAAACCAATCAAAAGTCATGAGCAGATAGTGAAACATCTTAAATTAACAAAATAAATTGGAATAAAAAAAGGACTAAAAAGTAAATTTTTATTATTCAATATCTAACAGATTTTTATTTTTTTGACTATTAATGATTGTTCACCAAGTTCTGACTCAAGGCACAATGATTTAAAAACAAACTAATTGGTAATCTTCAATTGACATGTAGTTTACTTGCTAGTCACCAATATACATTCTAGGCACTTCAAGATTTTAACAAGTAAACTTGAATAAGGCAAGAATTCGCACCAAAACTTTGTGCAACAAATATTTATTTTCAATTTCTAACTATATTATTACTGATTTTTGACACAGCTATGAGTTTGGGCAATAAAAGGTAGATCAAAACTCCAGAAATTGTGCACCTAGCATTTACCTTAATACCATGGCAGTTCAATATCCAAGAATTTTTCAAAATTGTAAAATAATACATATGAAAATTAAACATTAAATGCAAACAATTTTTAACAAACCCAAAATGTACTATTTTAGTAAATGATTCGTGCTACTTTCAAATAAACTCATATGATGATGATGATGGTGGTGGTAGTATACGAATGGTCTCAAAAAAGAGATGCGTGTTCAAAAATCATGATTTTTTATATACAAATAAAACATAGCCAGTCTTTCTTCAAATGTTTACACCTTGTTGATCAAACAATAATTCAAACTACAAATACAAATATCTAATAACTTTTTCGACTGGAACTGCGCTAACAACTGAAAAAAACAAAAATCACTGTACAATATGGACTAAGAATTGTATTTTGTAAGTACTACTAACATTTAACTGTAAACTAAAGCCAGAAGCCAACATGTAAAAACCAGGTCTTATCATAAACTAAAACTGTACCATATGTACAGTTTTTCCATAATAAAAAATACAGTGATGAGAAATACATTTAAAAAAAAAACTATGCACAAATTCACTTAAGTTTGCTTTATCAGAAAAGGTATGTATTTACTAATTTTCCTGACTGAACCTTCTGTAATGTTGATGTTTCACACACACTTTATATAACTTTGGACAATAACATTTTTCCAATATATTTGTTAGGTTCTCTCTTTCAAGTTGAATGGGGTCTTTGAATTATTACAATAAAAAATCATCCAGTTACTTTATGTTCAAGTAAGTTTAAAATTTTAATCCAAATCTTTTATGTAGTTTTATACTAATTTTAATGTCACATCTACTTTCATACTAATCCCTGGCAAAATCACAGTTTAATAATGAATGTAGCTAAACAATCACTGGTTTATTTAGCAAAATATTTGAAGTCTTCAGATAAAAAGCACCAATTCATTTATTTTAGAGACTACAAATATTTCTTCTCAATGAACTTTTAAAAACTGAACAAAACAGAAAAATAACATTAGGTATTGGTTATACAAGGTTTTTAACTTCCTGGAGTATAACATTATAGAAGGCTGAATTAAGTTGCTGATTTTCCATGTTTCACTTCTTTAAAGTGAAACAGATAATTAATTTGTGACTGGATCCTATTTTGGATACCCTTTTTAACAGAACATTAAAATAAGCTGTTTATTTATTAAGCACTCTTTCTCCAAAATTTGTTACAAACAATAAATAACATTTGTATAGTTTGCTCAAATTATTAGTACTGCCATCAGAAATAACAAGAATATGCTGCTGGGTATATCATGCTATAATTCTTCATACCATTCATCAGATTAAGCCACTAGATATATCTATTCTAATTTTCTATATCAGATAATGTGATAACATATACTTGTGGATGAATCAGACTAATCATTTTAACATCACCATCAGACTGGGTATATCTTATCCTCTTTATCCATAACAAATACTGGAAATAATCAGACAGTTCAACTGGATATACCACTCTGTAACCTTCCAAATATCACCATCAGGCCAAGCTGGTGAATTTTCCTTCTCCAGAACTGATATTAGAGAACATTTTCAAATTATATACCAATGAATGTCATCATCTACTTTCTAAAATCCACTAAAGGAAATAACCTCAGCTTTGGTTGTAATTACTACCAACAGTATTTGTAAGTTACTTATTATCATACAACCTGTTGGAAGATGTTCTTAAACACCTTTAAGTGACACAACATATTTTCTATTACAATAAATTAAGCACAAAGACTATTACAGTATATGCCAATATTGTTTTTGATATTCCTTGAAACAAACCTCAGATTTAGATCTAAATGTTTTCTCACTTCTTACATGATTTTGGTAAGGAAAGTTATTGGTCCAATCGAAATAGTGGAATTTTTTTTAAAAGATTAAATAATAATACTAAAAATGTTTAGTGAGTTTTGAAAAGTACTTTTACAAACTCCCACATCATAATAAATAATAAATATATGTATCTCTCTCTCTCTATATATATATATATATATTTATGTATGAAATGTAAATTTTAATTTTTTTTACCATAAAAACATCCAATTTTACAGATAAAACAATACTGTTTATATGCTCATATTTTACTTTTCAACAAGAAGTATTACTGACATAAAAGAGTTAACAATACAAAATTTGGAATCATTACTAACATTTTCTAGGCAGGACTGACTTTTTCGAGACACGTGTTTTGGCAACATTTATCATAAACTAATGGAAAATGGTTATAATGTAAGTTAAGATAATCAAACCCACGTGCTAGCTGCAGGCCTTCTGGCTTCAATTTTACAATCTTTCCAGGAGCCATTCTGCATGTCTTGAGGCGAGTCTACACCATTTAATGTTTGACTGCGAGTACTAACTGTCATGGACTTTGTTTGGTAATCCATAAGGCATTCATTCTCCTCAGAACAATCTTCTATGATGGGAGGGTACAACAAGTCATAACGAGGTTGAAGAGAGGAACGAGCCCTTGAGCCTCGCTTTAAAGGCACCGTAGAGTGGCCATTTATGTTGGGTTGTTGATAGCTGTGTGCCTCCTGTGTAGGGCTAATGCTGTTAGGAGAGGTAGGGGCTGATTTTGGAGATGTGGAATTTGGTGATCTCTGAGGGGTTGATACTTTCAAAAGTTCTGCAGCACTTTTACGCTCACTCCCCACCTGTGTGCTGCTTCTTGTCTGGAGAAGAAGCATTTTAAAATCATGCATGCTGGTGGGTCTTCTTGGTCCGAGACGATCTGTTGCTAAGCTACGTCGATCACCAGCACAGAAAGGAGATGTATTTTCCATTCCAGCCCAACTTCGACGATCACCTGCAGACTGACTATAACGTCGACCTAAAAATCCAGTTTCTGCTAATACACTACGAGTGGGTGTCAATGGTCGACTACAAGGAGAATTTGAACCAGAGGAGTAGGGAGATGAAGTATCCACATCAGATTTTATGTTGTGTTTCTTCTTAGAGCTATGAATAACAGCATACAGTTCAGCAGGAGACATTGTCTTTTTGTATTCTGAACCTGGAGACAATCCAACTGTAGATGACTTTAGAGAACTCTTTTCAGGAGATGGTTCAACATGCAAAACTTCATTAGAAGATGCAAAGTTATGTAATGAAGACTGCTGAACAAGATTTTCAGTTTCACATGGTAATGATTTGGTTGTGCAATATCCAGGAGACTTTGGTGACCTGATAACATCTAAACCTTGTATAAAGGGCATGAAGGTCCTATCCTTCTCGCAATTTGTGAAAACTCCAATGGGATTCTGCACAGAAATGGCAGTGGTTAAATGTGAAGAAACTGGTGAAACATATTGGTTTTCATACTGTGATTTTTCTGATAGATGATGATCATTTCTTGTTTGTGTTGAGCCTTCATATAATGTTTGAAAGTCTAAATTTTGAATATGTTTCATTTGTGGTTTATTTAATCTGCTATCAAACTGGTGATTCTGTTTCTCAGCTGATCTACTTCTATAATATCCTCTTATTGATTCAAATGTGGAATGGTCAGCTTTGTTTCCATCTATCCGTTTAGAATTTTTTCCATTTTGTAATCCAGTGGATACAGCTGCAGATTGAGAATTTTGAAAACCTGTTCTAATATCTTGATATGTGGCACCAGAATTCATTGTAATAAAAGTTTGTCTATTTTGTAATACTGGAGTTGTTGAATTGGATCTTGTTATTTTATACCGAGTATTGTATGATGAATCACTGAAGGAAGGTTTCTGTTGTTGTACAGAATGCCAATGTGCTCCAAAGTCTGGAAGTGACACCACAGAACATGGTGTTGAGCATCGAGAACTATTTGCTGATTCCAGAGGACTGGAAGCTGGTATAAGAGTGTTATAATCTTTTAGTATTTTTACTGATCCATTTTGTGACGTTACTGGCAGAGAAGTTTGTTTTACTGGCAATGTAGAATATCCTCGCCTGTTACTCAGTGTAGGGGACTGTGGCTCCACATATTTCATTGGATGGCCATCTCTAAGTCTACCAAGAGAGTTGGAACTAAATATAACTTTCCCATCTGGATCTAAAGTAACACGAGCCACAGGTCTGTTAGCAGAGGGTGGCACTGCTGGTGTGGAAGTGTTTGAGTTATCACTTCCACATTTTATGGAATTGGACAATGTAGAAGTATGTTCTTGAGTAACATTTTTCTTGCTTTCTCTATCAAAGTGGTCAGAAGATACAGAAAACTGAGAAGTGTAAGATGATGACCCCTTAGGATTAATTGTTTGTGCCAAAAGTTTAGAATTTGAACTGTAAGCAGGTACATTGGTTGGTGGTGAACAGCAGAAGCTGGTAGCAGGAAAGTTAGACTCTGTATGGGTTTCTTCAGAATTTCTTGGAATAGGTGTGACTCTGATTTGATGAGCATATTTGTCTGGAACTTCTAGAGAGGATTTACTGGAAAATATCTTTGAAGTGAAGCTCTCTGCTGTGTTTGGAATTGTATTATAGCTGTTGCTATTTTCTGGTGTATGCCTTGGAGACAACTCAACAGATGAAAATGAACTAAATTTAAGAGATCTCTCGCAGAATGATGGTGACAACAAATGAACGGAATGATTATCATGGCTACCAACCACTTTCATAAAGTTTGACTTTATTGGGGTTTGGTCCCCATACATGTTAATTATTAGGGAATCAATTTCTTCAGGAGTCTGGGTCTCATTACTGACATACATGTTCTTTTCTAAACCTTTTTTAGATTTTCCTGTTTCCTTGAAATTTGTCCTTGTTTTATTTTGCTCATCCTCACTAACATCCGGTGAAACAGCACACATGGAAGGATAACTGTTTGAGTTTATTGCTGTTTTTTTCCACAATCTTTCCCTAGCATCTTGATCCGATTCTGATGCTGAAACATCACTGTTTATCGTTATGTTTTTTTTGTCTGGAACAATTTTTGTTTTTCTGGTGTGACCGTCTGCTGGTTCCAAATGATTAACTTGACTGGACAGGGTACTAAATAGTCTGGGAGGAGGTGGTGGTGGACACTTTTTTTGTTTAGTTAATGTACTTGAGTTAGATGATAGTTCAGTGGCAGTTTTTGAGAGCAGACTATTTAAACTTCCATCCCCAACAGTGCTAACAGAGCTCTGCGAATGTCTACGTTTCATATAAATAAGTGACTCCTCAGCCCTACTTTCTGCATTCCTTCCACTATATCCATACTGACTCTTCAGACCACTATCTGTATGCATTGATGTAAAGTATCCATCTGTATCAACTGAATAGACAGAACACTCTCCATCATCAACATTTTCTCGACCAGCAACATGGCAATGCTTAAGTTTTGGAGACTGGATCCATGGAGGAGTACCATTGCAATCAGAAAAATAGTATGGTCTCAAGGTACTTGCTTTTAACCATGCTTCTGTATTTTGGACACCAAGTTTCCGACTAATGGCTGGGCGCCAGCTAGATGGAGCTGTGGCTGCTGTTGCAGCAGCTGAGGTATCTGATGTATATCCAGTTAAATTTCCATCTTGGGATCTAAACATGAAAAATGATGTTTTCAATAACTTATTACTAAAAAAAATTCTTGCATTTAGCAATAAGAATACTTAAATTTATGTTTACGCTTTCAAATATGAGAAAAATAATACATGTAAACTTCCAGTTCTCAAGAAAAGATGTCTCAAAATTTTGTTGTTGCATGACATTTGAACATAGAAAAAAACTCATGTTTATTCAGGTGTATTGATATAGATATTTCAATAACAATACCAAATTATCATTTTTAATGAAATTTATTTTTAACACCAATGAACTACCTTGACATATTCCTCGAGTAGCTATTATATTAGTAACATTTAACACATATTTGCTTGTTGTTTTTTGCTTTTACTAGTATGCACAAAGCTATCCAAAGAGTATATGTGTAGTTCCAAGCACCAGTGCTGAAACCCAATTTTTATTGTTATAACATGGAGTGGAATAAAAGAATTTGATTAACAATAAAAAATTCGTGTCTTATTGTTACACAATAAAAAACAAATATTAGTCGCAACTCAAGACACAGACTATTATCATTTATTATAAAAACATTTTTACTCTCAAGTTATGACAGAAACCTTTTCTAGTTTTTAACAATGATCTTTCTTTAAATCTCAAAAATGCAGAATTTTAGTGAATTAAAAGAAGCAAAATTCACAGAGCTGCATCTTTTAGCTGTTTTTGTCAACTAGACATCTTACTCTAAATTCAAATACCCATTGAACTTGTGTGCTTATCAACCATTCATGAGTTTTGTGATAAGAAAGACAGCTCCTAGTACACACTCACTGACACGCAAAACCATGAAATATTTGATAATGCTATTTAAGTTTCTCTAACTTACTAGCAGAAAATTTTAAATATTCTGAAAACTAAAAATAGTTAACTTCTGTTAATAATATCATAAATACAAATTGAGAGTTCAGATAATGGTTATTGTTTTATACTAAATAACAGCTAACATAGCAAGCTAAGTCAAACCATCTTTAATTTATGTTATTAGCAACATACAGAAAAGCAAATAAAATTCTGATTTTAGTTTGAGAAAACAATTCCAATACAGTAGACTTCCAATAATCCATAAAGAGAAGAACACAATACGTATATACACCTGTATAAATCACAATAACTCAGAATCAACCATCTATAATGACTGTCAATACATCAATTGGAATTGTCTTGATTGCAATTAAACCTGTAGTTGTTAAGATTTGCTATTCATTGTATTCCAGAAGAAACTACAGCATTCATTTTTTTAAAAATAACTATCACTACACTTCGTACGTTAGGTTTTTTTTAGCAGACAAAACATAAATTTAAATAAACATATTGGTTCCAAACACAGATGTAATACTGAGGCAACTCTACAAACCAGGGAATATTTACCCTCAAGAACAGAGTGTAAACAGTTCTCAAGTACACAATGAATGTAAGAAACTAATTCTGTAAGGACTTTTAAACTAAAGTTTTCAATTCAAAAGAATAGTATTCATAGTATAAGAAGCACAATTAGTAATAATTACTTCATAATTATATTGTGACACTTTAAAACATTGGCTAGAATATTATTTAGGCAAAATACAAGGTTCCAAAAGTAGTAAAAATAGAATTTTGGTGAGCTGTTACAGTGATGTCAGTGCTTGACTTTAAATAATTTTATTTATAAGTTATTTAACACAAACATCTGAAATTCAGTGCTATTCCAATATACAAGTTGTGTTGTCTGATGACAGATTCCCTCTAATAAGAAGTGGTCTGAACATTAACTTCATATAAAACAGAAACAAAACAATAAAGGCATAGCAACATATCTAGAAATCCCTTAAACAGTGTAGGTCATGTTAAACAAACAAATATGCTACTTAAATTATTGTGTTGAGATACAAAAGCATGCACTCTCTTATAGCAAAGCCATATCGGGGTATCTGCTCAACTCACCAAGGGGAATCAAACCTCTGGTTTTAGCATTGTAAATCTGCAGACATACCACTGTACTATCAGGGGGCATTAGATATTTCTAGACTAGTGTTAGATAAAACATTAAAAATATAAAATTATTTATGTACAGGAGTTTCTAAATGAAACAAGACTTTAAAACCTTAATTTAATCTTTACATAACAGAGATTGATTAGCAATTCATTTTTTTTCTAATTTCATATACAGTTCCTAGACTAAAAGATGTTAACACAGAGATCTGGTTTAAAAAAAAAAATCAAATCTCTAAATGCAGGTCTGTTTTTAAAAGAACTTTAATTTTATACCTAGGTTAGCTAAATAATGACTATAAAAAGTACTCACCTCCCATCTGTGTCTTGCGGAGTTTCTGAAAGAACAGAATCCTTTCCAACAGAGCTCTCTGATGGTGTGTTGGTTCTTCCTACAAGTACCAAAGATCGTTGTTGTTCTAAGTCCACAGATGCTCTCGTACTGCTACTTCCACTCCAGTTCCCACTGGATGACTGGCCTTCTTCTGGGCGTTTTTCCCCAGGTCGAGAAGTCTCCCGAAGGCGGACTGCAACAGTCATGGCTGCTGAAAGAGTAGATATAGGCAAGAAACCTTTACCTTTGCCTTTTCCTGAGCCTTTTTTATTTGGAAATGACTCACTGTCTTTATCAGATGATGCAGCCTCACCACTTTTCTTGGACCTTTTACCCAGTTTCCAATCTTTTGTTAGTTTCAATTCCATCGACTCATATAGACCTGACCAACGATCCTTTTTTCTTATGGCTGGTTCCTCCTTTGCAGGAACATTGTTGTTTTCCTCTTTTGGTGAGGTTCTTTCTTTTTTGAATGACTTCTTGAGTACACTAATTTTACTGGATTTACAAAATGTTCCTTCATCCTCTGTCTGGCAAGAGCTGTCAATATAATTTTCTTGTTTCTCTGATGACTGCTGCAAAACTTCCTGAAGTTCTTTACTGCTTCCTTCTGAAATTGTATTCCTTCGTTTGTTCCTTCTCTTTTTCTTCCTCTTAATTACAAAGTCAGCCTAATTAAAAAAACAAAAAACACTGAACTCAACAATAATAAAGAATTGTTAAAAGTCAAACACACATAAACAGAAGAGGCCAATAGTATTCTTTGATTCATCCATTATCATTGTTTGCTGTCTTAAAAACAATTATTAAATAACAAGAAGTGTAGGCCTAAAGCCTGAACCTGCAAAACTTCCACCTCTTTCAGACCATTTCTTACCTGAAGGAGTTCACAAAGTTTCCCAAATAAATAAACATAAATCTTCTGTATAAAGAGGAAAATCAGTCACAATTAAACAGGAAATTTACAGAATTATGTATCTCTATACAAGACTTTTGTATTCTGATATAAAACTAACAACACACAAGAAACCTTCAATGAAAACTTAAATCCAAAAACAAAGACATCTAAGTAACCCTAACACTAAATAATCCAACATGAAAGTAGAACATAGTTATTACAATACTTAAATACAAATTTCAGATTAGAAAGAGTTGCAAGGAAAAGTATTCAACTAATGAACAATAACTTTAATAGATGGGTAAGGTAACAAGAACACCTCAAGGTCAGCAAGTTGCTCCCTAAAAATTCCCAATAATTAAACCCAGCTTGTAAAACAGTTGTATAAAATCAGCTGCAAGTATTAAAAAACATTATCTTTACAGATGAAGGGGAGGGAGAAGTATAAATATTCAGGATCTAAATTAATTACATTCATTATATGCAAGGTGATAATTTCCTATTTTTCATGAAAATATTAGGAGGTTCAAGAATTCTAGAAACTTAACAGATTCAGTGAAATTAATAAAATTGATACATACATATATAAGTGACTGCTCTAAGCTTTTTTAAAGTATTTTTTTCTGAAATGCAACTAACTGACTAATCAGAATTGTATTTCTACAAGTGACTTTGACTGTGCCAGCATTTCTGAAATGTTCTCATACAATAAATGCACACACTAAGAAATATTATGTTGCAGTATTAAAACAATATTACTACAATTCTGTAATTATGCATTCAGTCAAATGCTTTACTGTTCCAAGAATCTGCTATGGATTATATACAACTTTACCTGCACAGATCACACATTTAACACATTTTTATTACAAAATTTAAACAACTTTCTAACAGTAAGTACATATGAAAGACCATGTAGGATAATCTAAAAATACAGTTTAAATCTGTAATAATGGAACACCACCAAATTTAAAAGTAACCATATAAATTTGGCATTGTTTCTCTTTTTAAAGAACTTATGAACTTTAGTCTAATCTGATTATGTATCTCCCTTTTCAACTTTGGCCATATGGCAGACTTATTTTAGCAAAATCATCATCAAACAACATGATTGGCTGAGACTGGCTGAAATAGACCAGTCACATATTCAAATACACTGTGCTATTGTTCTATAATCATCTAACTGAAACTTGCCATGTACTAAATAAGATGCAAGTCTGTACTTTTTCTCTAATTTATAGTACTGGATTTAAGTAATTCATCACATACTTTAGTTAAGACTATTTGATTTGAACCACACATTTCTCAGTGAAAATATGAACTTTGGTGTTAACAGGGGGATTATCATTAGAAACCAATGGCAAGAGAAGATGCCCAACAACTATGAGATTGAGTTAAAATGTCAGTCAGTTTTTCTTAGAAAATTTATACTTGTACTTCAGAGTCCCTGTAGGCCACAGAAATCAGAAAACTTTGTAAAAAAATAAATCAGTGCTGAAAATCCTGGAATATCAATGGTGTTTATCTCTAAGCTCACGATAAAGTCCTCAAAGGTCATCTAACATCATCAATCCCACATTAACGACAAACTGTATCATGAATTACTTTGTAGTTGGTTGATAGGTTGATTTAGTGTTTTATGGCACAAAGCAGCTCGGCTATCTGCACCAAACATCCAGTAAAAAGGTAAAAATAAAGAAAATGTAAAATTCATAAAAGAAAATGAAGGTAAAACAAAACAGCATTGAAAAACAGAAAAAGCATAAAACCAATGTTGACACCTAGTCTACAATATTAAGAGAGAAATCAGAGTTAGAGAAGTTGTAAAGGACTTTCTGTAGCAAAATGTTAATTATCATAACCTGCCAGGAAGACTAACAGGTAAGTAGAAGCACCACTGTTAGTCACCTGATGTTGGGCCTTTTCAGTCCTGGTGTCAAGTTATTTAATGTTACGGCCATTTTCTAATTTCAAATCGAACTAGAGAGATTGTGCTTCTTAAAATGGAACCACATTAAAAAAGATTTAATGTATAAATTTAAAACACTTAAATGACATTAAAAAGATTAATGGCCTTTAAAAAATAAAAACTTAATCAAGGTGGACAGTGTCACCATCACCAATAACACTGTCTAATGTTACGGACAAACTTTGGGACCAAACAGTGTTAAAATGGTGCCATCATTACGACTCTCAACAATGAGAAGAAAGTAAAATGTGGCTTATAGTGACTTGAGTGTTACATAGACTACACACTGGTGCATCAGTTTCAGATAAAAGAAAACAATGAGTTAAAAATTGTGACCAATGCACAGTCTATTCAGAACAACTTCCTCCTTCCTATTCTTAAAGAGGCAACACGGCCAAAGTCCAATATAGGGTTTTATTTGAAAAAGCTTGTTTTTGCTTTGCGCACTCCATGTTGACTGCCAGTTGGCACAGAGCTGAGCCTTGAATACAGGACCATAGTCAATGTATGGAATAAGCACAGTGGTGATGATGTCAGAGCAAATAGATTTAGCTGCCATGTCTGCAAGCTTGTTCCCACGAATACCAACATGGCCTGGTATCCAGAAAAACTGGATAGAAGTAGATGTTAAGTAGAACAGGGTGTGAACCAACATGAAGCAATTCCAGGGCCAGTATAGAACTAAGTGAGTCAGTATAAAGAGTGCAGTTGGAGCACTGCTTAGCTTCAATATGATCTAGGGTAAGAAAAATTGCATACAGTTCAGCAGTGAACACAGAAGCTGTAGACAGGATTCTGTGCACAACCACTAAAGAATATAGTAAAGACAGTTGCAAACAGCAAAGGTGCAAAGAAAGTTCATGAGATTCTATGTATAAGCTCTAAACTGGGGAGGTGAGGAAAGTTCCAGTGCAGAGTCAAAGTCCTTGACGATGAATGGGGTTCAGTATCTTTAAGACCAAAAGTCTGGCAAAACTATAGACAAGCAATCCATAGTCGAGCTTCGATCGAGTAAAAGCACGATATATTTTTAACATAGAACATCAATCCACTACCCAACTGGTGGTAGAGAAGACATGGAGGATGCTCAGTGCTCTTGTGCATTGGACCTGTAGCTGCTTAATGTGTGGTATAAAAATCAGCTTACAGTCAAAGATAAATCCCAAAAACTTGGTCTCAGGAACCACAGGCAGCAAAACTTCACCGATACAAAGTTCAAGATCAGGGTGAATACCCTGTTAGCAGCAAAAGTGCATGCAAATGGTTTTAGAGAGAGAGAGATAGAGATTAAAGCCATTTGCTGTGGTCCACTTCAGTACATGATCAAAAGCAGTTTGTAGTTGCTGCTCAATATATCTCATGTTCGACAGCTGACATGAGATGTGAAAGTCGTCGACATAGAGCCCATTTGCAACAGTATGAGGAAGTTGTTCAGTGATGGCATAAATCTTTATACTGAAAAATATGGTACTCAAAACATAGCTCTGAGGGACTCCAAGATCCTGTAGAAAAGTACATGAAAGTGTCGAACTGACACAAACTTGAAATTTCCTGTCCATTAAAAATTGGTAAATGGCCCCGTAACCCATATATATAGAGGTCTCGCAAAATGCCATACCTCCATGTTGTGTCATACACCTTCTGAATGTCAAAGAATATTGATACAAGATGTTGTCATTTGAGAAAGGCTTCTCTGATTGATGTTAAGTTGAATCAGGTGGTCCATGGTAGAGTGCTGTTGTCAGAACTCACACTGGGTGGGTGAGAGAAGGTTGTTTGACTCAAGGAACCATCTGCATTAGCCATTCTCTCTAAGGTCATACAGAGACAACTCAAAGCAATTGGATGGTAGTTTGAAGGAATCTTGGGATCTTTCCTAGGCTCAGAAAAAGTTAAGATAATAGCCTGGTGCTAGGCATTAGGAAAAACATTCTCTTGCCAGATCCAGTTAAAAACAATCAGAAGAATAGTAAGAAAAGCAGGAGAAGGATTGTGCAGCATGTCAAAGTGTACATCATCTGGTCCAACAGATGTACTGCCAGATCAATGAAGGGCCAGTTTCAGTTCCACCAGTGTAAAGGAATGATTATAGTCATAGAGACAGCCAGTTCGAAAGGAAAGAGGTGAACACTCTGCCCAAGTCTTGATGGCCAAAAAGGTGGAGGAACAAGCAGTAGTGCTAGATACCCAGCAAAAGCTTTCACCTAAAGTATCGGCAATGCTTAAATATCAGCTACTTCTTGGCCATCAGAGAGTAAGATCGACAGAATTGTAATGCCCACTGACTATTTGAACCCTGTCCCATACATATGACCTTAAAACTAGTGGTAGAAGATATACCAGATGTGAACTTAATCCAAGAATCCTTCTGGCTTTGACATCTTATCCACCTAGCATGTGCACGGACCCGCTAGAAAGTGATGTGGTTTGAAAGTGTGGGATATATACGGAAAGTATCCCAAGCCCATTTTTGAGCCTTCCATACCATGTGGCAGGCATGATTCACCACAGACGAGGATATAGTGGAAAACGTGTTGAGGTTTCAGGAACACATTGAGCAGCTGCTTGTATAATACAGTCAGTTACTGCTGTCATACAGTTGTCTATTAATGGCTGACAGACGATGGTAGGATCAAGTTAAGCGAAAACAGTAAAAGTGGACCAGTCTGCCTGATCCAGCTTTCACCAGGGCATGCAGGTTGAGTGGCATCGACCACGGCCAGTCTCTCTCAAAAATAGAGGAAAATTATCACTGCCTCGTGGATTATTGTCAACCCTCCATGAAAAATGGGAAAATAGTGAAGGGGAGCAAACTGAGAGATCAATAGCAGTAAAGGACTGAGTATGTGCATGAAAATAAGTAGAAGAACCAGTATTGAAAAGAGAAAGGTTGTGATCAGAGAGCATATGCTCTACAGAGCGACCCCTCCTATCAATATCAGCACTTCTCCAAAGGGAATAATGTCCATTAAATCCCCCAGGATTAAAAAGGGAGACAGTAACTGTTCGATGAGTGTCAACGGCTGATTGATCATAGATCTCTCCAGGGGACAGGTGGAACAAACAGTGATGATATGACCCAAGGAAACACAGCTGGCTATGGGCACCAAGGGTGTGTTGAGTGACAAAGACAGGATGAGCACATGCTGATCAACCAACAGTGCCACCCCTCCATGTTCTCATCCACCACACAGCCTGTCACTTCGGTACAGAGAAAAATGCCAAAAGGTGGCTGTATCGGCAGATTTCAGAAATGTTTCCTGTGAGGAAAGACATACAGGATGTTAGGGAGCAATCAGTGTTTTGAAGTCATTCAGATTAGAACGTAAACCTCAACAGTTCCATTGTATTAAGGTGACCATTTTTAATGACATGTAGGCAAATTGGCTGGAGAACCCTTCTGTTTACGACCATGTCATTTTTCCTTACTGTCCTTATTTGGAGGAGGTATATCGACCTCCATGAATCCTGCCCTGAATTGACTGGGCAGGTCTTTGTTGGTGGAAGGGATTCCAGTTACTGAGGATGCAAACGAATGATTGCTTTGCACCTTGGGGTAGGAGAAAAAGATGTATCCGAAGAAATGCCTGTACCTGGAACCAAAGGATGAAGATCTTTGGATTTATTGAAATGTATGAGATTTTAATGTACTATCTGCCATCTTACTTATCTATTCTCTCTGTCTCTGTGTGGGTGTATCTGTCTGTCTGTCTGCCAGCTTGCATGCAATATCCATCACTGAAAGTTGCTAATTCAAGTACAGTAATGGTGTAAATTTGGGTTTAATTTATGTGTAATAAGTATATAAATTATTAGCTCTGAATTTCAATACACAAGTTCTTAATGAGTTAAATGAGTCAATTATTACCTTCCACAAAGCAGGGTATCCACTTGACGTTTAATGAGGTCATAAGTGATTCAGCAACAAGAGAAGAAAAGGGAACATTATCTGATATTGTCCCTTTATCCAATGCTTACTTCTACAACTAGTTGTAGTAATACAAGTTTGAAAGTAGGAAAACAAAAATGGTTGAAAACATTCCAAAGTATCTTAGAATTTCTCTGCTAATATTTTTAACTATGACCATAACCTCCTACTGTTAACTAACAAAATCTTAGAGAATTATTATTAACAGTTTCTATCATAATATGTAAAATATTTTCTTACTGATATCTGCACTATGATGTAAACTTTCATTGAACTGTGTTTCTTGTTTTAAATTTACTTTTATTCACATACATTCTTTACTTCCACTCTTTTTACTGATACGTCATTTAATATAAATATAATAATGCAATATACATGAATGTTTGAGGCAAACTTAACACACAATGTCACTCATTATATACATCTTTAGAGAGAGTCTGTGTGTGCGTGCACGCACTCACTCGGAAACACCACTTCACAAACATTAGAATTTATGGCTTAATGCACATTCCTGCTTCTCTCGTGTATTATTATTATTATTATACATCAGTTATGAGCTGAATAGTGTCAGTGTCTTTCAACCACAGAGAAAATTCTGTATTGCAAACCTACACAACTTTCAATTTGATTTTTCTAAACTTTCTATCTCAACAGACATAAAGAAATCCAATACACTAATTAAAGGTGTTTAACAAATACAGTCAACTCTGTTTTCATTTCCATGGTCTGTTTCAATAACAACTATAATTAAATATTGTAAATATATTTTTAAATAATGGTATTCAAATCTTGGAGCACCATGTCATTTCAGGGAGGTCATGGAAAGCAAGGAGTAATTTCTTTACAGAAATAGCAGTGAAGTTTCTGAAACTTATACAACTAACCTAATCAGTATGCATTTCTTCTTACAAAACTAGACATACTAATATGTGTACATGCTTGTTCATATAGTACTGCTGTAACAATAAAGCTGTGAAAACGTTATTAACTCTTACATAAATCAATAAAAGTATTTATTTTCCTTGTTACATGTTAGGATTCAACTCTAAACAAGAAATATTTAAGTACTGTTAATTCGTAACAACATTTGCTGTATAGGTTAGGCCTTACTTTCAAAGCTACTGACACCATCAGAATGCTTTTTTTAATGGTTATAAAACAATCACTATTCAGTAATTAAGGCTTATTATCTCATTCCTTAAAGTTCCTCATTATAAATTATTCATTTAAAAAGAAAACATATCTCAAATGCCATATTAATCTACAATGTCTGTCCACATTTTTCATGTTTTATTATTCACAAGGGAGTGTAATATTCAGAACAGATGACACAAACAAAAATCAAATAAAAAACAGCTTTCTAACAATGCATCACTAACTTACCAATTCCTGGTAGAAAATTAAATGTACAATGCATAGCATTGCGATTAATACTAAAACTGTACTTTCATGTTTAAAGTAAAACCAAAACAGAAGTTACTATACTTAATTTTCTACTCAACAGCTGATCTTCAGGTGTCTTTTTGATGACTACCTAATAATTACACCCATTACCTTTCATCTTTTGTTCTTCAATACTATTGCACAATTAGAATGATAATCAAACCACAGTACTGAATAATAGATACTTCACTGAGCGCATGATAGCTCATGCATTTTAATTTACTTTTGTGCTGACTTTTGATCAAAGTGTTTGCTGATTTACATAAACACCTGCTCTCCTACAGTTTAGCCTACCTAGTATAACATCATTAAAAAAAGTTTCATGAAAGCAAACATAATATCAGCAACAAGTCTCTGACTGTACAACAGAAATTACTTCAATAATTCTTGTATAGTTACAAGTTATGTATTTTATATACCCACAAAAACAACATACTTCTGAATTACAACTACTCTAATTAATACAAACACATCAGAAAAATTAACAAGTGGTTTATGTGCCAAATTAAATTATATTGTGAGATAACAAGCTAGGTCCCTGTTATGATCTTCAATGATAACATTATTGTTACAAAAAAAAAAGTCAGTATTTGAAACCAAGACTACTAATTTGTTAAAATATAGATACATCTTATGTAACATTTAATTGTTCTGAATTTCACGCGAAGCTACTCAAGGGCTATCTGTACTAGCCGTCCCTAAGAGGAAAGGCAGCTAGTCATCACCACCCATCACAAACTCTTGGGCTACTCTTTTACCAATGAACAGTGGGATTAACCATAACATTATAACACCCCCACAGCTGAAAGGGCAAGCTTGTTTGGTACAACTGAGATTCGAACCCATGATCTTCGGATTACAAATGCCTTAACAAACTAAGTCATACTGGGTCCTCTTGTGTAACAATTCTTGATGAATGTTAAGTTATTTTCTGGTGGCATAAGAAAAAAAAAGTTACTGAATATGGTTCTTAAGTAAAATAAAGATAAAAAAAATACAAGATTAAAGTAACACGACACAGTAAGTTAGGTGCATTTGATCTATGAGATTTTTTGTATTCTATACCAGAATTATCCCTTAATGAAAGAAAATGGCAGGAAGGAATATTTTTAAAATTTGTACCAATACACAGTTCAAACTCAAAGTTTACTTTGCTAAAATGCCTTAATTCAAGAGTATAACTTAGAAATAAAAAGTTTAAAAGGATACTTTATCTAATTACCTCATCATATTTCACAAAGGAACCATTCTCAGACTCTCTGCTAAGAGAAACCATGTTGCACTCCACAAAGAATGTTGAAACTTTAGAAATTAACAAACTGGTAGAAATATAAAATGAAAACTAAATCTCACATGAATTAGAGACCGACGAAATGTAGCCATTCTGGTAAACCCAACCTCAGTGACATCAATTGGTACAACAGATGATGGATAATCTGTGGAGAGAGCATGTGCACGTTCTTCAGGAGAAGGTAAGCGATTCATTTCTAAAGTAGTGGAAGCATGGTTACTTGGTTTTATATCATTACTGCTCACTGAAACATCCTCTTCATCTTGCCAATCTCTACTCACAAACATACTGGCAGGCTGTCAACAAAACAGAAAATTTTGGGTTTTTGCAAGTGAACCTACTACTAAATTTTTTCTATAACAAGTACCTCTATCACACACAATATTGAAATTCTTTATGTAGATGAAAGTTCCTTTTTCTTAGTTCAGACTATCCATTTAAAATAAAGTACATAGCATTATATGCCTTACTTAATATTTTGTTATGATATATTTTTAAGCATACTATAGAGTTTTGCATTTTATTCATTTTAAATTCAGATAGTTTCCTAGCATTATTACTTTCTGAACCCTTTTTAAAACTTTAGTACTCTCTGAACAATTTCTCAATACTGTACAATATGTTATGTTGTTAGAAAAACATAGTTAAAACATACATGCAATTGTGGTAAGCTTGGTTCAACTTAGTTTACTTAAATATATAAATTTAGGGTGGGAGTGGGTTATTGTTTGAACTAAAGTTCATACAAAGCTAGCCAACCAAATAAAAGAGTAAAAATGTCCCAACATTACACAGAGTATTTAAGTCTAACTAAATTTCAATGACCTAAATTGCAATACAAATTCTACATCTTTTTGTTATTTATTTAATGTTAGCTTTACTGATTACTTTCACAATAAAAGGGACCACATCACATTCACAAGTGCATTATTGAGCATGCACTAAGTGAAACTGATGTGGTCCCATCTCAAAATATGTTGAAAGTAACTAGTAAAGCTGGAAAAAAAAAAGAAGACTGCATTACACTTGTCCTAGAGTTGTATTTTATGGTGCACTGAAAATGCAAAGTGTTGTAAGTCTGTGATTTTTATAATGAATCTTCCTTAATGCTGGTTTATATGTATCTCATAACAACATTAAAATACTAGTATTTATGAAATGATACAAGATTTAACTGACTGTAGAAAGAAAATGAGTTGAACAAGATTTGTGAAACAAAGGTTTCTCAACAGAAAATCCTGTTCTAACTTCTTGCTCCCTCCAATTTCTCCACAGTTCACAGCTAATAGTTTGTGATAATTATTTTTGTTTTCAATTTGTCTAAACCAGACAAAGTGCACCTCAGAAACCTTATTTTTTTCTAGCTGTGAAAATTAAAATTTGTTGCAATTAAGAGATGGTTATTCACAAACAAGGGCATAGATCCTGGGTGGGATACATCCACCCTTCATTTTAAGTGAGGGTATGATGCATACAATCATCCCCCCCTCCAGTTTGGTCTGTTCAATTGTTTTATTGCATCACAGACCTACAAATTGTGTGTTTGTTCTTGTAATTCTTGTGCAAGCACCATCACAGAATCTATCTATGTCTTGTACATAGTGTAAGATTAAGTAAAATTTTCATCACAACAAATTGAACAGATCATGAATATGATAATCCCAAGCATAAACTCCTGTGATCTAGATCTGGCAGGCCATTTGTATCTTGTAACTGCATCAATCTTATGTATATATTGTGTGGTTTTCCAATGCCATTTGTTCTTATACATGTCTAGCCGATTTTATTGTCAAACGCCTTACTCTCCTTAGCTGCCGAAGCTCCTGACCATCATATACATTTAATGTACAGTTAACGACATGTTCTAGCCACTCAGATCCAGACACACCCTTGCCCACTTGGATCCAGATGTGCCCTACATCACCCCCCTCCACTCCCTTTAGTCTGAGGTTCAAATGCTTTCATTGTGGCAAAGTGGAAAATAAGAGGCCTTTTTACAAGGAAATTGGAGAGGCCAGTGGAGTATACCTTCATATCCACCAGTTTTTGCAAATGAAAAAAGGCTAAACAGAAATTCAACGAACATCAGTCCTCCTCTCAGCATAGATTTGCTATACCTCCAGAAGGTTCACTTTATGTGTGACTGTCCAGCTACATGATGGAAAAAAGAAGCAGCAGGAAGAATGCAAAAGAAGTCTAGCCAAAATATTCAGAAGTTTACATTTCTTACTGCATCAAGGTTTAGCATTACGTGGACATACTGATATGGAGGGAAATTTCCTGCAGTTAATGAAGCTTCTGAGTTGATGGCCTACTTGTCAAAGAAAACCACATTCACATCACCTCATGCTCAGAATAAAATAATGATGTCCAGCCACCAAATACTGAGGAACGTAGCACACAAAGTGCAGCAAAGTAAAGTCTTTGCATTAATGGTTGATGGTATTCAAGATGTTACAGGTGCCGAACAAGAAGCAATATGTGTACAATACATAGATGAGAACCTTGACATCCATGAGACATTTCTTGGTTTGTACACTGTTTCCAATACAATTGGTGAAACAATATCTTTCACTATACTTGATGTACTGACAAAATTCAATTTACCACTGTTAGGATTAAGAGCACAAACTTATGATGGAACTGCTAACATGACTGGTGCATACAGTGGATGGCCAGGCAAAAGTAAAAAAGACGCAATCAGCTTTGTTTTTTCACTGCAGACCACACAAGACAAATTTAATAATGCAACGTGCAGTTGAAGCTTGTTAATGTGTTCAAGATTCTATCCAGTGGGTACATGAACTTGGTGTCTTTCTTCAGAGGTCAGGAAAATACAAGTATATCTTTGAAAATTTTGTATCATCAGACAACCACAATGGTCCAGTTAAATACATCTGTCCACTGTGTCCAACAAGCTGGTTAAGCTGCCTATCTGCAATTACATGTGCTAATGATCACTACAGTGACATTCTTGATTCTTTGTTTGAATTAGCAAATGAAAAATCAGATGTAGCAGTGAAAGCACAAGGTCTGCTGGACAGATTTGACAAAGGAAAGACAGTTTTAGGATTGTTGATGGCTCAGCATACATTAGCTGCATTAGAGGAACTAAACTGTGCATTCCAAGAAAAATCAGCAACAGTATCTGGCATGATTGAAGCATTTGCAATGACAACTGAGCAACTGCAGGTATTGCAAAGAGAGGAAAATTACAAGAAGATATTTGATGAAGCTGAGAAAAAGGTAATTTCCCTAGATCTGGTGCCTATCGAAGAACCACAAATTCACAGACCCTTCAGAAGGATCACAGGTGATGGCTAAGCACACCATTCTGCAACAGCTAGAGATTACTACAGAAGCCAATATTTTGAATTTGTGGACACAGTCATAGAACATCTGATCACTAGATTCAATGCAGACAATAACTTGAGGCAATATCTGGCACTTGAGAACATGATCACATCTGGCAAGATTAACAACTTAGTTATAAATTTCTATCTCTGCACAACGATTCAAGTATCAGTTGTCCATGTTCAAAGGAACAACAAAAGTAATATTTCTGAAAGGTGTGAAGGATGCTTACTTTAAAATGTATGAAACAAGCCAGCAGATGTTTAGTGAAGTGTTTCTTCTTGTGAAAATTTTGCTTGCATGTCCAATATCCAGCTGCAAATGTAAATGCAGCTTTTCTGCATTAAAACGGTTGATGACGTGGTTAAGGTCAGCTATGTCTCAATGCCACCTCAACCATGTGGCAGTTTGCCACACTCACAAAGATGAGGTCGACAAGATAAATATAGAAGAGCTTATGAAAGAATTCATAAACAGATCATCACAAAGGAGGTCTACATTTGGGAACATGTACACTAGAGGACTAAATGAATCTTACTTCAATGAAAAGTATGAATAATTATGTGCTACATTGTATTGATGTGTAATTCTCAAGAATTTGCAAAGACATTTTAATTATTCTTATCAAACAACATGAACAGTTTTTCAGTAGATATAAACTTAAAGGTAATTACTAATTTTATTAATATTTGATAACATAATTCATGCAATGAAAGTTATTAGTAATCTTGTCATGTATAATGGCCATCTTATGTAATGTGCAGTGTACGGGAATAAATTCCCGTGGCAGTTAATTCGTGAGAAATTTGTCTTTATTCTATTAACATTTTGAAAACTGTTCACAACACCTCACTTATACAAACCTACAAGGAAACCTTGAAGTATTGTGGCAACAAGATAGTTTATTATTGTATTCCCAGTGATAAAACATTTTAAAACAATACAGGTACATGGACGTCCACGGCTTTAGGTCCCTCAAATTGGGTGTCTACAATCTTTGTTTACATACAATTAAAGATTTGAAAAACTAAGAATAATGGGGTAAACAACCGATTTCACTGCATTGTGCAAAAGATTCCTACAGTATAAAGTGTACTACAGAGCAACAGTTTAAAAGTCAAAACCATCACATACAGAGGTTTAACTTTGTATAAAAATCAAAATTTTCAAACTTAATACAATTTTCCTCAGAAAATTTTGGAAATATTTGTGTTATGGAAAGTGACAATGACAGTTGATCAGAACTATATGCACATACCTGCAACTTTTTCTACACTATCACCCAGAACAAACTGGTGTTTAGCTCTTTCATTTCAGCAGAGGACACAGTTTGTTTTTATTAACGACACAGTTACCAATACACAATGTGAGAAGTACTTTATGTAAATAAAAATCCCAATTCTAACAAATCAAAACAAAGAAAAAGCATGGATTGAGTAATCACATCTACAGTTCATCCAGAAATAAAAGGCAGGAAAAGGCAACTAGTGTGAATAAGAGTTATTCCATAATCCTACAGGCAAAGTTTCTCGGAAAGATATATTATGTTAAAATTTAAATTTTCTTAATGCAGCATTTCCCAAACTTTTGTCATCCACACACTGCTCATTTTTATAAAACAATTAAACAAGTGGGTTAAGCTGCAATATGTAATACACACAAACACATTAAAATGCTGTATGTGTTACAGTAATTATTTATTAATTTTGTTGATATAAAACTATATTAAAATGATTATTTTTGTTTTACTACAGTGTTGACTCTACCCTAATGTTTTTGCTCTTTCAAGACATCTTTTGCACTCCCCTGAGGAAGTGCTGTCTTAATAAAAACCCTTCACACAAAATACCGTCAGTGGTTGTAAAGACTAGATACTCATTCTTCTATTGTTTCCACAGATCCTGAACACCTTAGTACTAACAAAATTTGTTTACCTAACAATATTAAGCTACAATAAGCTCAGCACACAAAAATTCATACAATTTGAAATTCTTTTTCTTTAAGTGTCACTTTAAAAAATCACACAAGGTTTTGTAATGGATCAGGAAAACTAAAATTAGTAATTGAACTTTGTTCCTTTAGAAATAAGTAATTTTAGTGCTTAAGACTCTCACAGTTACAACAAATTAATGGTTAAACTTTTTTGACAAATAATGTATACAGCATAAAACTCAGAAAATAAAAAAGTTAAAAATTGATAACTCAAGAAGTTTGGGACGAGTAAATAAATTTAATACCAGTGTTGATTTTTAATACTAACAAAAACATTTACAGTCGCATAGGCAATTAAGTAGTTACAAAACATAAAGAGAGTTTATCAATCTTAAAAGAATTTAAAAAGAGTGTATAGTGCATTTTTATAGTTTCTTTGTAATTCTACACATGTTGTATATTCACAGGCCTATAAACCAAAGTACCACAAGTCTTCAGTCATTCCACACTGTTAGAAACACAAAAATTAAGAGATACATGTCTTTACTCAGTTCTTTGAGCCATATTTGTTTCTCAACTTCAGTTGGAGAATTTTTGAGAAATATCACTGAGCTAGAGTGAAACTAGATAGCCATAATAAGGTTTCAGATGTTTACAGTGAATCCTTTAATATTATTTTACCTACATTAATAACTTATGTATGTAATAATTTTCTCCCAAACTCCATCTAAAGTGAATTGATGAGGAATAACATTCATAGTTTTATTTTTCCAAGCATTAACTGAAGAATCTGATTTCCTGTCCATCAAATGCGATTTTCTAGAGAATTCAAAGTGTCTTGGCTTTACCAATAGTTAAAAAGATTAGTACAATAGCTAGTTCACATAGGAATATTAACTATCACAAATGCTTCACTACATATTTTGATGCCTTCTTTCACATAGCATTAAGTTTGCCAGATGAAATCCTTAAGATTCTGTTAAACTTGAACTAAATTAAAACATTCACTACCGATACCAGTGTTTTTCTCTACAAATTTACAGTAACAACAATCATACCAACACAAGCTACTTAAATAAAAAACATCTTGCTAAATTATAATAGAAACTGCTAAAATAACTATTTATCACCACCTAAACAGATACAGAACTTAAGCTTGGGAGTTGCAAACACTTTCCATAATACCTATAACACTGTTATTTAAAATATAATTATCAACAATGAGAGATCTTCACATTGTTAAAAAAGTATTTGACAATTTAACTTTTAAAAAATTGTTATACTCTAAAACCAAAATGTCTCAGAATTGAGGCAAATATTTTCCAGCTTTCATGAGTTAATATTGATCATAAAAGAACACCATTTTTTAGTGTTCAAAATTAACAAATTATATGCACACAAATACTACACATACATTTACTTGTCCAATTCATTTTTTGTACTTAATACAATTACAATTTTAAGGCAATTTTTACTTTAGCTGAAACTGACTACTAGGTTTTTGGGCAACTTCTGGCATTTTATGAGCATCTCACAATCTCCAATATATAAACATTTGTGCTTGCCTTATTAAAACACTAGCAAAATGAGTGTCCTAAGTGTATGAACTGCAAACAAGTAACTACTAACCAAAAGGTGGCCATTTCTTTTCATCATAGGCCACTCCTTGGTTCCTTTACTTACCCTACGCGTTTCAATTTCCAAATCATATTTTTTGTGATCATCCCCAAGTACAGGCATACAAAGAAAAATCTTTGAGCCTGTTCTGCCATCTCCTCGGTAATGATCAGTTGATCTAAGAATTGGCACAGGAGTGGCAGCAGCTACATTGTAGAGATTCTGTATCCAAATTGGCCTGGTGTCTGTAGTAAAGAGTTCACAGTCTATTTGATATGTAGTGGTGAACTGATCTTTCAGTTGACTTACAGAAGAGACATCTGCAACAGCTGAAAGACAGAGTACTTTATTACACTTGGTAACTACCTTAGATACAGAAAAACATGGCAGTATTTGAAACTTTCAAAGTATTAAATATTTACAAATTTAATGTTTATTTACTTCTTTTTTCTTTATCAATAAAGACTTACCATCCTAATATATACATTTGTCCTTGAAACTAAAAGGCCACCAAGTATTACTTTTACATATCTGAATATTAACACGTGAAACAAGAGGGAATTCTCAATAGCCATGATACTTGAAATTCTTTTACACAGGATGAAAGTAAATCAATCTATGAGACCATCTTTTTCCATATTATTCACTATATTTTTGCACACCAATAATTCCTATGGCAGAATACACATACACCCAATTTGATTTTATTACTCAATGATTTCCTGCAGCCTACTCACAAAATGAAATTCTTTTAGGCAAGACTAAAGTAAATTAATCTATGAAACCTTCAGCACAGTGAAATAAATTTATCAAAAGAGTTTGACCTTGAGTCCAAAACTGTAATTAGATCTTCAGTTGGTCAAGAGATAATGGAGCTGTGAGCTCAAAGTCTGTACTTGAAAAAACTCAAAGCTGTTCTATGAACTGCTATACTGCAATTAAAAATTACTCCTTAGACTAAAAAAAAAGTAATTATTGTCCACAGATATCAGTTCTTTACCCAACAGAAAAATAAGATCTGTATTACTTAGTACTACTTCAAATTGAAAGACATGTCCAATATAATTAACAGTGATCAATATTGCACAGGCAAATCTTAGTTTGCTTTCCTGTATATGAAAGGCAGATGAGTGGAACTAAATATATCCACTAAAAATCAGTTCCAATACTTTAAAAAAATCGAACTGTTTTAAAAAGAGTTACACAATGTATTTTGTAAACATTATTTTAAATGATAAAACAGTAACTACAGCAAGTGTTTTTAGCAAAAACAATAATCTTATGAACATGATATTATTAACATAATTAAATAAAAAGAAAATAATAAATCATTCTAAATTAATTTCCAATACCAAAAAAGGTATAAACCAGCACTCTGCATATGCATGGTCATATTATAATAATAACACAAAAAGTGAGTATGAAATAAATGAAGTGTGTTCAGTCTGTTCTATAGAGCTGATAATTTGTAAATGGTGAAATGTATCACTGCTTCCAAATCTCAACTACAATAAATAAATGTAAATATTGCAATAAATCCCCATATCTCTTCTTGTGTGTAAAATAATGCTGTAATTTGCATTCCAATTATGTATAACAGGCCTTCCAGTTCATATTTATTAATATGCAAGCTATAACAAAAAAATTAAAGGTTTTTTTAATAGTATTTCAATATCATTTATTCGGCAATCAATCAATTTTCAAATCTAAACCACTCAAAAAATTACTGAAACCAAAAGGAGTTTCATATGCTTTTGAAATACCCGTTTATAAAACGTTTGTTTATTGCTACAAAGAACTTTATACTTTCTTTAAAATTATTTTTAACATATTTTTATGAAAATATAAAAATTTATACATGTATGGTTCATACTGGTTAATAAAAACTTTGATGAATCATTTTTGCAAAAACAATTGGACCACTTTAGAAAATAGAAGTTTTGATAATATTGTACACATTAAGTTCACATGGAGATCTAATATACTGCAAATACATTGATATTTTATTACTTCCTTGTGCCACTGATATGCGTAAAGTCTGAAACAGCTTAAAATACTTTCTAAAGAAAATAAAATTTCTCAAATACAACAGCCTTAAAAGCCAATGATATTTAACTACCCAATCCTGTTATACTGGACAGCATTTTACATTCCTGCAAATAATCTTGAGACATAACATGTTCTAAAAAAGTAATTACCTATAGATGTAAGTGAAAAAACAAGAGCCTGAACATCAAAGACCAAAGATTTTCAAAACCTAGTGTTCATGCTTGTGTTTTTCTACAAGAGTTAGTTGCCAACAGTTCCAGTGTATTTGTTTAGTGCATTTTTAATTAGTTTCCCAAGGTACAACTACACCCTGCTATGAATTTTTAATAAAACTGAATATTCTGAAAGTAAGTTCCATGGAACAATATATATGGCACCAGCTATAGTCATCTGAATCTAAATTTTTTCACAAGTTTCACCTTTTTCTTAACTGTTTATTCTGAATGAGTGTATTTAAGATGTGTTCCATTTGTAAGTCCATTAAAATTTAAAGAGTTTTGAAATTTTCTTCATTAGGCCTAACAAGTTACATATACATCATTAATTTTTCATGTAGTAAACTTGCGTCGTTCAATACCTGGAGAACAGTGTATTTAAAAATGGTATTGAATACATTTATTACCCTAGAGTTTGTTAAATGCAAAAGTAGCAAATGTGCAGTTGCAGACAACAGAAGACTAAAAAAGGGAAAAAGCTCCCGTCTGTTTCTAGAAACAACTAAGGAAAATACTCAATTCCGATTGTTAATCATAAACTGTAAATGAAAAGTACCCCTAATTTCCATGTATAGCAATTAGAAATGCTTTTTGTTCACTTATTCTCTCAACTTAAGCCTTATTTTTCATAAAGAAATGTATATTTGGAGCTTTGTTCAATCACATAATCTATTGTTGTAATAGTTTAACACATTTAACACATACCAATCCCTATGCATTTGGAAAAAAAAAAATAGTTTGCCCTTTGTGAGGATGAAAACATTACTTAAATGTTCCTATCTCTAATACCCTACACTTTAATTTTAACATTTTTAGACAAGTGACAAAATATTGAATTAATATTAAACTCTGAACGGACTTTCAAAATCACTATTAGTGCGCATATAATAATTCAGACACTTTTAGAGCACGAAGTTTGTCATCCAGCAGCTCATGTAACGTTCTTGTGAGGTCTAATTGGGTAAAGGAGGCACGTTCGCAGAGAGCTGTCACAACCAAAAGATTACCAAGACCAGACCTTGCTGACCTCAATATTTATGTCAGCGGGCGTCTCTGTGGTGACTCAACTTTTATTTTTATTTTTTTTACAATAAAGAAAACTTTAGGAAACTTCCAAATGAGGTAAAAGAATGAAATAGCTGCAGGTAAACTAGTAAATGTGCAAAAAATCCCAAAAGTTTCAAGAATACGAATATATCATTCTACCATACAAACACGCGTATTTATAAAAATAAACATTTTCATCTAAATGTGTGTTACTATTTTTGCAACAATGGTCACCATTTATCTATCCTCGTGACAAAAGCATTGCACTGTTCACCATTAAACTTCCGGTTCAGTTATTTATTAGATCCTGCATGATTTGTCTATCAAACGTCCAAAAGTTCCTCTGACACCAGTGAAGACAAATGTATTTTACACAGCGTATTAATACGTACCAGCACATATGCTGGAAAGACGTTGTTTTACCTGAATTCCATTTAGTGCAAGTTTTAGCAATCTAGCAAATCCGTTTGAGGGTATTGTATCGAATGTTTTGCATTCGGAAACTAAACAAAGCACACTCGCTATACACACAAACTTATGATATATCCATAGAGGGGGAGGAGGAGTGGAGATAAACGCTTCCTCAAATATGACCCCTATCAACTAATTGTTTCTAAAGGAGCTTAACACAGATATCCATGGCTATATTTAATCGCTTGTGGTGATGACACATCTCGTTTGAACAGTAGTTTCCGATGAAATGTTCTGACTAAAGCCAACAGTAAGGAAAGATTTTATTGACTGTATACAGTACAAGAGTTTAAGTTAAACCTTCTGAAAACAATCGGAATGTATGTCTGCCGGTGTCACAGGGCGAGCACTCCAAACAGTGCATGCTTTATGTCGGATACAGACGACATTTTCGTCCTTTTCATTCTTATCCACACGCTTAACAACGTTTCCAGACCTACTGTTGAGTGATAAAGATGTTCCAGTCTACCAAGAGTAGAAAACAGTTGGACCTGTTTTAACTTCACCGAGTCAATTGAAAGCAACACATACTGTAATTAAATTGTTGGTGTTTATTGCATGATAAGTCGTTTCAAAGATACGAAATGCGAGAGAAATACCTAAATGTTTTTCTTTTGTGTTATCCATCAAATAATTTAATTTTGATTAGCGTTTTTACTATAACTTAAAATCTACACTATAAAACAAACTGTGTATATCCACCACGAAAATTTCCCAACTTCTGATCGCTATGAAATGTTCAATAGTTCTTAGATACGGGCCCAAATGTCCATAAACTTGGGGTAAAATTATAATTACACTAACAGAAAACATGGATGGTAAAGGTGAATTTTGAATTAAAAATAAAAAAGATTATTCAGCAGACGAAGATAGCGAATGGCATACATACAAGACACCCCAAGCAACTTACAAAAGTGGAAACAGCGCGTTGCAAGAAAATCTTTGCTGGTGACTACGATATGATTAAACTGTCAAATACAAAGTCTAAATATTATTACTCACTAATGTTTTCTGAAATCTTTTATCAGTGTGGCTTATTACGTTATTAGCTAAGTGTACAAGGCTTCATAGTAAACTGACATTTTTTATATAAATAAAACTGTAAAAGCACTTAAAGACAACAATCAATAGTTGAGGGATAATAGCGGTTTAACTCCTGTTACAAATATCATAAAAGAAAGAAAAGGTAGATGATTTGGGCATGTTGCCCAAAAGAACAAAAATATAGATAGACTACATGGTTGGAAATCATTAGGACAATTGGGAAAAAGTGACAATATAATGTTACAAAGGAGCCTTTGATGTAAAAATAAAAAATGATCAGAGGTTCCGTGGGACAGGAAGGTTTGTTTTGGTTTGTTTGTTTTGGAATTTCGCACAAAGCTACTCGAGGGCTATCTGTGCTAGCCGTCCCTAATTTAGCAGTGTAAGACTAGAGGGAAGGCAGCTAGTCATCACCACCCACCGCCAACTCTTGGGCTACTCTTTTATCAACGAATAGTGGGATTGACCGTCACATTATACGCCCCCACGGCTGGGAGGGCGAGCATGTTTAGCGCGACTCGGGCGCGAACCCGCGACCCTCGGATTACGAGCGCACGCCTTAACGCGCTCGGCCATGCCAGGCCATTGGAAGGGGTGGAGGGACTTTGTGAAAGAGGCCAAGAATCGACAGGCCCGGGCGATAAAGAAATGAGAACATGCGCTTACGAATTTCCGCGCTTTCTCGATATCTTTGCATGAATTACTTATATTAAACTTACAAAATAAAAATACCAAAATAACATTATAAAAGTGGCTAAAACGTGAAAAGTATATAAATAGCAGAACAACGGAACTAACTGTTGTGTTCCAGCATCGTTATTTTCAAGGACCTGCTGACAGTCAACGAACTGACTACAATTACATGCATACTAAAACAAACAATGTTAAGTGGGTGTCCACAACAAAGAAGGAAGCTAAGGCTTACATACGCGAAGGCAGTGGCATAATCACGATTAAATAAAAATTAATTTTGTGTCAACTCACCAATTATTATGTAACTAAAAATAATAATAATAATACGATGACAATATCGTCGCATGAAATATAAAAATAAATATTTATATTTAAAAACTGGGGTATTTTTGTTATCCTTAACTTATTTCGAAAGCCAGCATTCAAAAAGAGTACAAAAAACAGACGACAGTGGAATCGACCACATTGTTTTTTGTTGTTTTTTTTATATGCACAAAATTTGATACCGACTTCACTCATGTGCAGAAACAAATCAATATGAAAGACGAGAAAGAAATGAAGACAATTAGTATGGGAATTTTATATGCAAAAACGGCTCGTTTGGGTTGAGAAAATATTTTACATAGAAGAGCGAACAACAAGTGGGTTTCTCGACATCACTAACAATTAGTATGGGTATTAAAACTTTATTTTAATAAAGTACAGAACAACGTTTTGACCTTCTTAAGTCATCTTCAACTTAATAGTTTCTCGTCATCACAAAAATATCTCATCAGCTTTCACCATCTAAGTGTGATATCTTATTATAATGGAGTTTTTTTATTTGTGTATCCAAAATTCGGACACAAGACACTACTGCATTAATCATCAACAATCATAACAGAATAATATTTGTATGACTAGGCACTATTTTTATGGTTGATCGATAAAGAAAACAAATGAACTTTCCACAAAAATGATGTTTCAGATTTAACAAACACAAATTAAAAAAATATTTTCCTACAGTGAAAATCTCACGAGTGTTGCAACAAAAAAGCAAGGCTTTGTTCGTTTTGTTTTCTAAATTAGCGCAAAGCTACACGAGAGCTATCTGCGTTAGCTGTCCCTAATTTTAGCAGTGTAAGACTACACGTGCGGCAACTAGTCATCACCACCCACCGGCAACTCTTGGACTACTCTTTACTAACGAATAGTGGGATTGGCCGTAACATTATAACGCTCCCACGGCTGAAAGGGAAGCATGTTTGGTGTGACGGGGATTCGAACCCACGACACTTAGATTATGATATTCGAGCGCCTAAAATCACCTGGCAATGCCGGGCCAAAAGCAAGACACTTTCATTGATATCTGTGTCTACAAAGAAATACTTCAATAAAATTTTCTGTGATGGAAGCTTCATTTTTAAACTTAAATTTCAATATAATCCTTTTTTCTCATAGATGGTGATTATTATTTAATGTGAAGTATGAGTACGCTGCTAATTATCTTACCTCTTCCTTGAAGCTTCGTATTCAAATTATTCAAGTGAACGATCACGTCGAACAGAAAGTGCAAATCACACTGCCATGGCAAAGTTTCAATTTCAAGGATATTTTCAATCTTATCTTTTTCAACAAGATACTCTTTTATTTGAGGAAACGAGAAAGTAAATCGTTCCAAGATTTTTCCACTAATTAACCGTCTTACATTTGCAAAATCAGTAAGATCATCAAAAGTACAATCATTGCTTTTCTTCAAAGTCTCAAACTGTCAATGGATGAGAGAGATTCCACTTCCAGTATAATTCACAATTTTCACAACTATGTTCATTAAATTTTTCAATTCATCACTTTTAGACACCTGAGCACATAAATTTTATTGATGCAAAATGCGATGCAAAGATGGCAGCATAGACTTCATATTATTTTCAGTTAAATGCTGCTTCAAAAGAAAAACAAACCCTACTTTTGCACCATTCATGACGGACCACCACCTGTTGTGACAGAAACCATTTTTTGTTAAATCCAGACTGAATTTTTTTGACATTTCAAGAAAATTTTCAAAGATATTTTTTCCACATGTTCGATCTTGTAATCCACAAAGGTCACGTATTTCTCCCCTGTCTTGAATATCTGAAGTTACATATTGAACCCAAAATATCAACTGTGCAGTGTCATTTACATCTGTTAACTTATCTGGTGCCAAAGAAAATTATAGTCGTTTAGTTGTTCAAGCAACTGATTTTCTATGTATTTCGCTAACTTTAGCATTCTGCAGACAATTGTTCTTCGATTTATTTGCAAAGTATTTACCTTTTGAAGAATATATTTTATTTCTGAATCATACTTTTCCACTAGTTTCAATAACCACAAAAATATTTCTTTTACTAGTTCAGCATCAGAAAATAATTTCTTTTTTCGGCGAGAACTCAAGATACTTTAAAGCTGGCTAACGTAAATCGTTCTATCGATAAGAATCTTTTGGCCTCCCTTTTGTTCACGAAGTTGTACCTTCAGACGGTTAATTTCATTCATACGATTTTTACTATCAACTGTAACAATTTTCACAACGAAAAATTTCAAGTGTTGCTTAAGGTTGTATACTTTTATTCCTACAAAAGTTTGTTACACAAAAGACACACTGGTTTATTATTTGCTTCAATCACTGCAAATTTCAACTACCGACTTTCATTAAATTCTCATTTCACGTTTTCCAGTCATGCGCCATTCTTTTTTCCACGGTGATGCCAGAATCAGTTAAATTGTCTTTGAGTGTTCACCATCATCTAGATTGTTTCGTTTTCGAATTATTCATATTATGGAATTAAAAATAAAATATATTTAAAACACTTAAACGTTGCACAATAAAAATATTTGCAAGCGCATGCAAAACAACTCACACTCGATAACAAACATTTAAACCAGGCTGATGTTACAAAATGGGTGGAGTTTGTGGCAGTGATGAAGCGCGCGACATTAGCGATGACGTGAGGCAGTGCAGTTGCTGATTACTAAATTTGCGATGACAAAAATAAACGATAGAAAAAGTTGATTCCTAAACTCGAGCTTGCCACAACATTGCTTTCCACTGGCCAGAGTTGCTCAACCCTGATCCATACCTTAATGTTTCAAATGTAGTTTCCTGTTGTACTGAGGAGCGTTATTCTTTCCTTATAAATATGAAGTTCTGAAACAGCTGTTTCTGGAATGGTATATTTATTTATATGCAAAGTTTCGTCGCTAACAGCGAAACATGATCATGTGCAACATTAATATTTTGCCTCTACGACTCCAATTTGCCTTCTAATTACCTTTATAGCTTCGTTTGAAAAAATTAAGAACACGAGACTTCAAAAGACGCTGAATCGAAAGGGTGATCTGCGACCTACTCAATAAAACACTCATCAGATTGTGGTGTTTACCGTAAACTTTTCTGTAGCACCTGTAAGAGATATTTAATGACCTGAATCTTCAGTTATTTATTCATATATATTTGTTTAGAATATTCACCCAAAGCCACACGAGGTTTTCTTGCTAGCTATCCCTAATTTTAAAACTCAAAGTAGGGGAAAGACACCTTTTCAACACTCCCCATGGCAACAAAGTATGGGGCGAGATTTGTGATGACGAGAAACCCACTTGAAGTAAAAATGTATCTCAGGACGGCTGGTATGGGTATTAACTCTTTTAATAATACAACAGAAAAGAACGTTTCGACCTTTTTAGGTCCTCTTCAGACCAAAAAAGGTCGGAAACGCTGTTCTCTCCTTTATTAGTAAAAGTGTTAATACTCATATCAACTGTCCTGAGATACATATGGGGCGAGATGTTGTTACAATAGTATGCAAAGCAAATCCTTGTATTCCCACAGTCTGATACGATATTTTCTAAGCCACACCTGGCCAAGGTTATTAAGGTATAATTCTAATTTAATTATCCTATAAGATAAAAGTGATATACATATTTCCATTAACCTCGATATATCCACTGCTGTGAATGTAATTAAGTTGCGAAATAGTACAGATATTTCGCTGACTGTATATTGAGATTCCGTACGTTTTCTGTAAATCTTCCGATAACTGAACTCCGTAACCCTAATTTGTTAAAAATAAATATTCGCGTTTATCTAGGCCTTAAACCTGTTGGTGTTGTATTTATACTACCCATGTTTCAGGACACATTAAAGGAAAAGAGGACAAAGCCATAATGAATATTCAATTCATCCCCTTGGTGGCTCAGCAGTAAATCGGTGGTCATACAAGGCTAGAAACTAGGTTTCCGAACTCACAGTGGACAGAAACGGATAACCCACTGTGTAACTTTGTGCTAAAAATTAAACAAAATGTCAGTACCTGTGTAGGTGACATTGTTAGACATTGGATATAACTTTTATGCTATATCACTCCACGTCCTGTGAAGCTAAGTAGACTGATTGAGACCACAAAAATTAAACATATTTTGATAAATAAATTCCTGGGGAAAGTAAAATTCAAGAAGTTAGGTACTGCAATTATTAAAATCACAACCAGTAAATATTGTACATTTATTTAGTTGTGCAATTCCAATGATTAGTTTAGGAGACCTGTATAAATAATGATTAAAACACAAAAACAAATATTTAATTTTTCCTCCACTGCTCTTTGCCCTGTCGCTTCATCCATTCTACAATTCAAATATTATTGAACTATTTTAATGCCTTTGCCAAATGCCTCTCTTTCATTGTGTTTTAACAATACACGATGCACTACTAAAGAATCTAGTTGGAACATTAATGAAGAGTAAATCATACATACTACACAAATAAAGCATCTGTTTCAACGACATACTGTTACAGTCATGTTAGGCGCAGATAGCCTGGTTGCTTTGCGCCATAAAATGTTTGCCAAACCCACTCAGTCATGTTGCATCATAAACCAAGGTTTGTCAAACTGTCAAAACAATAAACATTTCTTACTATTAGTTTATTTCTTGCAGACAAGCGTAAAACGGTATTAAGTTGTGTTTAAAAAAATTCTGAAAGCTGTTTTTCTAAACTCAACTGTCATACAACCAAACTATTCGCTCTACATAACATTGTACAGAAATTACTTTCTCGATTTGAAGAAATGGTGAATGCATGTGCGGTTGTTTGCACGATGGCTATCATTTATTACCAGTCGGTGGGCGCACACCCAAGTTTAAAACATATCTGTTACACATAACATCCCGCACACAGAAAAATCCTGCGGCAATCCGATACTTCTCGACCTCCACATGTGCAGACTGTCCTGGTTTATTCAAGTGTCTCATTGCAGAGTCCAGACTCCAATGAGAATAACTAAGAGAAAGGTGTGTTAAAGTCTACCTTACAAGCCACTGTTTTGTCGTGAATACTACTGTGACACTTAGAACTTAGGAATGAAATAAAACAGGAATGTATAACAACATATAACCGCCAACAGTGACACAGCGGTATGTCTGCGGACTTGCAATGCAAGAATCCGAGTTTCTATACCCATGTTGGGCAGGTCACAGATAGCCCATTGCGTAATTTTATGTTTGATTACAAACAACAACAATAACGTATAACCCACACTATATCTGCTATATCCAATGCCTACGAGGCCTTTCGCCGAATCAAAGGCGTCATAGAGCGCTGGTACACTGCCCGTGCACTGAATACCCGGTTGGAATCTTGAAAAATCAGAATAGAAAGCTATGATCGATATTGCACTAAAACGACGAAAATTCTCGACCTTAAGAGTCCGAGTCCCGAGATTTTTAATACGCCGAATATGCGTAGCCTCTGTGCCGAACGCCGCTATTTTATTATGTATACTACATCGGCGAAGATAGCGTAATGTTTTTAAATTTTAAACGAGTAATTTATTGTCTATAAAAACATTTCTCTTGGTTCCAATGCAACAGTATATTGTGTTAGACACTATTTCAGTTCAATTACAATCTCTTGTTGGACTGCACAACACACGAAATGCTACCATCTATATTGAATAAGATTTATGTTTAGACGTTCGGATAAATTTGGTCGTTTACTTGGTTAACATTTTGACAAAGCGATCTCACGTCGGGTTGAGAAGCGCCTTTGTGTTTAAAAATCCATTCAAAAGGATCTAAAGATTTAGCAGTAATATAAACCTTACCGAAAAAAAAGGGTTCAGTGTGCATATGGATAGCTTAAGCATTGAAACTTAATATTCTCAATTTCTATTCTGGCCATAGTTTCTTAATTCGTTTAGCTGCTGTACTTAATGCCACCTCAATATTAATTATCGAAAACTCGAATTAATTAAAGTTGAGTTTACTTAGATTATTCAGGTTTCTACTGCCAATCGAACGGATGATTTATGAATTAATACGTGATCTGAATGCACAAGTCGATTAAGGCTGTACAACAGTAAACCCCCCAATTTGGACTTCATGATAAATATAGGATCCTTAATGGAACGATTTCTTTCTCTCTCTCTCTATCTCCCTTGGAAACGGACAACAATCAAACCTGACTGAGTAAATTACTAAACAGACAATAAAAACTTACACAGTAAGCATGCGCAGTTTGTTAAATATGCTAAAATAAACGAGAACACGTTTTTTGGATAACACGCTTAAGGTTAACACCGGTGCATCAACTGACGATACCAATGTTAACGTATCTTGGAATCTGTCACTACGGGTGGCTATATTATAGTTATATATAAACGGAAAAAATAAAAAGACTGCTTTTTTACACTGCAGTTCGTTGAACATAGTACTGTACAATGTATTATACATTAAGAGTGATGTATTATGCATGGAAAAATACAGTAAAATAATAAAATAAGTACAAAATTTATTATTACTTTTTGAAAAGTTGCAGCCCAATCTGAAAAGTGAAAAAAAACAAAACACAATTGTTGGATATTACTGTACTTTATTGAACTGTGTACAGTATTTTACATCGAACAAGACATAAGACATACCGTAAAAATAATATCTGCCCATTTTCCTAAAATTGGTTCGACTGTTCTACTTTACTACCCCTGATTTTAGGTTTAAAGGAATGTAGTAAAACTGGTACCTAATATAAATTATAGAAACAGGAAACACAGAAAAAAGTCAGGTAGGAACACAGGGAATGAAATAACTACCTCCGATACCGAAGGTGACAGAAGTTGTTTCATCATAGTGTGTCTTTATTTTTTTCAGCAGGATTTCACAAAAACAGCTAAAAGAATTTGAAAGAAAGTTGGTATACATTTACACTATGACCCAAATTACAAATGATCAGTTTTGGAAGGGCCAAGGTAAAAAAAATCCAAAATATTCCTTCACTGTTAACATAAGGACTGATATTTTGTGCGCTATTTTTGCTCTGTAACTCAAGTAAAAAACGATCGAATTTTGATGAGACGAGTGGAACATTATTCTGCATTCTCCCGCCAAAACTTGTATGTATCAGTTGATAAAGACGAACATACGGACACTTTTTTTTTTGAGAAACGATCATTATGAACGGAGGTTCTCGCACCAACGAGTGTCCCTCTAGCTACACCTGGTTCAAGTTAAAATATCATTTCATCACCTGGTGTTTCCTAGGCAAAAAACGTGCAACTTACCAAAGAGGGACAATAAATTAGTGAGAGTTTTCGATGCTAAACGTACAACTTACCAAAGAGGTACAATAAATTAGTGAGAGTTTTCGATGCTAAAATAAAAACTTTGTGTTGCTAAAGAAGTGCGTTTTAGAAAAGGCCTCAAAACAATTTTTAGACCTTACATTACAGTCGCCTCTCCCATAATTTCTTAACTGTTCGAATTTGTGTGTGCATTCCTAAATTGCAAACAGTAATACATCCTAGCGTGTAACTACTTGTACGTCTCCAATTTCTGTTAACAAGTTGTTTGTTTGTTTGTTTGTTTTGGAATTTCGCACAAAGCTACTCGAGGGCTATCTGTGCTAGCCGTCCCTAATTTAGCAGTGTAAGACTAGAGAGAAGGCAGCTAGTCATCACCACCCACCGCCAACTCTTGGGCTACTCTTTTACCAACGAAAAGTGGGATTGACCGTAACATTATACACCCCCACGGCTGGGAGGGTGAGCATGTTTGGCACGACTCGGGCGCGAACTCGCGACCCTCAGATTACGAAGCGCACGCCTTAACGCGCTAGACCACGCCAGGCCTTCTGTTAACAAAAATAGGACATTCAATTGTTCACTCGAACGTATTTGGGCTTTTACAAAAAAAAATATAAATACATGACTCGACATATTTTTTGTACATTATACACACAAGTACGCTTTTAATATAAATTACATATACAGAGAATACTAAGAAAGCTAAGGTAAAAAAGCAGGAATATAATTATATCTGCTTTAACATGTATGCTTATTGGTGAAAAATTATTTTTCACACTTCAGATGATGATCTTAAAACTAAGGACCAGATTTGAGTTTGCTGGAAAATACACCCCCCCCCCCCCAAGTCTTGCTTACTTTCTGCAATATCTAATCACAGCGTAGGTCATCCTCGAGGGGGTGAATGATGTAGTTCGCAGGCCGCCTATTGAGAACCACTCTCCTCAGCGACTAAAAATATTCACCGACAGAAGTCGTTACACAGAGATTTTAACACTAGCAAGAAGAGGGCGTTCAAGAAAACAACGTTCTTTTTTAACGTGGTGTCATTTCTCTGATCGTGTCTAGAATGTGTGGTGAAACCAGGATTACCAGCTGAAGAAACAAGAAGTAGGAGAACTTAACTAACCATGTATGGAATATGTGTACAACTGTTTTATTTCAGACGAATAACAAGGAACAAGATGAAATAGTTTGGTTTGTTTTTATTTTTGCGCAGAGCTACACGAGGGCTATCTGCGCTAGCCGTCCCTAATTTGGCAGTGTAAGACTAGAGGGAAGGCAGCTAGTCATCATCACCAACCGCTAACACTCGTGATTGATGGTTACATTATAATGCCCTCACAGCTGAAAGGGCAAGCACATTTGGTGTGACGAGGATTCGAACCCGTAACCCTTATATGCCTTAACCACCTGGCCATTCCGGACCCAGAATCAATATAAAAATTACATCACCTAGTTTCAATTAACACAGTAATATTACGTGTATTTGGAATATAAACATTTTCTAAGTTTCACTTACATAAAAGCAGCACACAGTGTGTGTATCTATACATACACAACAAACGACTGAACACAAGTTACAAATTTCTACTCTACTGCTGTTCGTGTTATTTAAATTACTTTTGGTTGCAAATACGACATAAAGATAATCAATTTTGCTGTTGTTGGTAGTTAGATAACAATTCTTGTCCATCTTGTATACAAAAGTATCTATGTGATAAAGATTCATTGTACATCTTGTATACAAAATTACTTATATGATAAGAATTATTGTCCATCTTGAACTCTATGTAAGAACTGGATACAACTTCTGTAAGGAATTATATGTAAGGATCAGATACAATCTGTACACAGAACTTTAGTAAGGATTGGATAAATCTTATACACAAAACTGTGTACGACTTCTTATTCGTCTTGCAGAAAACACTATTCCTGTTGACACAACTGTCGATAATGTCAACTTGTTTATAAGATTTTCCCCAGCATCATGTACATTTTATTATTTTCTTTTCTACCAGAAAATCACAAGTTTTTCTGAATTAACATGCTGCAAAATGACACTGAAATTATAAACAAACCCATCATAAACTTGTGAAAATATATTGTTTGTTTGTTTTTCCTTTAAAGCTGTTAACTTTGAGTGAATTCCTGGATACCCAATGAAAATACTCTATGCGAGTGTTTATGGTACTGATGCTACATAATTAATTGGGGAGGGGGGAATTTTACTAATAGACGAAAAATAAAACACCACACAGCTGTTTATATTTTCATTCCAAACCTTTCAAAAGCCATATGTGCAGAGACTATAGCCTAGTCGCTTTGCACCAGTAAACGCCAACCAACCGTGCTAAAACACACCTTCATCTCGTGAAATTCTGCGACGCTGAACTTTGAACGAGACTGCCACCAGATAGATTTCCTGTGTATGGTCTTACCAACGAAAGTCTTTTCCACCGAACTTAAAATCCTCACATTTCCCATTACAAAAGCTACAACTTACAACAACAGTATGGTAAAGTGAGAGGAATGTTATTTCTAGAATTTTTATTTTTTATTGCGGTCGTTAAATTACTTACAGTTGAGCAGTCGTAGTATTGGCAATTACATGACAAATTACTTGTGAAAGTAGCCACGCATAAACTAACATTACCAAACCGATAACATAAAAACTTGTAACAAATGTACACACAGCACGTCTACAGATGAAACGAGAAAAGCCCTAAAAAAATTACACTGATTCCAAGCTAATCTAATACGTTTTCATATTTTTACTTCAAAGTTTCGTGAGAAAACTTGAAAGTCTGAGAAACATATGTATTTTAACTAAACCAGAAATATCTGATGTTTAATTATAAAACGCATTAAACCATATGTAGCTAGCGCCATCTGTACAACTAGGAAACACTTCAGTTAGTGGCAGACTGGGGCCAGAAGAACCTGAAACTTAAAAATTGCCGACAAGAGGCGACACACAATTTAATTTGTTTGAACTAAAACACAACTGCATGAATATGTTCATGACATTAATCAACCAAAATCGTAGATGCAATTATCGGATACTGCAGTAGTATTCTCTGCCTATGGATATTCATCTGGATTTTCTTCTCTACAGATCAACAGTAGCTAGATATGAAAAGCTACCAGACATAATCCTTCTATCTACGGTGTATACGACTCTCTAACTACTCGGAGCATCCCAAAGCCAAAAACCGGTGAAGAGTCAAAATTTTCGTTCACTGTTTTTTTCTTCAGTAGGCCTAGCGCTTACCTAGTTCTAATAGTAAATACAATTTTATCATCATTTGATTGGTCAAAACAGTCTTCACGATCATTGACTGTACATTGTATTATTCTATGCAAAATTAAAAAAAAAAGTAACCCATACAGACCATCTCACAAAAAAAGGAACCCAATAAAACAGGGATTGAGGTAGTCATATCACTTGATCCAGCTAATGACTACACAGGACACAAAGTCGTCTCGCTTTATATGGAGAATAAAATCCCTGCATCACTGGCCTCCTCACTGGCAAAACAAAGTCAAAATTTACAATGGTAAAATGTATCTCTACTGTAATATAGTCAAAAAGTAGTATTCTAAAGTTAACACAAGGAATGAAATAATCATGAAAGACGAGACTATATAAACACCAAGCTTTTGATAGTTTTTCTTTCAAGTTCAGTAGCCAGCACTATATATATTACACACACACACACACACACACATATATAATTTGGTAATAATTTTGTTTCTAACACTTGTTTTAGGAGAATAAACGCCTGATGCTCCATTATCCGACCAGGAAAGTCTCACTAAAACCAAACGGCACTCTTCTCTCCTGTAAATTCACTACATTACGTCTCGAATATTGCGGGTTCGTTTGTGTGTGTGTGTGTGTGTGTGTGTGTTGATAGTTTATCTCATAAAAACAAAGTACCCAAGTCGAATGTATTAAAATATGCTACACTACTACTGAAAGTCGTGTTTTTTGTGATTGAATATAAAATGCTGCACAGATTATATTAATAGGGTATTGTTGCACTTCATCATTACCACAGATCGTTTTGATGATTGGAGGATTTTAAATACACAAACTGGCAGAAACACCAGGTACTGTGTATATAAATGTACACGATATTTAATTTACTTGTTAATAACAACTGAAGAAAGACTTTATAATTCATAGGATATTTTAGAAAACTGAGGACGATGAGTGATCAGTCAAAGCCTTGAAAAATAAAAAAAAAGTACAATATTGTCAATTTTAAAATTACTGATGTGGTAACTGACACCAAAGGTAGATTTCTTTGATGGCATAATTCTGCATCACGTTAGAAACAGATGGATTAGGTATTCATATTTCCAACGATGTTTAATCACATGTTATCATATAATCAATCATTCTGATCCACTACTAAAATAGTATAATGGGGTAACACACGTTAAAAGTGAGACGACTGTGTATCGTTATGCATTGGTTTTCCTTTTAACATCTGTCTTATTTAAAAATTACAAGCGTGTCATCTTAATTTTAACCCTGATTAGCGTACCATTAAAAAGTTACGTTGTGGACTATCTGGGGTTAAAGCGTATCTAAGCACAAAACAACCATTATAATAAAATTTGGATTGAAATCCCAAAAACAAATTGAAATACGTTTTGTTAGGGTTAGCATGCAATGTTAACAACATAATATACATCTTCTACAGAAAATACGTTGACAGTTAAGAAGTTACAAAATCACATTGTTTCTCAGTATACATACAAGTATCATTAAACCATTTCTTGTACAAACAAAGTATCAATAAATGCTAAAGTTTTATTGTACTCCTATATTCAAGTCATTATCCACCATTACACAATATTGCCACAATACTGCAAAAATACAACTGGAAAAAAATTGAAAGTGTATTTTGTGGGTCGGTCACCTTGAGCCTCATCAGATCCCAACACGCGTTAGGCTAAGTACTGAAAATCCAATAAACTTATTTACAATAATTATTGAAACCTTGTTTTATAATTGATAATTTGAGGAATGAGATATGCATACATGCTTACCACAGTGATGTTGAGGCAAACATGATGCTGTAATACTTCGATAGATTATAATAGTCTTTCCAGTGAAATAAATATTAAGAAATTTATTTTCTATAGTGTATGAAGTATGCAATGCATAGTGATGGTAAGTGATAGTGTGGTATCCATCTAACTCCCAGACAAATTAGATTATAGCTACACATTTCATCTACCTGTTTCAAAAACAAGTGTTCTATTGATTCAGACTTTCTGGTTGACAATTACACGAACTGATATAAATTTGTAATGATTGTGTAAAGTGATATATAACTGGGAAACTCGCTGGGGTCCACGTGGACCCCAAGTAGGCTTGTTGTTGTTTTAGAATTCAGCACAAAACTACACAATGGGCTATCTGTGGTCTGACCACTACGGGTATCGAAACCCGGTTTTTAGCGGTGTGAACCGCAAACATATCGCTGTGCCATTGCGGGGCCCCAGGTATGCAGATAAAGATTACGCAGGTGTGGTAAAAAAAATTGGTTATTGGAATTAATGATATCAACCCGTGACAAATATAGGAATTTAAGGTCAGATATGTATCTCAGCACAGCTGTTATGGGTATTAACACTTATTGATAAGCAGAGAACAACGTTTCGACCTTCCTAGGTCATCTTGAGATTAACTATGAAAGTTAAACTTTACTTGCTATAAATGTTAAAACTATCAAAATCTGTCATTGACTTATCACTCTCTGAAAACAACAAAACAACGTTTCGAATAGAAACGAACGAACAACAGTACAAAATACAGAATTAGGTTAGATATGTTTGTTTTTAATTAATGATGTGCACACACGACGACTTTAGCGCATCCCTTGTTAAACGAAAACGCCAAAAGTACATTTATAGCATTAAAATTATCAAAGTCTCTTATTTTTGTTTGTTGATTTTGTTTATCCCAAACCCACATAAAAAGCTATCCTTGCTCTGCCCACCGCAGGTATCGAAACTCTATTTTGAGTGTTATAATCCTGCAGTCTTACTACTAAACAACATAATGCTGTTCCGCTTCACGGCAGACGAAACAACCGAAGCGTCAGAAGCACATTCACTAAACGTTTCACATCTCTTTTTTTTTCCTTAAGTTTACCTGTTTGTGTGTCCAGTGTCACTAACATTTCAAAACGTCGTTATTTACAAATATATATCACATATATTGCGAAAGAGGGGCGGGATGTAGTAAGAAAAACTAACTAGTTTGAATAAAAGATGTTTTTTGTCGATGCTACCATATTTAAGTTGCATTTTATACAAGTTGAAATACAACAAAATAAAATCAAACAAAAATTCAGTTCGCGATATTACGAACAAGTACAAACAAACACGGAGTTCAGATGTCTTGTTTTTCAACGATGCCGGTTCTATTTATCCTCCTTCAAATATGATACCGGTTTGAATACTGTTTGCTCGATACAATAAGAGATTAGATCAACACATCATGAAGATTATGCACATTGCATAGTGAATTTGTAAAGCTACACAATGGGGTATTGGCGAGCTTGTTCTTCAGAAGCATCGATGTAAAATCGCAAGTTTACTTGTTACCCACAGGAAGACAAGCATGATTGTCTATGTTGAAAAACCTGCCCATAACATATTAAACTTTTAAACGAGGTGACTATAGTTTGTATACGGAGAAATTTTAAACAATAATTTTCTATTCAGACAGGATTTTAGAAAACGACTTTTTATTGTGCAATTATCTCAATCGGATTAGGATTTTTTGTTCCTCTGTATTGATAGACAACATAATCGTAATGGAATCGCATAATGATTCACGAAATGTACTTTTTGTTAGGCTTATTGATAAGGGTTATATATTTATATAGCACCATGTTAATGTACAAACTGGTTGCACTAATAAAACCTTTATCTCAATACAATTCATATACACTGATAATATTACTAGTCACTTCATACTCGTGGTTAACTTACCTCTTATGTCGTTTTTAGTGACATCCAAGTATCTTAGTTAAATGAAAAACATACTACCATTCAATAAACAGTCACAAATTACTCGTTAATCGAACGAATAAGACTCATATAGAACTGGAAATAAAAACCAACAAGAGTACTTTTTTTAATATTTACTGACATGGCTATATAGTTTGTGCTATTAGATGTTAGGACATATGATGCATAGCAGCGATAAGTAACCATTTCGTGGTTACCCGTCTTTCGATCGATAATTTTGCATATTTTCACACGATGGATTAACATCAACTATCCTTTTTATTGCTCTAAATTTCTTGCAACAAAAAGGAAGGGGGGTATATGGTACCATTGATGGCAGGTTTACTACTCTTCCATTTCATAAATTGAGTTGTGAAAAAAAATTACAATAGAATAAAGCAAACTACAATATGGGGCAGTTCTCTGGTGCTTTGTTTCTCAGGTAAAGGTTGTCATTTTTAATAAATACACCACAGTTTTAAGACGCATGTTCCAATAAATGACGTCGACAGGCTCCCTTGATGAACTCTGCTGTTAATTGGCAGATCATGTCGGCTTTATTGCCAAAACAATATAGTTCGAATTTCTGCACATAAATCCACTTATGAAAAATTAAAAGCAATTTCAGAGTGATGGCACAATTAAACTTATTTTCAGACACTTTTTCAAGTTGCACTATATCTACGAACTTCAAAATAACATTACTTCCATGTTTTGATGGCCCAGAATGTCCAGGTGGTTACGAAACACAACTCGTAATCTGAGAGTCGCGGGTTCGAATCTCCGCCACATCAAATATGCTCCCCTTTCAGCCGTGGGGGCGTTATAATGTGACGGTCAATCCTACTATTCGTTGGTAAAAGAATAGCCCTAGGTTGGCGGTGGGTGGTGATGACTAGCTGCCTTCCCTCTATCGTTACACTGGTAAAGATGATTCGCGCAGACAGCCCTCGTGTAGCTTTGCGTAAAATTCAAAACTAACGTTTTGTTTCTGTTTTAATGAAAATAAGTTTTAAGATTTCTTTTACAATGATTACTGTTTTATTACAACATATCAAACATAATGTTAGCTAACAATTACTTTAAACTTTACAGGTCTAACGTACATTTCACCCAGAATAATAATATAACAAACAATGAATATAGCATTTGTATTTATTTCTACAATTAATGACAAATAATGTTGCCGGAAGGCATCTTCAGAAAAGGCAAAGAGCTGTTTAGATGTAATACCATGTTACGTTTCTCTATTCATGATGAATTATATTTACTATTCCGGTGAAAGCTTTTCATTTCTAGAGACTCAGCTGTCAAAGTGACTTGTGACCAAATCTGAGAAGTCTAATGGAGTTCCAAGATTTCTAGTCAGTCGAAAAATATTCCAACAGAACATTATCACAATAACAGAGATTCGTTGTCTTAATGGAAACTGAACAATTATCTTGTGTAATACTGTGTATTTCATGTTTTTATATCAGCATGCTTCTATAAATGTCTCCTTTTTTACTGTTGTTTGTAGTTAAGCACACGACTACACAATGGGCTATCTGTGTTCTGTCCATCAAGGTATCGAAACCCGGTTTCTAGCATTGTAAATCGGCAGACATGCCGCTGTTTCACTGGGTGGGGGGTGTCTATAAGTGTGAAGGTCTCGTATGGAGTAACATCTATTGTTAATGACGATTCTCATGTTTTTGTTAAAATCTTAATAAATTATGCACAAGTTCCTTATATTCTTAATCTCTCAAAAAATGCTGGTTTATTCTAAAGTCAGACAGTGTCTGTGAGTACCCAAACTCGAAATATACCAATTACATACACAGCATGAGTTATAAGTCTAAAAAACAAAAATTTAATTTGAATTGTCACTCTAATATATAAAAGTATAGCTTTTGAAATACAGATGATATAAATGAGGATGTAGGAGGGTGTTAAAAAGATGCGAGCTTAAGATGAAATTATCCGAACTCGTTATACTAGTTTTATACAAGAACAAGATGCACAGTAGAGCTCCCTTTTGTGGGAAAGAGTATCAAACACTTTAAACATGTGTGGTAGGTAGGTAGATATTCAATGTTCATTGGCACAAAGCTACAACGCTATCTGTGCCAGATAAGATGGGTATAGGTATAGGGCAATTAAAGTAAAAAGTAAAATAGGTACAATTAGGAACTGCCAGGAAGACTGAACCATGAAGTACACCATAACTGACAGTCACCTGAAGTTGATCTTTCCAGTCGTGGGTTCACTTCAAAAGAAAAATAAAAACTAAAATGTGTAAAATTAAAACTTGCCAGGAAGACTGAAGCAATAATATCAAAATTGCAGTCAGTCATATGAAGTTGGCTTTTCCAGTCCTGGGTTCAAGTCAAAATAAAAATTGAAATGTGTAAAAGAAATCATGCTAAAATACTATATAGTCCAATAAAAAAAAACCTTAAATTAAGTGTAAAAGACCTACGGCTCTTAAAAATGTAAAAACATGAGTGGGATGGGCAGTATCACCTATAACATCGGCCAACGTCAAGGAAGGGTAAACCCGCCTTACAAATACCAAGAGAAGGTTTGATTTGAAAAAGCTTGTTATTGTGTTGTTCATTCCAGGTTTCCTGCCATCTAATGTACTGTCTGAATTTGATAATTGGACCATGTAAGGAATGGGTACTGGGATGATAGATCCAGAACAGAGAAACTTTGCTGCTCTGTCAGCCAGTTCATTCCCACAAATACCAACATGGCCTGGTATCCAAAAGAATTGGACAGAGACAAATGGGAGAGGAAAATGGGCCAGTTTGTTTTCGATATTCATGAGAAGAGAGTGGTCACTAACATGGAATGATTCCAGGGCCAACAGACAGCTGAGTGAGTCCGTATATACTGTACAATTTGCATATTGCATTATTTCAATGTGTTTTAGGGCAAGAAAAATGGTATACAATTCAGCAGTGAAAACAAAAACTGTAGGGGTGAGAGTCTGTGTGCCACAATCAAACTGTCACAAACCATGGCTGAACCCACTGAGTCACCTGATTTGAAACCATCTGTATGTATAGGAATGGATGAATCATATGAAAGATGTTCAGCAAAGAAAGAGAGATATTTCCAATCAGGTGTATCTGCTTTCCTCAGATGATTCAAAAATAGGTTACAATTGGAGAGAGTAATTTGCCATGGTGGAATAGGCTGATTTGAAGAAACTGCATTATTATTCAAGGATAAATCAAAATCTTCTAATCGTGCCTGGATACAAAGATTAAAAGGAACAATGTCAAATTTTCTGTTGGTAAAAAGTGTGGTCCATTGTGGTTGGAAAACAACTCCAGGTAGGATGCTATGGTAAGAATCAATGTTTGGAAGCATACATTAGAGATAGTTCCAAACGGTGAATATATAGAGGGGGTTCATGAGATTCCACATACAGACTTTGCATAGGAGAAGTATGGAAAGCTCCAACGCAAAGCCCTGGAGATGGAAAGGTCCAACATTTTTAGTACTGAGGTTCTGGAAGAACAATAAACCACAGACACAGTCAAGTTTGGATCAGACGAGGGCACGATAAATTTTGATCTCCTCCCCAAGAAGTAGAAGAGAGGACATGGAGAATGTTCAATGCTGTTAGACATTTGATATGAAGTTCCTTGATGTGTGATATAAAATTTAATTTACAATCAAATATAAGACCTAAGAACTTTGCCTCAGGGATGAGAGGAAGTACATCATCAAAACAGAGTTCTGGATCTGAGTGAATTCCCCGTCTGCAGCAGAAATGTATACAAATGGTTTCAGAGAGTGGAAGTTTAAAACCATTTGCCATGGTCCACTTCAGTATCTAATTGATTGCAGTTTGTAACTGCCATTAAATAAACCTCCTGTTTGATGACTAACATGAGATGTGAAAGTCATCAACAAAAAGACTGTTTGCAATTGTATTGGGTAGCTGTTCACTGATGGCATTAATCTTTATAACGAAAGGTGTGAAACTCAGAATATAGCCCTGAGGGACTCCAAGTTCCTGTGGGAAAAAATGAAAAATTGTTGAGCCCACATGGACTTGGAATTGGCACTTCATTAAGAATTGCTAGATGAAAAGGAGCAAGTTTCCATACAATCCATGAGTGGAGGTTTCATAAAATGACATATCTCCATGTTGTATCATAAGCTTTTTCTAAATATAAAAAAAACAGTAACAAGATGTTGTCACCTTAAAAAGGCTTCTCTGATTGATGTTTCAAGGCAAATTAAGTGGTCTATTGTAGAAAGTTTTCTTCGGAACCCACACTGAGTAGGTGAGAGGAGATTGTTTGATTGAAGAAACCAAATGAGGTAGACATTGATTATTCTCTCTAAGATCTTACCGAGACAACTTGTCAAAGCAATAGGACAGTAATTCAAAGGAATCATTAAATCCTTCCCAGGTTTCAGAATAGGGAGCATGATGGCTTGTCGCCAAGCATCTGGATAGACACTTTCCTGCCATATTTGATTGAAGACAGCTAGGAGAATTGTAAGAGAGTTCTGGGAAAGGTGGGATAACATTTCATAATGTATATTATCAGGTTCAACTGACATACTGCCAGACTGATGAACAGGAAGTTTGAGTTCCATCAGTGTAAGAAGGCGATTGTAGTTGTAGGAATGGTCAGTTGAAAAGGAAAGAGGCAGATGCTCTACCTGTGTTTTATTGGCTAAAAAAGAAGTGGATATGTTTGAAGTGCTAGATACACGAGAGCAGAAGTCCCCAAGAGTATTGGCAAAGCTCTGTGCATCTGCAACTTCATGGCCATGAGATATTAGGAAAGAGAGGAGGCAGAAATACATCTTCCACTCACCCTTCGAATCTTATCCTATACAACTTTTGTGTTGATGGTTGAAGAAATGCTGGAGAAATCCAAAATTTCTTCTGGCTTTGACGTCTAACTTGCCGAGCATGTGTACGGGCTTGCTGAAATGCAATGGGGTTTGAGAGCATGGGGTATCTTTGAAATTTATCTCAAGCACAATTCTGAGTTTTCCGTGTTACAGAACAGGTAGAATTCCACCAAGGGTGGGGATGCAGTAGGGAACATATCGAGGTGTTAGGGATGCATCGAGTAGCAGCTTGTATAATACTGTTGGTTACTGCTGCTATACAATTATCTATGGATGATTTATTTTAGATAGCAGGATCAAGTTCTGAGAGAGTAGTGAAAGAATGTCAACTGACCTAGACCAACTTCCACCGAGGTACATAGGTCTGGTGGTACTGATCATGGACAATCTATTGTAATATGATCACTACCTCGTGGATTAATGTCAACGTCCCAGGAAAAATGAGTGCGTAGCACAGATGAACAGACAGAAAGATCTATAGCTGTAAATAACTGACTAGGTGCATGAAAATATGTGTAAGAGACAGGTTCTCGTTCAGGAGCATATGCTCTATGACGCATCCTCTCATATCAATGCGGGAGCCACTCCAGAGGGAATTATACCAACTGAAATCTCTCAAGATCAAAAAGGGGATAGGCAGTTGCTCAATGAAGAGATGGAGGTGTGATTGATTATAATGCATATATTGTGTAAGGTATAGAGAACAAATAGTGATGGTACAACCCAAGGAGACACGGATGGCTACACCCTCCAAGGGTGTGGTCAATGACAGGGACTGGGTGAGCACATACTAATCAACCAGCAATGCAACTCTCCCATGTCCCTGTTTTACACATAGCCTGTCATTCTGGTATAATGAATGGTGGCGGATAGTAACTGTACTTGTAGGCTGTAGAAATGTTTCCTTCAAAGAAAGACATGAAATGATAAAATTCAATCAGATCTTTGATGTCAGTCACATTCGATTGGAAGCCTTGACAGTTCCATTGAATTAGTGTGACCATGTGCAATTATTTCAGAGGAGAATATGGTAGAGTCCTTCCGCTTACGATGTGGGTCTATCGCCCTCTATGGATCCTGCTCTAGCTCGAATGGTCGGGTCTGAATTTATCAGTACACATACTAATGATTGAGGTCGCGAACAAGTTGTTTGTTTAATTTTTGGGGTATCAAGAAAGGGAGACCCCATAGAAACATCTTGACTTGAAGAAGATGAAGTTCAGCAATGACTGAAAGGTGTGGTCAGGAAAGAGGCAGAAGGAGACACTGATTTGTGAACTGTGTTGCTTTGGGGAAGTGTTTCATTAAGATTTGCTGGTGAAGATTGTGTAGGGGATAAGGTAATGTCTGATTGTTAACCATCTTGATATGTTGTACTTTTTCTTCTACCCATTTAGGGAAAGAGGTAAAATAAGAAGGATGCGTACCATTACAATTTATAAAATGTGGTTCGAGTTGGCATTCAGTGCCATTATGGTCTTTACCACCACAACAAGCACAGGTCAAAAAACCATGGCAAAAATGTTTTGAATGACCAAATCGTTAACAATGGAAAAATCGTACAGAATTTTGAATATAAGGTCATGCCTTAAAATTCAGATAACCTGCTTTTATTGTGGTGGGATGACATGGTACAGTAAATGTTAGTACTAGAACATTTGTTAGTTCCAGAATTCCATCTTTTTTAGCAAAGATTTAGCATACTGCTGTGACACCTTGGCTGGTGAGACCTGCGAGGATCT